>JAIEZT010000007.1:8460010-8540010 GCA_019594935.1 Periophthalmus modestus | reverse complement strand
ACGGCATGCACCTCCAAACTAGCAGTGGTTGTGGAGAATTCCCATAGAAACTAACAGTGCCAGCGGTAATTATGAAACTTTATTGTGCATTACTGTTGTGCACTGGGATGTACACATAGTGTAGAAGAAAGCCTGTACTTTTTACAGTATTTACCAAGCTACAGACTGACGGCAGAAGTGGATTTCTGCAGCTAAGCGGGCTAGCCGGTAATCAAGCCATACATTAATTAAGCTATGAATGTATTTTTACATTATTATTGTGTTTTTTTTTTTTTTACATGATTTATCCATAGTCTGATAATGATTCAAAAACTGTACGTTTGTATATTGCCATTAGCATTATAGTCTATTAATTAGGTAAAGCGTGAGTAGAAACTGTCCCAAAGGCTTTTTCTAAACACTGTTAATTTGCTTAGAACTGTTTACTGTGAAAAATAAAATCACTAAACTAAACTAAAGTTAAATCAACCAGATATTGCAGAGTTAAGGCAAAATCTGCATGATCCACACTCTTTAAAATAACGCCCATGCCAGGTCAGGGTCACTAATGTATAATCGTATTTAAAATAAATAATTTCTATGATTTCCTTTAAAGACAAAAAAAAACTCCAAACGCAGATTTTGGTGCTATTACCGCATTACCGCTAATTCACCAGTGCCAATGCTGTCCCTGTCAAATTCAGTCACGTGGGTGCAGGAGCTCTGTATAATTAAAAACAATTGTGAATGGGGTCTTACCAGTCTCAGGCATGCCCTGTGCTCGCTGCATACGTGAGTTGAGCACCTCTTTAGCAGAAACAAAGAAGATGTGGTCAGGGGCCTTTTCACCATCCAAAACCTTCAGCTCATCCACTAGGAATTTGACACAGCGGTCAGTGTGCTGCCTTCTCACCTGCGACAAATGTGCTTTAATAAGTAACAATGTTGCAATGCTCTATGTTCTGTGATTATTGTATAAACATAAAAATGAATTATAAATAATATAATATTTGTTACCAATGGCATGCTATGGGAAATGAACATGGGGGCACACATCAAATGAACATGAGGACTTACATCATCCATATACTCTGGCTCGTTTGCAGAGGCATCCCAGCGGTTGTTCAAAATAAAGATGTTTGGTTTTGACAGTCGTTCATTTACTTTGTGGAAGAAGTGCTTTTCCTAGATGGGTATAAAACAATTAAACAATATTACTTTTAAGCGGCAGCCAATGAGCAAGCTCCGGCCCCTTTAACAAAGGCATTCAAGTTAAGAGGCTGAGCCCCAGTTTACATTACTCAAATGCCAGAGGAGAACAAAGAAGAACTGGGTCGGTGTTGGTATGAATAAAAGTATAAGCATATTCTGTATTTACTCTGGTTCCCAATATTCAGTATATTCAATGATGTTATGGTTTGTTTTTGACACGTGTCAATATTCTATATTTATAATGTAAGCATATTTTGTTTTTGCTGCAATACATATACACTAACCAATAACAAAAATATTCTTACCGTGTTCATAAGAGTAGACTCAGAATTAGCAACCAGAACAAAAACATCAGCGTCTAAACAAAATTTGTCGATCCAGCTGTCTAGCTGAGTTGTGACATCTGTCCCTGGGCTATGGAGTAGAGATTAGAAAATGGGAAAATTGAAATTCAAATAAAGATAAAACATTGATCTCTGTGATATCTTTTACCTGTCGACAAGCACCAGATCATCTCTAAGTAAAGCACATTTGGTCTTTGGCCAAAAGACCCGAACAAGGCAACCAGCATCCAGGCTCTCATCCATGTGCAGTGCATGAGCTAGCTGGTTTACAGTCTGTACAAGGTGAAGTCATTGTAACCACATGTCAGTGCATTGCAATGTTTTCTTGCCCAGATATTGGCCAGTGATTTAAACAAAGAGTGTCTGGTGTAAACATGGTAAGGTGTCTCTTTACACATAGGTACATTTGAGAAGCCTTCCTTTTAGAGTTTTCTCATTTAAAGGTTATTCATACAAATACATTTTGAGCATAAACTTTTTGTCACCTTAATGCTCTTTTCTTCTTCAGAACCCTCAGTCTTCAGATAAGCCTTATCCTCATCTGTACCTTCCACACTTAGAAAGCAATTGGTTGTGTGTCCAATTCCACTGGGCAATACTCTGTCCCGCAGCATGGCATTGATCACAGTACTTTTACCATTACTTGTCCTGGAAGCACAAAACAATTTAACAATTATAAAATGCATTAGCTTATATAGAGTTTTTTGGAGACACTCAAAAGTTCATAATTTTCATGCATAATTCACTCCCCATACTCTGATCAGTATTTCTGCAGGGATATCTGCCCTGAGGTACTGACAGGTGTGGCTGCCACTCTGTGTGTGATTAATGGTTTTCGACAGCATTGTAGACACACTCATTCATGTAATGAACAGATTATATTATAAAGTAAAACATACATTAGAATGACACTGAGTAAAGGCGATTTTAATTGACAAAAAGGGGTATACCTGCCAAAAAATGCCACTTTCATGTGTCTTCTTGCTAACACCTCTTTTATGATTGACAGCTTGTCAGCATAAGCTTGAATCTCTAACTTCTGGTCCTCATTTGCAATGTTTTCCAAAGACTTATTTTCACAAGTTTCTGCAAAACAAGACAAGAGAATTAATTACTGAAGGAGAGTGTAAAATCAACAGTTTAGAAATTTGTGAAACGTCAGTCTTCTCACTTTCAACAAATGCAGAGGTCTCTTTGACATAATCCAGTAGCTGTTCAAACACCTCACTGATCATCTTCTTGGCCAACACAAAGTGCTTCAATGGGGAAAACTCCCCACGGGCAGAGTCTGTTCGTCTGAGCGGAGGGGCTGTAGCCATTCTGACAGATCTGAGGACAGTGAAAGGTCAAATACAGTTACACCCGGAAATTATGTTCAGGTTATTAGTTTTTACATATCTAATAATCAATTATGTATTCATGGCAATTTATAAGAACAAAATATGTAATAGCCAATATTTAGGCCATAAGAATGAGAAGTAAAAGTGACAACAAGGCAGTTTGTAACACTCTATTAGACACCAAGCAAATGGGTTTTCACTTGGATTCAGAGGCTATTGGAAACGCTAGTCCTACATAATCATCATGAATGCAATCCGTCAGAAGACATGTCAAATTACGACTGGAAACAACATGTTACAATAACACCAGACGCCCGGATAACAGCTTTATCTTTATCGTGGCATGTCCTGCTGTTATGCCAATGAGACCAATAAATACGCGCATGTTCATTAGGATGCTATGAAATAAACTGTCTAACAAGCATGTAACAAACAAAGAGTGGAGCCATTACTATGTATTACATTGATAAAGCAAAGCGGCAAACCAATGCTAAGCTAGCATCAATTCTTGTTTTAAATCTGACTTAATGTCAGCCTACCTCCGTATCTTATAGACAGGGCATAACACAGTCGAAGACAACAAAATGAGCTAAGTGCTTTCTAGTTCAAAATCTTAATGTCACTACAACTAACCTTGTGTTTTTCAACCTGAAGCAGCACTGAGCAGGCCAACTGCGGCTGACGGGACTCTCTAAAAGCTGGGCATTTCGTCCAGGGGCGGGGCTTAGCGTTCTATGGAGCTCCACAGCCCCGCCCACTTCAAACTCCGCCCCGGGTCCGGAAGTACATTTTCCAATGATTTTAACCATAGACTTTTAGATAAATTAATGTTACGAGTTCAGTGGCAGCTACGAGATAACCAATATCTATAACGCGGTTGTTTTAAGTCCATAAAGGCTGTTTAAAACGCAAGGTTCGGTGAAATATTTGAATAACTTCACGATTTATACAGTTTCATAACCAGATTTTACATAATTATTTATGTATTCATTTGATTGGGACAATGCATGCTAATGAACACACATGATTCAACATGAAAGTAAACACACCGGATTATAGATAAATCCTCCGGGTCAAAAAGGATCAAAAGGAAAATTGCACACTACAATCATTGCTCAGTTCCCATAACTGCACATTCCACTCATTGCACAGTCCCCATTAGTTTCAGTCAGTTAGGGCACCTATTCAAGACACTTACATTTCATACCCACCCCCTTCATATTTTGCCCATACATACAAGTATATGTCTCTATAGAAAAGTTTTTTATAAAAAAGTCTATTCCAGGGTGCTGGAGCAAGAAGAATCCGTGCCGATAGTCGAACCTCGGATTCAGGAGGAGCAGTGTTGTTTTTGTCCTCTGTCGTGGAACACTGGATCAGCTCTATACTCTCCATCGGGTGCTCGTTCGGGGTTCATGGGAGTTTGCCCAACCGGTCCACATGTGCTTTGTGGATCTGGAGAAGGCAGGTTGACCGTGTCCCTCGTGGTGTCCTTTGGAGGGTGCTCTTCCAAAGTATGAGGTCTTGGGGCCCTTTGCTAAGGGCTGTCAGTAGAAGTCCCTGTATGTCCGGAGCAAGAACTGTGTTCGCAATGCCGGCAGTAAGTCAGACCATGTTGGACTCCGCCAGGGCTGCCCTTTGTCAGAGTCTGGCTCTGTTCATTATAGACCATGACAGAATTTCTAGGTTATAGTCAGGGGTCGGAGGGGGTCTGGTTCGGGAACCACAGTTGGTTCGCTGCTGTTTGCGAGATGATGTTGTCCTGATGGCTTCGTCAAGCCAGGACCTGCAGCAGGTACTGGGGCGGTTTGCAGCCGAGTGTGAAGCGGACTGGATGAGAATCATAGCTCTTCCAAATCTGAGGCCATGGTTCTCAACCGGAAAAAGGTGGTTTGACCTCTCTGGGTGGGTGGTGAACTCTTGCCTCAAGTGGAGGAGTTCAAGTATCTCGGGGTCTTGTTCACGAGTGAGGGAAGGATGGAGCATGAGATTGACAGGCGGATCGGTGCAGCGTCCGCAGTGATGCGGTCGCTCTATCGGACCATCGTGGTGAAGAAGGAGCTGAGTCAAAAGGCAAAGCTCTCGATTTACCGGTCAGTCTATGTTCCTACCCTCACCTATGGTCATGAGCTCTGGGTAATGACCAAAAGGACAAGATCGCGGATACAAGTGGCCGAAATGGGTTTCCTCCGCAGGGTGGCTGGGCTTGGAGTAGAGCCGCTGCTCCTCCACGTCAAAAGGAACCAGCTGAGGTGGCATGTCCCAGGAGGTCCAGGACAGGCTGGAGGGACTATGTCTCTTGGTTGGCCTGGGAACGCCTCCATGAAAATGGATGGATGGATGGAGAAAAGTTAAAATACAATACAGGCCTTGTGGTTATTATGTACCACATAATTGATTAGATTTGAGCAAGCTTTCAAACTTTTATTTATTCATTCATTTTCGGAAAGTCTATGAGAAAAATGAATGGGAAAATTACTTTCTGAACTAGGGGAAAACGGTGTTTTCTTATTCGCCTAAGATGCCAGGTAAAAAAAACCCAAAAAACAAAACTTTTAGACAAGACAAAGCAAATTTAGACCTAAAATGAGCTTTTCCTTTACTTTCTGTTGAATCAACAGCCACATTGTGTAAATGTTTATGCTCACAGATGTTGATTTTTGACAGGTTAAAGTTTGGGTTAGCATCAGAATCACCTTTAGCAGCAGGTACATGTAGAGTTTGGTTTTCTAACTGAGCTGTTTTTTTAGACAAAAAATATGAATAAAGGTAAAAACCTGTTTGAGAACTGCGTTTAACGGATCACAACAAAGCTGTCACTGTCACTGAAGCTTAATATTATCTGTAATTACATCTGCTGATTATGAAATGAACTCTTTTCTTCAGCTCGGAGCAGTTAGTTTTGATTGACATGGAGCTAAGCTCCGCGGGACCAAATGCCCAGGTTTTAGAGAGTCCACGGTCCCTGCGCCCGCAGCGGAGGAAACGATCTTTCAAAACAAAAGTCGCGTTTACCATTTACATATTTGAATGTCGCAAATTATATTTAAACTACACTTCACAAAGAAAAAAACTTCTGCTCAAATGAATGCAATACACTTCCGTAGTAATCAGTGGAAAGAGACAAAATGTCACAACGCTTTAGTCTAAATTATGAACTGAACAGCCTCGCATTTTGTTAAAAAACAAAACAAAAAACAGGCCAAATAGTGAATAAAAAAGACTCTAGCTGTTACTGCAATTTACGGTTGTTTAAGTTGTTGAAACGGGTCTAAAACACGAGTATTGCAGCAATATAGACCCAATGGAACATAAAATAGTTGGCCCAGTAGTTTATGTTTTATAATGTAGGATTCTGTGTTTAGTGCATCACCGGGAACTTCACTAAAGAGGCGTGGTCAATGACGAAAGCGTTGGCAGACCGAGAACAGCCAATCACAAAGCAAAGAATTCACCAGCCCAGCCCCGCCCCTCTGGGGTTACTCTGGTGTAAAACACATGTTCATTGACAAGTTCTCACTGTACATGATGTGTAAAGTAGGACCCTTAAAACAAACGTTTTTCAATTGCCTTTTCTCTTTTTAGTGGTCCTTTTTCTCTCTGCCTCTTTTTTAATTTTAATTTTAAAGTAGGCTTTTTATTTAACTTTTTGATTTTCCTCTTATTCATCCTGTTATTCCTCAATATCCTCCTGATCCCAGAGTGGCCTGCCAATTAGAAAGACATAATGCCAATTAGCCAATTAAAGGTGCAATACGTTTCTAGTGGAAGGTATGACCTATACTGGACACAGAATAATTACATGTTGACCATATATCCTAAAAAATATGTTTTATTTAAAATAACTTGCACAGGCCTATATGTTACAATAAATTAGGTTGAAACCAAATATTTAAGTAAAACAATGTATATTCAGGCTATAGGTTCAACATTTCATTTTTTGAGAATAGTCTCCATGGAGATTGTTATTGTGTTGCCTGGAATATTCCACAGTATAACATTAATTTTATCCTTATTTATGGAGACAAGCACCGTAACTTGGCCTTGTGGAGTCCCACTAGGTCAAGTTACACAAGTCATATGTGTGGAGGTATAACAAAAGAGTAAGTATCAGAGTAAGAATTCAAAGTAATTATAATACTGTAAAAGATTGTAGGCAAAGCGTCAACATTTCCATAGTGAAAAGCTGTTGGCAAACCCTTAAAAAAGGTGCACATTATAATCTAATCATATTTGGTTGCATGTTTTAGCCTACTTGCTCAACTTTATTTAGTGACTTGTTATTCACATTAGTTGTGTTTAAAACTTAGGTGAATCAGTGAATGGGACAATGGAAAAGAGGAAACGCCTCTTTGTGTGTATGTGAGTGACCCCGTCCACTGTCAGTATCACTCTGCGCTGTGAACACGAAATACACTCTCGGGACGCCCAGTCTGGAACCTGGCTTTGGGATATTGACAATATTATCTGTATTTGATTAATTTGGAATAAATTTGAGATAATACAGCTACATTACTACATATTCTTTTTTGAAAGTTATATGTGGATTGAGCATGGATAATTAAAATGGTGAGGAAGAAAAAGCTGCTTGTGTTTGAGTAAGTACATTTTCAATTTATCCATCATCTTATATAGTATGTTACATTGCTGTTAGATATCCATGTGTGTGTGTGTGTGTGTGTGTGTATGTGTGTGTGTGTGTGTGTGTGTGTGTGTGTATATGTGTATGTATATATATTATATACTGTCTAACACGTGTGTGTGGTGTTTTTAAACTGTCTAACTGGGTTTAGCATATACATAGGTCAAATAATATGTGGCTGCTTTCTTTCACTGTAGCATGCACTGTCATCCATTAATAATGAGGTGTAGCAAAATGCTCTCCTGGACTGATGCTGATGTCCAGATGTAAAGTGGTTGGACCCTCACGGACACTTGATATTGGCACAATTAACCGCCAATAATTTGACATCTGTATTGAAAAATAACTCGAGGGGAAACTATTTTTCTGTCACCTTCCTCATTGTGTCAGTGCCATTGTAGCTCAACCAAGAGCCAGAGTGAATTGTCTGTATGTGTTGTGTGCGTGTGTGCGTATTGTGTATGTGTGTGTGGTTGGTCTATACATTGTTGAGGTTGTTGAGGTTTTTCTTTCAATTAATGGTCTATATGTTCAGACAATGTTTGCCTGAAATTTTGGCACATTCTACGTTTTGTTTACTTTCTGCATGACCCACAGTATGAGGACAAATTGAAAAATATCACTAGAGACTGGATTGTGCCATGTGTAATATGATGTTTGTTTTTTTCTCATAGTGTCTGTGGAAGCATGATGTGGGATGGATAAACAACAACACTTTGCTGTGAGTTTAACAACAGTGTCTATTGTCACTTGTCAGTTTCATCAGAGAGCATAGGACAATTTCATTATATTTGAAATTTAAATGGCATTATTGAAATACACTCATAGTTGTAGTATGTTAAAAATATTATTTCCGTTGTTTATAGATGGCCTCAAATGACCCTGACCTTCCTGACCCACCTGGTGACCCCCAGCCAGGTGACCTCATTGAGATCTTCAGACCAGCCTATCAGCACTGGGCTCTCTACCTGGGAGATGGTTACATCATCAACTTAACTCCTGTTGGTCAGTTTGTTTGTGATTTTTTCCACACACTTATTTCCCTTTTATGATCTATGCTCTTTATGTTTTCACTGGACACTATTGATTTGTTCTTTATAAATGTTCTGTCCCGTTCTTCTCTGACACAGATGAGAGCCAGGCTGCTGCCATGTCCAGTGTGAAGTCCGTCTTCAGCAGAAAGGCAGTGGTACGCATGCAGCTGCTCAAAGAGGTGGTTGGAAGTGACTCATATCGGGTCAACAACAAATATGACCACAATCACACTCCACTGCCTGTATGTGAGATCATCGAGAGAGCGCAGGTGCTGATCGATCAGGAGGTCTCCTATGACCTGCTGGGAAGTAACTGCGAGCACTTTGTTACTCTTCTGCGCTACGGGGAAGGGGTGTCTGAACAGGTCTCTCTCTGTTTATTAATACTTTGCTTTTCATGCTCATTGACCTTATAAAGTAAAACTATATTGAAATCCAATATATACCAATTTGTTATTTATAATAGCCTATTTCTTTTATGGATACAATTATAGAAAATATTAACTTTGTCCTCAGTAAAATGCAGGATATTATTCTTTCTATCCCCACAGGCTACTCGGGCCATTGGGGCCATCAGTTTGGTGACAGCTGCAGCCAGTGCCTTCTCTGTCCTGGGACTGATCAACACACGATCCAGGAACAGGCCTTTTTGACCACTGGGCACTTCACCAAAGAACCCCAAATTACTAAATAAATACTTGTTGAAAGAATCCTTTTTGTATTCAGCTTTTATTTATCTGCCTCCAAATCACCTGATATAGGCCTGTGCAACATAAATAATTCAGAGTCAAAAGATTAAACACATTTCATACACCAGAATGTGATATATATTGACAGTTCAAAAAAATGGTTAAATCATGTGGAATAAAACTATGACTACCAGCCAGCAGGTGGCGGAAATCACACAGTCACATGTTTGACGAGTAGTGATGACGTAAGAGACGCTGCGACGCATTTTACACACGTGTCGACTCAACTCCAGTCGGCGACAGAAAATCTCAAATTGTAAAAACATACTTACATCAAACTACACTGTACACACTCGACTGTAAACATGGGGAAGAAACTCAAAGTTGGAAAGACCCGAAAAGATAAATTCTACCACCTTGCCAAAGAAACAGGTAAATCACACACATGCGTTCACGTTAGCTTTTGCCAAAACAGTTTGTTGAAGCTCATCGTCTCGTCTTGGATACTTGAATAGTTTACATTTTATCTTTACAGGTTATCGTTCTCGTTCTTCTTTTAAACTTATTCAACTAAATCGAAAATTCCAGTTTCTTCAGAAAGCCAGGGCTCTTGTGGATCTGTGTGCTGCTCCTGGAGGATGGTGAGCTTTTGTTGCTCTTAAGTCAACAAATGTTAATTTATGGAAAGTTTTTCTTTAACATGCTAAACAACAGTAATCGCATGATATGTAGATACATATGCTGATGCTACGTGTTTATCATTGAGTGTCTATGATTATGTGATCTTCGTGAAGTCATAAGCGATTGTCTGTATTTTCCAGGTTGCAGGTGGCAGCAAAATTTATGCCAGTGTCGAGTCTTATCATTGGTTAGTGTGGCTTTCTTTCCACTATATTGTTCAATCTTTAAATGTTCCTATACACTCAATCAAATAATGCTCTTTTAACAGGTGTTGATCTTGTGCCAATCAAACCTATTCCCAGTGTTGTGACTCTTCAAGAGGACATTACTACAGAGAAATGTAGACAGGTGAGAGTAACAGCATGTCACGAGTAAGACTTGTGTCTACATGTTAAATGTTACATTTCATTCATTTCATTTATGCAGGCTCTTAGAAAGGAGCTCCAAACTTGGAAGGCTGATGTTGTGCTTAATGATGGAGCTCCCAATGTGGGTGCAAACTGGCAACACGATGCTTATTCACAAGGTTGGGGCATAAATGAGAGAAAAGAATATTTAATACACATCAGTGGAACTTGCCTGAACTGCTTGTTTATTTCCAGCTCATTTAACTCTGATGGCTCTGAAACTTGCCTGTGAATTCCTGAACAAAGGAGGCACTTTTGTGACGAAGGTTTTTCGCTCTAAAGACTATCAGCCTCTGCTTTGGATTTTTCAGCAGTTTTTTAAGAAGGTGCAGGCTACGAAGCCTCAGGCCTCAAGAAACGAGTCTGCTGAAATCTTTGTTGTTTGTCAGGGTAAGTTGGAAAATGTATTTACCTTTTAATGTTTTCCGACTCCTATAAATAGCTGTGTTTTTCTTTAGGTTTTGTTGCACCAGACAAAATTGACAACAAGTTTTTTGACCCTAAGCATGCATTCAAAGAGGTGGAGGTCCAGGCAAAAACTGTAAAGGACCTTGTTTCTGACAAAAAGCCAAAGGTTTGGCCAATCATATAATTTCAAATTAAGTTTCCACACATTTCTTTTAAGATATTTAGTTTATTATACTGTCTGTATGTATTCCCTTTCCAGGCAGAGGGGTATGCTGATGGCGACTTGACACTTTTTCATAGTTATACAGTGACTGCTTTTCTCAAAGCTGAAAACCCTGTAGATTTTCTATCCAAAGTCAGTCAGGTAAGATGATATGGTCTGATCAGTGCAGTTTCTAATTATTAAAATAATCACAAATCCTTGCACTTTAGCCACGCTATTGCTTAATTCTCTAAATGCAATGTCATTACTTGTGATAATGACAAATAAACCCTTGAATCTTGAATGTTAAGTTTGAGTTATATTGATCTGTTCTTACAATTACAGATTAAATTTGACAACCCTGACTTGGAGAGTCATACAAGCACAACTGCAGAGATCAAAGAGTGTTGTCGTGACATCAAAGTGTTAGGCCGAAAAGAGCTGCGGTAAGACAGAACAACAATTCACTGGAGGAATATTTTTAATTCTGTCATTGGTGGATTATTTTGATTTTATTTATTTACCTATTTCTAGAATGTTGCTAAATTGGAGGACTAAGCTTAGAAGATATCTTGCCAAGACACTCAAAGAGCAAGCAAAGCAACTGGATCAAGATATCAGGTAAACTACAGAGAATATACAGATGCTGCATATTTTTAGTTTGAACCTGACAGTCGCTTTATTTGTTGCTTTTACTGCAGCTTAAGTTCTGATGAACAACAAAGTGATTCAGAGCAAGAACAAAAAACTAAAGAGGAAGATGAGCAGGGGGACAGTGAAGAAGAAATGGATAATAAATTGGCTCAGCTAAAGGCGGAGGAGGTGGCTGAGCTGAAAAGGTTTGTCATTTAAAAAACATTTATTATATGTTTATTCTTTATCTGACAAGTCTGTAGCCTGACCAGCTAGAAACGAAAGTGGGTTTGGCTGGCAGGTCAGGCTTACAGAATAGTATTTTTTCACGTTGTTGTGCACATTCTCTAACCTGGACTGAGAATTAATTTTATTTATTTTTTTCTTGTGGGCTATTAGGAAGAAGAGAAAGATATTAAAGGAGCGGAGGAAGCAGCGAGAGCGTGTGGAGTTAAAAATGGATTTGCCAGGTGTATCCATCGCTGACTCAGATGATACTTGCTTGTTCTCACTGATGACTGTCAAGAAGCAGAAGGTATAACCAATATCATTATTACGCAGATTTACTTTTTAACTGACTACCTCAACCAGCTATACTTTCTTTCTCAGGTGCTTTCTGATGTATCCAAAGGAGACATGCTAGCAGCTGATTCCATGGTGGACGGAGAGGATGACATTCACCTTTCGGACGACGATGATGAAGCAGATAAAATGTCCCTGGCTTCTGAACTTGATGACAATGACTTGGAAGAAGTGTACCTGAAAGAAAAAGAGCTTCAGAAAAAAGCTACAAAAAAGAAGTGAGACTTTTGGATGCAAATACAATGAATTTCTTCTATTGGAGTTCACAGTAACTATAGAATGGCATGCCTTTGTTATAGAGTGAAATTTGCAGAAGAGGAGCCTGAAGATGATGGAGGTGAAAGTGGTCTGGTGGTAGAGTTGGAAGATAAAGAGGAGAAAATGGAGCGAGAGACCAACTTGTGGTTTAGCAAGGTTTGTCTTTTTTATAATAATCATTTTTGTATTGTATTGCATATATTATTTCAACAGTATGAAAGAACTTTACACAAAAACGTTTAGAAAATCATTTTATTTGCAGGGCATCTTCTCTGAGATTGACCTGGAAGGAGATGCAGAGAGTGAGCTGAAACACACTGAATGGTTACAAAACAAACAAACTGGTAACACTATTTGAGCATATTTTTTTATCAAACTGGAAAAGATGTACAGGTATTTAATTGTAGCAACTTATTTTTCTAGGCAAAGGCACAAAGAGAAAAGCTGAGGAGAAGGAAGAAGAAGAAGAGGCGAAGGTTTCCACAGCTTTAGTAGAAGAAGCAGGACCTTCACAGATGGCAGAGGACAGTGACAGTGATTCTGATGACAGCGATGATGAAATGTAAGCTTTTTTTTAATATTCATTAGTGATTTGCCAACTCACATCTGCTCTCAACTAATAAAACAACAAAAAATGTCCTGTTTACAGACACATATCACAGATGAAGCAGGCCAAAGGGGTGGCTGGGATGTCCGCCGAGGTAGATGATGATGACTTTCAAGTTGTTCCTGTAGAAAGCACTAGTAAGAAATTAATTTATACAGGTTGAATATACTGCTAAATACAGGAACTAATTGCCAACTGTCATAATTTATTAGGTAAAAAACATCAGATTTTAGATGCAGAAGGTTTAGCTTTGGGCTCTCAGATTGCTGCATCAAAGAAGAGAGCCAGAGATCTTGTTGATGAGTCCTTTCATAGGTAATGTATTTTCATATTATGCGTGGCTATTTCTCAGTGTTACAAATATTTGACTTTGATAAGGAAATCCATACTAAACATGTACTAAACTGTTGGCAGGTTTGCTAGCTCTGATGAGGCCTGGGAGGTACCCGAGTGGTTCCTGCAGGATGAGCGGAAACATAGAAAAAAGCCCGTGCCTGTCACCAGAGAGATGGTAGAGGAGTATAAACAGAAGTGGAAGGAGATCGATGCCAGACCAATCAAACGTGTTGCTGAAGCCAAGGCTAGAAAGAAGAGAAGGGTGATCATTATTTAATCAATAAAGAAAAATATTTATTGTATACAAAAATTATGAACTATGAGTGATGATTATGATTTGATTTTACCAGATGATGAAGAAAATGGAACAGGCAAAGAAAAAAGCTGAGGCTGTTGTCAACACTGTGGACATCTCTGAAAAAGAGAAGATGGCTCAACTGAAAAGGTGAGACCACTGCCAAAGAGAATCAATAGACATATTTATATAATGTGTATTAAGTCTTTTATGTTTTGCATTTTTCAGTATCTACAAGAAGGCAGGCCTGGGTAAAGAGAAGAAACAAGTAACATATGTTGTTGCTAAAAAGGGAGCTGGAAGAAAAGTCAGACGGCCTGCAGGTGTCAAAGGGGTTTTCAAAGTTGTGGACGGTCGAATGAAAAAAGATACTCGGGCAATGCAGAAAAAAGAGCAAAGAGCAAAAGGCAAAGGAGGCAAAGGGCGACCGGGCAAAGGGAAAGCAAAGGGTGGCAAAGGACAGAAAGGAAAGTGAACATTCCCTGTTCACTGTTTTATTTCTCCATGTTTCATTCAAGCTGGACATTATTTGAACAACGGAGCATCACATCTGTGGCTCTGGAGTCATCTACTGTAGCCTGGACTGTGTGATGAACTCATAAAGTTAAACAAGAGTTTTGTCTTTCTGAAGATGTACCTCATTAGTATGATGAATGAACTGTACAATATGAAAAACTTTGCTAAATTTGTAAATACTGGATGGTATGTTGAATAAATGTAATGTGTCTGTATTTTGTTCTTTTTACTGTAATGTTTGAAATTTCATTTTATAATATGTCACTTATCTCAGAATACATAATTCTAAATACATAAGTCTAAAATCAAAATTATAATTTTATTTCTGAAACAAATACATGAAAAAAATGTATTCAAAAATAAAAATTGCCTACATATCCCAATGGTCTTTGCGGTTCTTTTCAGCCGTCGTAAAGTGTCTCTTGTGTCGCAAACTCTTGTTGTTGCAATTGCTGAAAATTTCCCCCTTCTGTCATCAGGATCATGCTTTCTGTTTCGCATTTGTGCTGCTAACGCTAACATGTGGAGTAATTACTATTAAAAGCGGGGTTTTGTGCTTTATAGTTATTTTTACAGCGACGACACTCGGCTAACGCATGTAACTTACACAAGGAGAAGTAGCATCTGTTTCCTTCGTGTGGCAGAATGTACTTTATTGTACTGCTGAGCTGCCTGGCTCTGGCAGGCACTGAACAGCCAGTGGATGACGACTGGATAGATCCGTATGATATGCTCAACTATGATGCCAGCTCAAAATCTATGCGGAAACCCGCTGAGGTCAGAGTCTTCAAACTAATAAACAAGGAAGACATTCTGTTTACTAAGGCAGCTGCTTCTCTTACTAACTAGTTTTTCTTCATCGATAGTCCTCCAACTATCCCAATGTGCCAACCAAAAGAAGAGGATACACTGAGAGCTCAGAGGAGCCCAGTCAATGCACCCAGCGTATGGAGATTTTACAGAAACAGGTTAGTGAAACAAGGGAATAATACTGTATGAGTTTATGGGTCTTTATGTGATTGATGATGGTACCTTTCAGAATGAAAATCAGCAGAAAACGATTACCCAGCTGTCTCAGCAACCTACATGTAATCCAGTGTTCAAGAGATTCCTCAGCAGACTCATCAAGGAAATTGAAAGAGTTGGTTTGGTGAGTGTTTTTTTTTTTATATTGCAGTTTCTTTTACAAATGTGATAAATATAAATTTTATTTTAATTTTTTCAGCCAACTGACTCTACAGACAGTCTGTATGATGCTCAAATAAAGGTTTCCAAACAGACGCTGGCAGAGATCAGGGCTCTGTTGGATGGTGAAGAGAGCTGGAGAACAGGCGCCCTGGACAATGCTATCAGTCAGATACTTACTGATCTTCGTCCACATGACTATGAGGCCTGGATATGGCGTTTTGAGCACACATTTGGTGTGGAGCTGGATACAGTAATGATGGTGAGAAAGTTAGTAGAATATGTTATGTTTTTTCCAGCCAACTTCTAAAGATCTCCAAAGTCAGGTTTAAAACTTATTTCACTTAATAGTTAGTTCCTTTCTTGGACAGTGTAAAAAACAGATTTTATACTGGGTGGTGTTGGGTCTTAAGGCTCAGTACTTGTGTAGTCTGTATTTGTTTGTAAACGTTTCGTTGTATTGCTTTCAGATTGCACTTTCTGTTCTGGTGATTGTGGTCATCATAAGCACTGAGCTTTGGTCTACCATCTCCTGGTTTGTGCAGTTCAGGAGGTTATTTGCTGTCTGCTTTATGATTAGTATTGTCTGGAACTGGTTTTACCTCTATAAGGTATCCTATCCTAAGTTTTGTTTTTAATGTGCAGTATATCTTTAAGCTTTTTAAAAATTTTGTATTTCTTTCAGATTGCATTTGCAGAGCACCAAAAAAACCTTGTCAAGATGGATAATGTTAACCAAAAATGCACAGGAGTAAAGAAGATTGACTGGAGTGATAGTTTGAAAGGTAAACAAACTATAATGTAATCTTTACACCAACTACTCACACAGTTTATTACCAGTACTGATTTTTGAATGCTTTTTGAAGAGTGGTTTAGAAGCACTTGGACTCTCCAGGATGATCCCTGTAAACAGTACTATGAAGTCCTAATGGTAAACCCCATATTGCTGGTGCCTCCAACCAAGGTGTGCCTTTTTGAACACTAAATCATTGTAGTGAAAAAATATGGTAATATAATATATATGTTGTAATATAACACGTTTTGCTCTTTTAGGCAATTTCTGTTACCCTCACCACTTTTATCACTGAACCACTAAAACATTTTGGTCAAGGAATCAGTGAGTTTCTTAGAGCTCTTCTTAAAGATCTCCCTGTTCAACTGCAAATTCCCGTTCTTCTCACAATTGTGCTCTCTATATTGGTGAGAATTAAACTTTTGGTGAAAGTCTGTGAAAATTTATGTTCATGATAGACTTGACTTTGACTTTGTTCTTGCCTAGGTGGTCATGTACGGAGGAGTGAATGCAGCCTTCCAGCATGGCATTACTGCACCTTTCCGCAGACCGCAGAGAGATCCACACGGTCGTCTTGAGCCTCCTCCAGAGCGCAATGTGCCTCAAATTGAAGGAGGAGGGGACGCACCATATTATGAACCCCCACCACAACCACGTCGGGGCAATGGGAATGGAGGAGGAGACAGAGGTGGAAACCAAGTCCGCCAACGTCCTATGAACAGAGGCCGAGAGCAGAGGCAGAAGATCACTGTTCACACCCTGGGAAATATGGACCACAACAGAGATGAGATTGATGGAAATGTGAATGAGGCTCACTCAGATTCAGAACTGTCCAATTCACAGTTAATCCCTGAGGCGGAATCAGAGGGAAATGTGGAACAGGCTGAAGGCAATACAACTCAGGCAAAACCTAAAGAGACACTCATTAAGGAACCCCCTGGTGCCAGCAATGAAGTTACAGAAGCCAGAGCTCCACCAGACACTGAAGCAGAGACACTGGCATCGATGCATGAACCGCCCACAATGAAAGGGGATGTTCAGGTAAGTTCATTTATTATTCTTGCAGTGGAGTTATCAAAAGTTTTAAAGAGCACACCCATTCACATAAAATTTAAAAATTATGATAAATAATTCTTCTTTTAAGCATTCATATATTGAATGATGCATTATATATATTATCTGTATATATCTTTCCACATTTTGAATGGTGCATCCATGGCAATAAAAATAATAAATATTTTTCTTTTTCTAGAAACAAGATACCACTGAAAAAGGCCCAAGCCCAGATGAGCTCCTCAAAAATATTAGAAGAGTAGAGAGTATTGGACATCCTGTTCAGGAAACGTCACCAGAGGCAACCCCATAGAAGCCAAAGCTGTTGTAGATCTTAATACTTTTATATTGTTTAATGTAGCTGGGGCTTAGGCCAGACACCCCTCATTGGCTTTAGACAGTCACTCAGGTATCAGAGGGGTTCTATACTGGCTGAATGAATGAGTATTGTAAAAGGGACAATGGCTCTGTTTCACAAAGGAAGTTAAATTAAATTATTAAGAGTTAACTCAGGGTTAATCTCCCCTGAGACCGACAACTTGGAGTTTCTGTTTTACTAAATAGATTTGGAGCAGAGTTAGAACATTCAGGTGGTAAACCTTAAGGTTAGTAGAAGACACAAGACTTTATCAGTGGATCCCAGAAAAGAGGCCTCAAAGTGGTAACTAAACCAACTATCCATCTTTGAGAGAAAGGAAGTCATGTGACTTTGATCAGCCAGGTTTAATATGAAAGAAATATGGAGGAGTACATTGTTTAATCACTGTATCCTATTTGAGTATGACGATTCAAATTGTATTACTCAAAAGGCCCACACAATGTTTCTGCAGCCTACTTAGATAAACATGTTAAACTGTTATTAAACTGATGTAACTGTTAACTAATCTATGTTGAGAGCTGTGTAGGTCATTGAGTTTGTAAATGTATCCTACATAAATCAAAATTTTAAAGTGTATCATGGGGACTGACTCAGATTGTAGGTTAACTCTGTGAAAAACTAGCCTCTTTTGAGGGTTAGCAAAGTCTTGAGTTTGGCCTAACCCTGCTTCTTGAAACGGGGCCATGTGAACAGGAGGGGCCAAATCACCTACCAGTCAAAATGACCAGTTTCAAAAAACTAAGTTATTTAAAAGTTTTTTTAACACCTACAAATCTTGGAGACCTGCTGAGATGCATTTTTAATATCGACTGATACAAAGGTAAAGACTGTATGTCTCTGATTATGCTGGTTTCTTTGTGAGCAATATGTGATGTTGCTTGTTTTTCTATTAAATGATGACCGTTGTAAACAGTAGCCTCTTTTATAAACTTTAATCAGTGTATTTGCTATACAATAAAAAGCATGCTCTTTAAACACTGAGTTATTGACCACTTTATGTTATTAAAGTGCTGTGTAATATGAATATGAAACATGACAGAGCATCATTAAGTGAAATCCCCCTAGTGGCAGACTGAGGCATTGACCTGTGAACCCTGCACGGACTGTTTTCTGATCGTTTTGTGATTGGCCGAAGTTCGCTCTTCTGCCCACTTTTTGCCGGAGGTGGCTTTGGGGAAGCGCTGCTCATGAGTTTCTGACATTTCTTCGTGCGCTGGACTGATCAAAAATGGAGTTATTAGTACGATATCTGGACAGGAGCAACTCTGTCAGGTAGGCTTCAGTGACAAGTCAACCCGTGATCAAACATTTCATTTACTGCGCCCTTACAAAGTTCAAATGTCATCTATTTGTACTATAACCTTCTGAATTGTTTGCTTAATACAGTAATTTAATTAAATCTATCTTTTAAAATATGTTGAAATAGACAGTCTGGTTCAGGCAAAGCAGAGGCACATGTTGATGCTACATTGAAAATAGTGAGTACATTATGTGAGATACTGGCCATGAAGATGTGTAACACACACAAATAACTGTGGCACATATTTGCTCGGTCTAACCTTGGACTTAAAATCCAGGTAGCAAGATGAATGCAGTCTCTGTGCCCTGAACATACAGTTCCCAGAGAAGACTGCACTGAGCTCTCAAATATTGCTTCAACAGCAAAAAGAGCTGACTGAATATTTTGTTCAGTTTCAGTTCTACATTTTAGTCAAATGAGTTTGACCCCATGTTCTTCATTTCTTATCTGTTTTCTTTTAATGTAGCATTTATTTCACTTCACAGCTCAACCACAACATTAGACATTATTAAAGAGGAAAACCTTAGAGATGACCTGAAGTTTTATTTCATGAGCCCCTGTGAGAAGTACAGGGCCAGACGCCACTTTCCCTGGAAAATGGGAGTTCAAATATTAAAAATAATCATGATCACCACACAGGTAGGAACTCTGATCGCAATATCTGGCGCAGCGTGAAGAGTACTAAACATGTATTGTTTATTTTTCTTCCTCTTTTAGCTTGTTCTGTTTGGCCTCAACAATCAGTTAGTGGTGGCATACAAAGAGGAGACCTCCATGAGCCTAAAAAACTTATTTCTAAAGGATTACAGTGGTGTGGACCCAGATGACTACAGTGTGGCTGTGTACAGTCAACAAGGAGTCTACGACAGCCTCTTTTACATCTTTGATCAGGTGAATTTACTTTAGTTTGTATAATGAAGTGGGGATATGAAACAAAATGAATCATTCAGTATTTTTGGAGTATTCTGATAATCCAAATCCAAAAATATTGTGGCAATCCAACAGAAAAACAGCTTTAAATGTATTTCTTCAGGTTTAAGTGTGACACAAATGCAAAAGGACTGTAAAATTACCCACTTCCATTTAATTTTAAATCATTAATTTTGAAAACATGTCTTTTAATTCATTGGTGGTATTGGTTATTTCCTGTATATTTAACCCAGCATGTGTCATATTTGCAGTACAGCCAGCTGGGACAGTTGTCAGTGGGTCCGATCAGTTATGCAGAAGATGATGATGGAAACCTGCTTCCAATAACAGTTTGTCAAGAGAGCTACAGAAGAGGAAACATAAATCCATCTGATGAAGAATTTGACATAGATGCTGAACTTGAAGAAGGTTACACATTTCACCTAAATAAAAACAACATTATTTATACTTTTTGAACCATAGCAACGGACATATTTTTATATGACATTATAGTTGTGGCTCAGTCTGTCCACAAGAGCACACAATTCATTTCAGTTGTATTTATACAGCACATTAAAAACAACTTTAGATGCCCAAAGTGCTTTGCATAAAAAGTCAACAAAAAACAAATATACAGACATACAATACATAGGAAAAAACAATAAAACACCAAGATACACTGTCTAACTAGTATTAATCATTTATCAATCAAATTAATCATTTCCGTCCTTAACTTCCTTGTTGGTTACATATCTCATCTTAAATGCAGTCTTCCGTGTTTGTTACACAACTAATTGCATATACTTGCCATCACCACATCCCTGCAATATCAACTTTCCTTAATTTTTTTTAATTTTTTCAGTTTGTTTACATCATGATCCAAGAACTGTAAACCAGTGGAAAACACAAAATTCCTCCTTTTTTGAGTTTGATTTTTACAGGTGAGTGTGTTTTGGAATCTGTCTATAGTTGAAAGGTTAAAATAGATTAAGCATTATTATTAAAAAAATAGATTATGCATTATCTCCTCTTTAGGCTTATTGACATAAAAATCACTTTTGAACTGAAGGGGATAAACCTGCAGACAGTGCGCTCAAGGGAGCTACCTGACTGCTACTCCTTTTATATAACAGTAAGTGAGAGAAATATTTCAATGTAACAGACCACTTATAATATGAACATAATTACTGAATTATCTTGTTTTTCTTAGATCACATTTGACAACCAGTGTCACAGTGGAATGGTCAAAGTTTTCTTGGACCTTGACGCTAAGAGCTATGCTTGCAAAGACTGGAAAATATCAGGAATAGGTACAATTTTATGCATTTGTTTCAACTTGTCTTTAGGGCGGCACAATATTTTGTTATCAAATTGAAATAGCGATTTGAGTAAATGCAACTGCCAAATCACAAAGTCTGTGTTTACTCAGATAATGGAATGTCCTCGGCAATAACGACATAGAAAAATATTACCTGTAATTTTGGCCTCCACTAACATGAAATTTATAGGAATCTTGTATTAGTTTCGGTTCATCTTTCAAGCTTCTCCCAAATCCTCCTGGAAAACGTGTCAGAAAAATCACAAATATTTATTTTCAGCCCTAGTTAACCAAGCAAAATCGAAATCTTTTAGTGCACAGTAACACATTCAGAAGCTTTTGGTTGTGAATAAATACTGTATTTTATTGAAGGTTGTACAAATTCATAACCATCCTAAATGCAGTTATCACAAAAACACTTATTTGGATGGTGGCACAGTTGGGAGTTGCTGAGATGTTGGTATCTGTAGGGAGTGAGTGAAGGAGATAAGGACTCTCTCACGTAACTTTTCTGTTTCAGCTCAAAAGAACACACACTATCTTCTGGTATTTGATGCTTTTGTCATATTGGTGTGCATCACATCAGCCGTCCTCTGCACCCGATCCATTGTACTGGCTGTCAGGCTGCTCCAGGTCAGCAGTGAATTTCTTCTGGTTGTTTATTTCCTGAACACATGGGCTACTGTAGACTGTAACTCACACCAAAACAAGAGCAAAACCACAGCAGTCTCAGCTCACTAGAGCGGTCTCCAAAACAGACCAGTAACTGACAAACAGACTTGACATACACAGAGACATCAACTTGTCTGCACAGCAATCAAGTGTCACATACAAAAGCACAAGTTTGTTACAAGAACAACAAAAGGTATCAACTCTAGTAACATCATTTCCTCTGCAAATAACTAAAGACAATGTATTTTGGTGTATAAAACCCTTAGACCACACAATCATTTTCTGAATTTATTGGGACCTTGTATTGGTGTAGGTGAAGTACTTCAACTTCAGCCCTACATACTATACTTGCAGTGGTATCATTAAATAATTGATTTAACTTTATATTACTAAAAAAGATAAACATTTGCAAGTTTATTGGATATAATTAGGCAGTTCTAACACAATGTTTTATTTGTTTGTAGAGGTTTTCCAGATATTTAGATGAGAATTACAATCGCAAAGTTTGTGAAGATGACCAGAGTGAGTTTCTCAATGGCTGGTATTTGATGGTCATTATCAGTGACGTCTTGACCATAATTGGCTCCATTTTGAAGATGGAAATTCAAGCAAAGGTAAATTGTTTTATACATTGAGTATTTAATTATTACAAATAAAAAATCTATAACAATAATCTTTGCACAGTAAATAGATGTCACATGTGCTTAAAGTTATAGAGTGTTTACATGTAGAAAGTACTAAGGGTTAACTTGAGTTTATGGACTTTGGACTGTTTATTTTAAAAGCGTTTTAGTATTGAGCGTGCACACAATATATGACCACCAGCTTTAGAACTTCATAACTTATGTTTAATTGTCAGTGTATGTCGTACTTTGAACCACAATAAAACTGATAGTGGCACTATTGAATAACTTGCCTCTTGCATAATACTTTTTCCAAATATATCCAAAAACACTCTCTCAAAACACCAGCAGATCAGCTATTTATGTCTTTTTTATTTTTAGATAATACTAATAGTCACACTTTATGATCTTTCGAGATTATTAACCTGTCAACAAATCTGCTTCTTTTGTCCAGAGTCTGACCAGTTATGATGTGTGCAGCATTCTTCTGGGCACATCCACATTACTCGTGTGGGTTGGTGTCATTAGATACTTGGGCTACTTCCAGAAATACAACGTGAGTTTGTGTTTATTAGAAGGTCTATTTGCAATTGAAACCAAGTCTTTTATTGCTTTGTATACTCCTCTATAGGTGCTTATTCTAACAATGAAAGCAGCCTTCCCCAAGGTCCTGCGCTTCTGCTGCTGTGCAGGCATGATCTACCTGGGCTACACCTTCTGTGGCTGGATCGTACTTGGGCCCTACCATGAAAAGGTAGGATGTATACACTTTGATAATTTGGGCTGAATTTCACATTGAAAAAATACAGTTATAAAAATTTTTTTTTTGGGTAGTATACTTGTAGAGAAAATCTGTTTCAGCATTTCAGAAATAATCTCTCTTTGATATGTAATATATCACACAAGGCTGGACTTCCGAATTGCCACTAGAGGGCAGCAAGTGGTAAATTTAGAAAGATCCTGCGCTGGTCCTGTTAATGGCGTTGAATATGGTATATAATCTAAAGTGTACTAGACTAAATTGAATTCATGCCTATAAGTTTATTTCAGCATTATTATTAGGCCTATATGTTTATTACATGCATTATTACTACTGCAATGACTAAGGAGAAAATATTTATTTGCATTATCTAGTTGTTGATAACCAGAGTCCACAGACAGGGCATAATACAACCTATAAAACATTTGACATTAAACAATGGTTAAGTGCATCTTCTTTTTGTCTAAATTACAGGGCCCTCAGGCAAACTTTGGCATAACAGCTGCTTCTTATTAGTCATTGGGATTAATGTCAACTTACAAACTTACATGCAGTATTTACACAGCAGTAGCCTAGGGACTCCCCTTTGAGTCCTGCCTGGATGCACTGTGTATTTACTGCTGAAATAAACAAAGGATGTTGTGGGACCTGCCATCCCACACGTCTTCAAGTGCTATGTCCTAAATCCATGTGTCGAAGGGGATGTTGTTTTTAGATACCATCATACAAACTCTGCAATGTTTGTGTCAGGCTCTGCCCTCAAACCATCTGTGTCTTAATTTTTCTCAGTTTCATTTCTTCCTCATCAGCTGACTGGCTTATATTATAACCACAGAATTATAATTATTCTCAAATATTAACTCTATAACCAAACAAAAGTAAAATCCTACATTTTCTTCCATTCGGGTTGTCTAACCAACAATCACCATTTCCCTGGCCTAGTATTTGACCAGCTTGTCACAATTTTGAGTTCTTATGATTCTATTGTGGCCTAAATATTCACGCTTATCGATTAACCCAATAATTTTGTCATCCCTACTTGTAGTATGTATTTATGCATCTTCACATAACAGATTAACTTCTTATTGTCTTATTGTATGTATTCGTTGTTGTAGTTTGAGGGGCTGAGTCTTGTGGCAGAGTGCCTCTTTTCCCTGGTGAATGGGGACGACATGTTCACCACGTTTTCCCAGCTCAAGGATACAAACACTTTGGTGTGGGTCTTCAGCAGGGCCTACCTCTACTCCTTTATCTCCCTGTTTATCTACATGGTGCTGTCACTGTTTATTGCCCTCATCACGGATGCCTATGAGACTATCAAGGTATGACTTCTGTAAACTGCTTGGTACTAGTGATGGATAAAAAAAAAAGGATTAGAAATGTATTTTGTATGTTTTGACAGAAATATCAAAAAGATGGCTTCCCGCTGACCGACCTGCAGAAGTTTCTGAGAGAACAGGAAGAGTTTACTGTCCCAGAAGAGAATGACCATCAATTAGTAGATGTTCGACCACAGTGTTCTGTCCTGTGCTGCTGTAAAAGGTATTGTTATTAATGTCAATAGATTTAATATGTGTCTAGCATTGAATCTTGCATGACTTAATCTTACATACATATTCTGCTTATTTTTGGTATTTAATGTTAAGCTATAACATGCATAGATAATCATTTTACATTTTGTTAATTGTAACCCACAATATGGGTCTAAAACCACTTAATAACAGAAATTGGTCTTAAACAGCAGAACCGAAAGGCCCTGTTTCTTCATACTTAATGCCATTATGAAGAAACAGGACCTTTCGGTTCTGCAATTTTTTAAGAATCCAAAGTAAATACAGAGCAGAGGACGTAGATAGGGAGTAGGTGAAAATAGAAATTTCCTGAGCACATATGCAGAACAATGCAGGACTGCTCAAACATGCATGAATCAATTAAAATACAACTCTGAGTAAGCCGACAGTGAGGAAACACCATTATGACATGATTAAAAGATTATCAAAGGTGATTTCTACATTATGTCCTCTTTAAGCTGTTTTTCTTTAACTGTTGTGAAACCTTTTTTTTTCTCAAAATGTCAGGTTTGCGTTTCTTGCCACATCAGCTCTATTGTCTATTTCCTGTACAGTAGGGCTTCTCTCTTCACTGTAAGGCTGTGATCAGCAGGCAGCAGACTGGAGCAGAGTCTCCCCCATGCTGCGGTTTTGGCCTGGTCTTGCGTGGTCTGAGAGCAATGAAATTAGTGGTGGCAGCTATGTGGACACACCCAGTGATGGGTTGATTACAGAGAAACTGAGGTTGTGCACTGGAGGAGCCCCTGTCCCTCAGCCAACATTTTTCTTGTTTTGTTGCGTTCCTTATAAAATGTTCACCTTTGCTGTGGTGGTAGATGCAAGTATTTTTTTTTATAAATATATAAAGATGTTCTCCTGTTTCTCTAAATATTCATGTAGTTGAGAGGCACTTAAATCGAGGTGGAATTTCAGTTCTGTTTCTATTCCAAAGAAATGTATACTTCTTGTTTTCATTCCACATACATTTACATACCTTTTTAATCCCAGATAACTTCATTATAGATTATCTATGCTATAGTGACACTAATGTTTTGTGTTTAGCACTAATAGTAATAGTAATCATAATAAGCACCAAAGCACTTAAAATTCCATTATTTATTCATTCCATCTAGTGGTGGTAACACAGTCACAGCCACAGCTGCCCTGAGATATACAGAACCAGAGCTGCCAATCTGCGTCACTGGCCCCTCTGATCACCACCAACACTCGTGCACACATCACATTCATACCAGGAAAGACACTTCACCCACCTTGCCAAGGACACAAGGACAATTTCAACTAGAGCCTCCGACACCCCACCAACATTATTCCAGAAGTGAGAGTATAAAAAGGACGCATGATTATCTTCATGTAACAGTTTGTTTGCTTCACATGTTTTGCATTTAAGAGCTGACTGTGGCGTAGTTCCAGTAACAGACCTCTGATATACAGTAATATGGACTAAAAGGGATGCATGTAATGTTAGACTTGTAATTAAATATAATTTCTCTGTGAAAATGAGGAAAACTGCCAGTGACCTTTAAAATGAGATGACCTTTAGTTATTAGTGCTACTCAAATATGGTTACAATTGACTGTAATTGCCATTATTTATGGCCTTGACCTGGGTAAATGTAATTTATGCAACATGCTCTCAGAATTAACGGATGAAATTACATCTTGAAATTCATTACACACTTCCTGCTCTTATCTGAGTCTTGAACACAGAAACATGATCTCTTTTGGTAAAACTTTCCTGTAAGGAAAAACATAATTAAAACCATTAAAGCAGTGGGCAACATATACTGGAGACAATTATAAGTGCATTAGGCACATACTCATCTTGTAAGACCTCTCTATTAGATACTGACTTTCTGTATCCTGATTTCTTGTTCTAATGAAAAGGAACATTTTCTCCATGAAGTGTTTTGTTTGTTTTACACAGTTCCTGAAAATGACAGTGTTATCCTGATGAGCTGACAGTTGTGCACTTCCTGAAGAGGCAGAGGAGGATTCTTGGCTCCATAAATTCTCAAAAGAACAATGTGTCAGTATTTGGAGAAATCCTCTGTTTTTTGTGCAATATGTAATTTATTGTTTGTGGGTACTGAGTATTCTCTTTACACGAATGCTTTGTCTTTCTACATATTGTCTTCTCAAAGAAGTTTTGAAAATTAAAAAGACGTTAAACTGAAATGAAAAATAAATATATATTTTTTTGTTTTCTGGCCGTGTACATTTGTATTCAGTTATGTGTCTTTTAATCTGTCATATTCTGACTTTGTGAAATGTTACATTTGGGAGTTTTAGTGGAATTTTGTGGGTATGTCTGTTAACTATAAGAACACATGCATTGGAAATTAAAATAATCAGAATAAGTTTATTGATGCCATAGAACACATGTGGCAATACTATGTTGCCCCAGTTTAGAAAATTGTCCCTCAAGCAAATGGTTATAATCCTGTAATTATTAAGTATTATTAAACATAAAAATAATGAAACAGATGAAAAGCGTTTTAAATGTGATTGGACAGCGCACACGCCCTGTACGTCACCACGCTCCACATGCCTCTGTACGTCACCGCGCTCCACATGCCTCAGAGGAAAGTGGACTTGTTCATAGTCTTCTACTGTCTGTCTCTGTCACAACTCTCCGTCTGTTTCTCTTCAGTCACAGTTAAGTTCGCCGCTGCTTAACGTAGAAAAATGCTTTTGTCTAAACGGAAGTACTTGGTGATGCGTGTTTTTTGACAATCCTTGGAAACGTCTTCGAGAAAGGTAAGCGCACCTGAGATCATCAAGTCTTTTTACTGCTAGGGGAGATTGTGTTTCCTTGTTACAATTAGTATTATTTTTTTTACACACTCAACTTGATTTGGCTTTTTTTTTTTTTTTTTTTTTTTTAATTCCAGCTAGTGCTTTATTGTAGGCAGATAATATTTTTATTTGGCTAAGCAGTGGCATAAATTGTTTTTTATATCTTCAATTGGCTGAGTTTTTGGTTCATAAATCTTTGCTTTTGAATTGTTGTCTCACTGTTTTAGGTTTTTATTTTATAGCCTATTTCATTTCACGTCATACCATTTTTTTTAATGAAGAAGTACATATTTAAATGACAAAGTTTTGTAACAATACATTGGTAACTTAGATAAATTCTGACCTCATGTCTCTGTTTCGACCCCTCAGTTACTCTGGTTACTATCAGAAGCTTAGAAGCAGGTCATTCAAGTTAAAAGCTTTGGCAGTAACACTTTGTTTTGTTGAAAGTCATTAAAACGTCAAAAGCAGTCACCCTCTGCCTTTATAATCAGACTTCTTATCTTATTTAACTTTGGCAGTTTACATGTAAATTCCTGACCTAACTGTGCCTAACTTTGTGTGTCTCATTCCCAGACTAAAATGGACAATCAAAGCTGCCATTACAATGAGTCTATGGGCTTTTTCTACCACAATGTTGGTGCGGACGATAAGTGGGACAAAACTCAGCTCATCTTGGTTCAGGTGGTGGGCTCTATATTTTGTTGTTTCATCCTGGTTTCAAACGCCATGGTTATCGCAGCTGTCATCACCAACAAGAGGTTTCACTATCCCTTCTACTATCTGCTGGCCAATCTTGCAGCATCGGACTTCCTGGCTGGAATTGCATATGTGTACCTGATGTTTAACACAGGTGAAATATCTCGAAAGCTTACAGTTAAGGGCTACTTCATTCGACAAGGTCTTTTGGACATCAGCCTCTCCGCATCTCTGGCTAACTTACTAGTAATAGCATTGGAGCGCTACATATCCGTCTTGAACTGGAAAGTCCATAGCAACCTTACCAAGAGGAGGGTCACCTTACTCATTGTACTTGTATGGGCTATTTCAATTTTCATGGGAGCTGTGCCGAGTCTAGGCTGGAACTGCATCTGCAACCTCAGTGACTGCTCCCAACTTGCCCCCATTTTCAGCAGGGGATACCTCATCTTTTGGTCGACGTCAAACTTGTTACTATTCCTTATAATGGTGGCTATCTACCTGAGAATTTACACCTACGTTAAGAGGAAGACATCCTTGCTGGCCCCAAACACCAGCGGATCCATAAATCGAAGAAGAACACCCATCAAACTCATCAAGACAGTCATGGTGGTTCTCGGTAGGTGGCTTGTCATCTAATTACTGTGTCTCACCATCTCAACATCTCATAATTATACAATGAGTCACAGTATTTTGTCATATTTAAATGTATCACAGATGAGAAATAAGCTGGAAACCATGCTAGTAAATCTGTATCACTCAGTCTAGACATGTACACAGCCTGGAGTATTCAAAGGATTATAAGGGTACAATACATGGGCCCTCTCATGAGAAATGCCTCTATTGAATTGTGTTTATTCAGTTTGTAATGGGATCCATTTTTCTGGGAGTAGGCTCTCCAGTCTTTTCAAATGAAATAATGCAGAAAAGAACAACTGGGCTATCATGTTCAGGTTTTACTTGTGCCAAATCAGGTACTGAATCTACAAATATATGTTTAAATCATAACATATTTAAAGTACTTGAATGAAACACACAAACAATGTCAGTATTTTCTGCCCTCTTAAGCTGAGCAGCTTGCACTGAACGCATTCAGACTGTTGTTGGTGTAATTTTGTCTCCTCAGCCTGTGCGGCTCGGGTTCCACCACACTGTCCCCTCTTGCAGTCCCACCCGTC
Source organism: Periophthalmus modestus (assembly GCA_019594935.1). Classification (NCBI taxonomy): domain Eukaryota; kingdom Metazoa; phylum Chordata; class Actinopteri; order Gobiiformes; family Gobiidae; genus Periophthalmus; species Periophthalmus modestus. Next base: position 8,510,610 of record JAIEZT010000007.1, on the reverse strand, counting down.
CCAAAAAATAAGGCTCAACCTGCACTTAAGGACCATGTCAACTGCTTTCAGATGCTTTGTGGTGTCTTTGCTTGGGTTTGCATTCGCATGGCTGTACACACACTATAAAGAAAAAGCTGCTCTATATTCAAGTCCACACAAATTGTTTTCCGGGCCCAAGTGCAGTGCAATCTGCTCGGGTGAACTTGACAAACCTGTTTGAGAAAACCAGCCATGTGAATCAGGCTTTGTTATAGCAGCTTAGAATGACATGGATAAGATAAGAAAATGTGTTACAAAAAGAGTGACAGAAATCAATGTATAAAACATGATACTTTGTCCTTTACTGCAAGTAAAAAATATCTACACTGGGACAGATGTGCACTCTAAAGTATGCCCACATGCTGAATGAAGAAAAAGAGGGACTAATCCCCCATGTTTGACGCTGTATATAATGGCTCTTGTTTTGTCAGCAGTCGCATTGTAGCAGAAAGATGCTGGTGCTACAGACAAGTTAGTGCATGTAGCTTTTCTTTCACAGCTTTCTGAGTGGCTTAAGGAGATCTCTTTTATGCCCAAACATGTCTCAATTGTATGGTTTAGTGCCCGTGACCTCCCATTATTTACCAAACACGCAATTGAATATTGAGCAAAATACATTTCTGTTTCCTGTGCTAACCTGCATTGAGTGTCTATTATTGGTTAATCTACAGTATTACAAAATTCATAGATTTTAGGTAATCCTGACTCATATGCAAAATCCCATGTATTAATCTTCATGACAGTAAAACAAACAGACCAGTTAAAGAAACCTCCTCTTGTTTCCCCACAGGCGCTTTTGTTTTTTGCTGGACCCCTGGGTTGGTGGTCTTGCTGCTGGATGGTCTTAACTGCACCAGCTGTAACGTGGTCAAACTGAAGCGCTGGCTGCTGCTGCTGGCTGTGCTCAACTCTGTTATGAACCCCTGTATCTACTCCTACAAAGACGAGGAGATGTGGGCCACGTTCAAGAACCTCATGCGCTGTATCGGGAATGGCACCAGGAGGCAGCGCTCCACAAAAGCCAACATACGACCATACAGCTCCGGACAGGACACCGGCACGAGCAGTCAGCCCCCCTCAGAAGAGATGAAACATGACGAAGAGGAGATACTGAAGGCGTGAAGAATAAGCTATGAATTCATTTTTGTGTGTTCATTCAAAGTTAAACATTGAAGCGAACTTTGGGTGTCCAAGTTGCAAGGATGTTGTTTTAACGTCTGATTAAATTTTTTTTTTTTAAAGACCACCTGCTCTGACACAGTTGGATAGTCATTGAAACACTGGTGCACTAAGCATTTTGAACAACATCCTTATGAACCCATCTTTTATACTGTATATAAAATGTCTGAGCAATGTATATGGACTTTCTTCAGCAAGTGCGTCATTGTTATATGTGAAAATATAATTACTTATTTATGGTCTACTGTTTTGTTTGCATAAGGTTTCAATTGTAATGTTGTTTAAGGCTTGAGAATAGAGGTGGGTCATATTGACACAAATGAATATCTCAATATTTGTTTATATTTATGTATCCAAATAATGCTCATGACAGTTAAATAGTGATTTGCTAAAACTTGTCTTTACATGTATAAGTTAAGGTTTAAATATCAGACAAGAGTTTCCCTGTTAATGGCCCACAAAAGTGCAGAAAAATCACTTCGTAACATTGTTTGAAAGTTTACAAAGTTGATTGAATTTTTAAAACATTTTTTCAGCTCTTTTTGCAGCATTTTGAAACTCCTTTTATTATAAACAAAGTTTGCATATCTTTCAAACAATCACAATATAATTAATTGTTTGATATGTTGCCCACCTCTACTTGAGAGTAATTTCACGTGGTTCTCTTATGCACCCTTGTTTAGTGGCATAGATAACACCAAAGACAGACACACCTCCCTCCAGGGTTTTCCAGTTTTTGTCACCCATTGCTGCTCATTCCCCTTGCAGCAATCGGCTGTGCATGTAGACCAAACTTGTTCTACCTGTAACACAATCAGTCTCTCAGTTGGTGTGATGCAAGAGCAGCACACCTGAGCTATAAAGTTGCGACACACTGGATTGAAGGGTTCATTTTGCGCTGTGTGTACTTGTACCTGTTCTCGCTATCTGGCCCAGAGGCTGTGTGACAAGTCCCTGCCTAAACATTAACCTGCTGTAAAGTGTTCATGCCACTGCTACCATTCCTGCCGTCTGGATGTGATGACTTCATTGTTTTTAAATGAGATTGACTGAAACTTTTAGCTTGTGGTTTGTACTCTGTTTTTGATAAGCCTTGTTTGTAGTTCACTAAATACATAAATAACTCACACCAAATGTAGTGATTTTATTTTGAACACATCTTAAAAATATAGGTTAGGTTATAAGAAAACCTAGGGCTAGGCAATCACGATTTTTTTTCATCATATTGATGGATTATGATTTTCAATTTTATTTTGTCTTTGTAAAACAAAGAAAAAATGTCTTTCAATATGCATTTCGATCTTGATTCAAATGTGATCAATTGCACAGCCCTAGGAAAACATTTTATCTCAAAGAAAAACATTAGTAAACCTGATCTGTTTTGCAATGTGCTGTTGTGCAGTGGACATCAGTTCCATCTACATTTTATTGGTACAAATACTTCTGGGTTTGTTATGTTTGGCATGTAACAAATTAGCAGTAAATGTGCATTGGGAATATCACACAGGACAAAAATAGACAAAGCTGATCAGCACTCAAACATAACTGACCAGTGCTTGATGAAATAATGACACTGGAGAGGTCCACTTAGTTCAAGTCAATTTGTGTCTGACCTTTTTGTTTTTTAGGGCTAATATAGGTCACTCTAACTGACCACATGAACGGTGGACTAGCCACTTTACTTAAAGGTCCTATACTACGCAAAATTGCCTCTTGTGAGCCTTAAGCCATGTCATAATGTCGTTACCTTCTCAAAAATATACCTGGAGTTGTGTTTTGTTTCACTCACACACACAAGTGATCCTGAGTAATCCTTTATTATTAGTCTGGCCTCATCTCCAAAGGTCCAAATGCTCTCCTCCACTTTGTGATGTCATGAAGAGGTAGTTTTCAAATTAACACCCACCATTTTCCTTTTGTACAGTAGAGACTGGCAATTCCAGGGCTGAAATCATTCAAATGATTCTAGTGAAGGTGTATGTTTTAAAAACACAGTGGAGTACCTCTTGTATCACCACGTGACATCACAAGGTGGACTAGAGTGTCTTCTGTTTGAGAGAAGAACTCAGCCTAAATATACAGGGTTCCAGGAATGTTTATGATGAGGAAACAACTAAAGATAGATCTGATAGCCACATATGGGCCCTTTAAATTTATATATTATAATTAAGCTATTTGTTTCTCTACATATTATGATTATGATTATTATGATGATGATGATGACGATGATTATTATTATTATCATTATTATTATTAAGTAGTGTTTCATGCTATATAAAGTAAACGTCAAGCTAGCCTTCCTGCTTTCATGTTGAAATTGTAAAACTGGAGCTGTTCTGTAAATAGACCTAATTAGACATTTAGTGAAAACCATTTCATTTTCACAGATGTACATACTGTACTTATTTAATTTCTGCTTTTAGAGAAAACGACTAGAGCAACAGATGGATTCAGGAATGGTCCAGTTTTGCCCTGTTAATCTATTCAAATGAGTATCTAGTTTCAGTTCTAGTTTTAGTATGAATTAGTGCGTGGGTGATACTTTTAACAACCATAATCTACATGTTATGATAGATAGCTAATTGCAGGTCTCCAGTATTCAAATTCAAATGGTCAACGCCTTAAGTTACTAACCCTTACTGCACCTGGCTGTTAGACTTGAAGGTTGCTTTGTTCTCAGTGTTTGCCGAGTTATAAGTCATCCCATTAGGTATATGCACCGACCTTACAAAGTCCATAAGGTTAATCTAAAAGTGTTTCCATCTTGTCACATCACATGACCACAATTTGTCTTCTATCTGTCTATTTTTTATTTTTTTTGCAAATAACCTAATACAAAACATGTGCGGTGAAGGTGAACTCAAGTGCGTTTAAAATGAGCATGATGAGGCAGTGATTGTAGAGCCTCTTGTGCTGATGAGACAATTAGAGAGGAGGGACTGGCAGGGGCGTCTTGTGGTGGGACCCTGCTTTGATTCAGTCAGAGGTTTTTAGAAGGACCAGGAGCTGTGGACCTGATGGCTCTGCACACTGTTTTGACGCTTTACTTGTATTTCCTGCTTGTAAGTTTTACTCATATTTGAACATTTTACCATTTCTATTTGTTATTTCTTTCTAGGGTCTGTATTTAAGACACTGACTGACTCACTGATATTTGAGACAGTCCAGGTGAATAGAAAAAAAAATCTTCAGATCAATAGATAAGGGTTAGGGTTAGGGTTAGTTTACCTACATGAAAATGTATATGCTGAGAGACCAAACTGATGGAAAAATGGAAAAAACGTGAATTTGGCTGTAGTCTGTCTTAATGCTTCGTGATGGTCTTGTATTTAATAACTGCATGTCCACACTATGCAATTGATACTATGTGCTAAGCTTTTGTTGTCTTGTCAGAAACACTTGCTGTTAGCTGTATGTGGTCTTGTCCAGAGTGCTAGGCTTCCAAGCATCAGTGATTTTCTCTATAATTTTGTGATAATGCTTTTTATTGTGTTTGTTAAACTCATTTTCATACAGGGAGTCAAATGCTGGCATGACTTGGACAACACTGAGTACGACTGCTGGCCAATCAACAGTCCAAATGATTACAACATGATAAACTGTGGTGGTAAGTACAGACAAAGAATTAAATCAAAACAGAAGTCTGCCAATATCATGAATGGTAAACGAAGGGCATTTTCTTCATAGGTCTGGAGATGGCATGGGTACAAAGGCCTCCAGAGAAAGTGACAGATGGGGAAGAGTTTAATGTGACATATACAGTTACAGCATCAGATTCTTTCTATCAATACGCTGTGAAGAACAAGATATTCCAGTTCAGGTACGCTTCCTTTTATTGTTACATTACGTCGAAATGATTACCATGCTCAGACACAACATACAAGTGTCCCCCCACATATTTACACATATAATTATTATTAGTATTTGTGGTAGGAGGTGATTGCAGTGATCGCTTGTGTTCAGAATCTGTGAATAATGTGAAGGTCTGACACAACTTTAAACTCACATGTCATAAATAAAGATTAAACATTTTATCTATTGAATTATTTTTGTTGACTTCGAACTTTGCGCTGGTTTCCACATATATAGATCAGGCTCAGTTATTGCAAAGATTACCATAAACAGCTAATTCTACCTTTAGAAAATGTCCCTGTCTTAACTGAATTGGGTTTTTGTCCTGAAGTTCTTTATAAACACAGCGGTAGATCTTTAAACTCACATCTGTCATAAATAAAGATTGTACATTTTATCTTATATAATTATTTTATGTTAACTTTGAACTTTGTGCTGGGTTCTGTGTAGATAGATATAAGCCTTGGCCTATTTTAACTGAGTTATTTGTCCCAATGCTCTTTGTAAGTGATCCCGCCGATGCAAAGAGATTCTGTCAGGACCACGATTGCCCTGCGAATTGGAACAGCGCAAATGAGATGAACTGCTGTGTTTACCACGCCAATATTCACTCCTGCCCCCTTGGTCTTATGGTACTATTACAACTCATGTACTCAGAAGTCTTTGGTTGAGTCATTTGCTTAGGAAGTCATTTCTTCTAATGTACTGCAAGTAGTATACAAACTTTCATGTAGTTGTCTTCATGCAGAAACATGGGGGAATATGTGGGCCGTGGATACCTGATGACGGCAAAATAGTCACCCATACTGTCTCCAAAGCAGGCAAGATGTCTCAGAAATACTGGACTTCAAAGGTAAGGCATTCAAATCAAAGCAAGTAGGTTTTAATAAATGCTTCAACATTTACTTTAGTTAATAGCATGTGTTTTCCAAGCAAACTGGGATTTATTAGACATTTTAATTTACTGAAACTCCAACTTACGTTTTATCTTTATTACCTTAAAAGAAAATTTGTCCTGTTGCCAACTTTAAATATTTGTCAGTGTTAAAAAAAACAAAACTAAACGTTGTCTTTGTTGGCTATTCCTTTGCACAAATCCGAAATGCTGTTCTTACTTCTTCGAATGCCTTGTAAATATTTCACTTTACCACAGCTTCTGTAAACTAGCATAGCCAGTTTTGGGAAGAATACTTTGAAAACGTATTTAGTTACAGAGTACTATGTGCATTAAATATATTTTGTAATGCATTCTGTTACACGGTCGAGTCAAAGTACTATTCTTTCCAAATACAAGTGCCACAACTTGTTCCTTTTATTTTAAATTATATTTAAAATATCTGAATGTGTATTTAGGTACATGTATTCAGTTACTTCTCAACACTGTATATAGCAATCCACAGGTTGGAAAACTAGTAGAAGAATTATTGTAATAGACCTATTTATATAACTAAATAAATAAATGTCTGTTAGGTGGTGCTGATTCATGTGGGAGTGACGTCTGTCATTGCCCATATTAAAATTGGACAGATGCACGCAGCATTGGAATCAAAAGTGCTGGTTGTCCCCGCTCAAGGTTTCACATTAATTATAACTTCTATTCACATGTTAAGTTCTTAATCTATAAAACGCATATCTATTTTTTTTCAGTGTGTGGAGATGATTTGTGTGAGCCAGAGGAGAACTGTCTTAACTGCCCTGCTGACTGTGGCATTTGCCCCATGTCCATAGCCATCAAACTGGCCATTGGACTCCCTGTTGCCCTCTTCTGCAGTGGATTCATCCTAACCTTAGTGGTCAGAACTTTTAAGCTTTTACAAAACTTAACAAAGGAAAGTCTGAATGCTTATTGTTGTTTTATTTTATGTTGTTTTATTTTATTATTTTTTATTGCAGTGGCTACAGTATCAGAAGCAGAAAATGTTTTGGGATGAAAGTTGGATCATAAACTACAACAACATAGTATTTGGTAAATAAAAACCTCTCCCAATAGCCTTATCATTATGTAGAGCTGTACTGTAGCTATAGTCTTGTGCACAGGTAAACTCTGTTACATGGGCATTGGGAGTACAATAACCCTGCAGCGTGCCATGACCAACTCCACCATGAGCCGGACCACTGATGTCACTGTGTGCACTGGCGTCAACACCACCTTCAAACCAGGTCTGATCCAGCTGGGCATCTAGTAAGAGCATACTTTCATTTATTAAGGTTCACATGTATTAAAGGTGGATATGCAACTTGTATGCTTGTCTCCACTGAGATGTTATTGCTTTGCCTGGAATGTTCCACAGTATGGCATTAAACTCTAGCTTGCATAAGTTCATTTACATGTGTTTTTTATTGCTCAAAATACCTTGAAAAACATTCTTACTACGAGCAGGAGAATCTGACCTGCAACTGGGCCCGGTACTGCCGCATACTTTCCTCCATTGAGATAGATAAAATTAATGTCATACTGTGGAACATTGCCGGCAAAGCAATTACTTCCTGAAACACGTCAAGGTAATACTTAATCTCTGATACCTGATCTGATATAGTTGTAAAACAAAAAACTTCTATTAAGAAAACAAGATGAATATTTGTAATCTATCCCCATGTTTACAAGCAGGAATCAGACCAGCCCTCAACTAGAAAAGTTACACAATGCACTTGTAACTGTGACTAAAACTTAAAAGAATTCCTCTCCACACTGTTCTGGTTGTGTTGTTCAAAGGCTAAAGCTCCCAGACAGACTGAAACTTTCCTCGGACCTGAGGGACTTCTCTTATAGTGTTAGAAAAGTCCTTTTAGGGAGTCAGCTCTGTCAACACTGATTTGCATGCAGTACCATATATGGCAATTTTTGACTTAACATTTGAGTACTTTTAAATGTGGAAATGTGGAGTTTGATGTTTTTAAATGAAAGAATGGGAGAATGCATGGTTTGATTGTAAATGGATGGATACTTAGATGTATATTAATTGTTTGTAACCTCCTGAGAACTGCAGATAGAAACGAGCTTTAGCTAAATCTGGTATAACGCATTTCTTCTTTTATGAGATTAATGTGTTTGCACATGGTCCCTGTTAAAATAAACCAATACACTAAACTAAAACAGTGTGTAGAACTAGTGAGAATGTATTACTCTTTTACTTGGAGGCACAATCAACATTTTAAAAGGTAGCATTAATCTTCTGTAAGAGGGGATAGTAAAATTTTGCTTACCCTGTTCCAGTGATGGGAAGACTGTAGCTGTGAAGCACATCCAGAAGAAACATTTTACTCTATCTAAGAACATCAGGAAAGAGGTGAAAGAAGTCAGGTAAGGACATATCTGCATAAGACCAAGTAAGCGATTCATAGTGTACAGTTTATTATGTGTATTAACTGGACAGGCAACTGGACCACCCAAATCTGTGCAAGTTTATTGGAGGTTCCATTGAAGTGCCGTATGTGTGTGTGATCACTGAGCACTGCCCCAAAGGAAGTCTGTCTGACGTCCTGCTCAACGACGATATTCCCATTAACTGGGGCTTCAGGTGAGTACGTTTACACACATTATCACATTTATGCCTAGTCTGTGTAAGTGCAGATGTTATAACACATACAATTGCTCAAATGATCCAATATTGCATGACAGATAATTTTGGTAGGTGAACATTGTGAACGTCTTTGGCACTTAGGCTTTACCGTTTTAGACTTGATTTTGATCATTGTTCATTTATTGCAAACTGGGTGTGCAAATTTGAAAGGTTGTCAAAATACCACATCTTTTACAATAAATATGAGTAGAGTAGTATGATACTTGAAAAAGGTTATAGGAGCTCTATGTAACTTGTACGTAGACAATTCAAAGCAATAACATCTCTATGGAGACAAACAGATAGCAGATACTCCACCACAAAAAGCTACATAGTGGGCCTTTAAAGCACAGATTGCCCATGCATAGGTTGTATTTCATAATTATATAGATACAGAGTCTCTGTCTTACCCTCAGACTGTCCTTTGCCACTGATGTCGCCCGAGGGATGGCCTATCTTCACCAGCACAAGATGTTCCATGGGAAACTCCACTCCAGAAATTGTGTGATTGATGATCGCTGGGTGTGCAAAATCTCAGGTAATGAATTTGCATGCTAATTCTGAAACCTTATCACAACAGGTTGATTTCATGGGACTACTCTGAGCTACAAAGATAAACAGCTGTCACACTGCTGACTTGTTATTATCAAACACATAAACAACATCTGCAGCATGTTTTCCTGTTTGATTGCAGATTATGGGCTCACCGCTTACAGAAAAGGGGACTTTGAGGCTGTGAGTAATGGTTTCAACTGTGGCGACGTTAACCGCGTTTACTGTGCTCCTGAGGTTCTACTGGGGAGCAGCACCAACATGACTCAGGGTGCAGATGTTTACAGGTAACTGCTGATGGTACTTTACTGCAAATAGGGATGTCAGCATTATTTGGTTAATAGTTAATCAGGATTATTTCGGCCAAAATATGATTGTAAGAACTGAAATAATAATAATAATGACAAATTTCGAAGCAAAAGTAAGTAATTTAAAGTCAATTTACTCTCAGAACAGTAAACTTAAATGTAAAGTTCCTTTTTATCTGTCTATTTATCTCACATTAACATTACTTTTTGATTCCATGTTAGTCACATACTTGAGCAATGGTGAGCTATTAAACATTGTAAATAAAAGTGAATAAAGTGTTTTCACTGATGTCAGTAATTGTGAAAATTTGTAAAATCATGATATTTCAGTATTCGTAACATTAAGATTTTATATTGCAACATCTCTATAAGAAAATTAACTGTCCCTGACCATTTTTGGTTTTATGGTCCAAGTTTACATCTCTTTAGATTTTCTTTGCTCAATTTAAATACACACAGCTGGAAAAAATGCACAAATTATACATTTCCTCTGTTTCTCCTCAGCTACTCCATGATTCTGGTTGAGATTGCGACTCGCTCTGACCTCATTTCAGTGAGTATAGCCGCCATAGATTACAACCTTCAGCTTCCTTTTGATCTGGGTAACAAGCAGCCTCTTACACCAGGATCAGGCTGAGGGAGTGAGGATAGATATCATGTGGCGCCCCCCTCTGCCTGAAGTCAAAACAGGGAAGGCGGACACAGACTGCCCGAGTCAGACTGACTATTGTGAGGTATACGAGTGTAATGTTATAAGAGGTTCCATTGTAAGTCATTATAATATAAACCAACTGTATTTTGAACAGCTAATAAAGAAGTGTTGGTCTCATAACGTCACCATGAGGCCCACTTTTGAGCAAGTGAAGAAGATGCTTGACAAGATGAACCCACATAAAGTCAGCCCAGTGGACATGATGATGAATCTGGTAACAAGCCAAAAACAGTTCTACATCACAGCTCGCAAAAAGTCTATAAAACTTACGTAATTTCACTTTATCACAGATGGAGAAGTACAGTAAGCATCTGGAGTCCATAGTTGCAGAGCGGACACAAGACCTACTGCAAGAAAAGCAAAAGACTGACCGACTTCTGTACAGTAAGCGACAACAGACACCCCTCAACCAGATGGAAAAACACTTGAATCTTTGTCATAAAATATAATAATTACTTCACATTGAGCAGTTCTGTAGTGCTGTAGAGGTTGCTGCCATTTAGTGGTCAATCTGAAATGCACCTATTGAAAATGTCTTTGCAGGTATGCTCCCAAAGCCAGTAGCTGATGATTTACGTCAAGGTCGAACAGCAGAGGCACAAAGCTTTGCCAATGCCACAGTGTATTTCAGGTTACTTATCTAATTATGTGAATATAATCATGTAGAAGCTGTTTCCTGTGGTTCATTTTCTTCTTTCTTTGTCATCACAGCGATATTGTTGGGTTCACCCAGCTGTCTGGTGCCAGCACTCCTCATCAGGTTGTTGATTTTTTGAATCAACTTTACACCACCTTTGATGATATAATTGACAATTATGATGTTTATAAAGTGGAGACCATAGGAGATGCTTGTAAGTCTATATTTGTTTTATAGATAATAATTGTATTTTCAGCTTTAATATGACATTGGATTATTGATGTCTGTGTAGACATGGTGGTCTCTGGGGTGCCCAAAGAAAATGGCATTAATCATGCAGGGGAAATAGCCAGCATGGCTCTAGATTTGGTCAGTGTCTGCCACAGCTTCAAGATCCCCCACAAACCAAACACTCAGCTGAAGATACGAGCAGGGATCCATTCAGGTATTGTAAATTCAACCATATTTATTAAATATTATATTGTACTTTCCTTATTCTTGGTTCTATAGGACCAGTGGTTGCGGGAGTGGTTGGCACAAAAATGCCACGATACTGTCTTTTTGGTGATACTGTAAATACAGCCTCTCGCATGGAGTCAACAAGTGAAGGTAAAAGTAAATTATTGTTATACTTCTTAGTTAGCTGCTGCCAAAATATGTGTCCATGATTCACAGGACTCACCGAATGTTTATAGAGAACGGCGGCAGCTGGCAAAGGACTAATCCCCCCATTAAGAAAATGGGGATGAATACATTACAATATCTCTAATTATATTTTTTGGTCCAGCTCTTAAAATTCAGGTGAGCGATACAACAGCAGAACTGCTCCATTGTCTCAAGGGTTACTTCATGACCTGCAGAGGAACTCTTAATGTGAAGGTAATATTAATATAGGAGCATACTGTTTTAGTGTTGTTTTTACAACCTCAAAATTCCCAATGAGCCACCTATCTACAAAAAAAAAAAAAAAAGGGTGTGCACGTTATTTTCTTTCATTCCTACCTTTAGGACTGTGTGAACCAGTTTACTGGTAACTTAATCCTGGGGTTTGGGTGGTACTGGGTCACAGGGGAAGGGCATTGACACTTGTGATGTCTTGTTAGGGGAGACCTCAGCTGCTGCTCCCTGCTGCCTGATCAGAGCTAATGGCTTTATTGAAAATTCAGCAGACACACATGTTCTGCAACATGATTCCTTTCCTTTTGCTCATTTGTCTCTCCATCTTTATTTCTTGAACTTTCAGGGCAAAGGGGAGATGCAAACATGGTGGCTTGATGCTAAGAAACAAATTCACACAGATCCACTGCAAGCTTTATCTGAATCAAAAGGAGTTCCAGTTCCAGTCAGCAACTAGACAGTACCATAAATAAAGCTTTAGTAAGAAATAAAGTCATTAATAAAAAAAACAACTAAATAGTTGAAATGCTGAGTTTGCATAGCTGTGCTGTGTCGATTATATAACCTGCCTTTTATTGCAAAATATGAATTTATGTATTTAGCCTATGTATGTATGAATGTATTTATTTTTGTATTTAAAATTTACATATAGCCCAATTAATATTTAGTCTTTTTAATTTGAGAGTGTAATTTTTATTTTATATTTTTCCAGCTTTAATGATAATTTGAGAAATAGCCAGCCTACTGTACATCTGCTCAACCTGTGCAATAAAATGACAAATTATAAGAGAGAGTTTAAATGGGTTGTGCTTTTTGTGTTCTTCGTCACTGGCCAATCACATTAAAGCGCGTGTGGTTGCTAGACAACCACGTGTCCAATCAGCCTCCAGTATGGATGCGCGCGTTTAATGTGCCGTTTGCAGCAACAAAACATTTAGGTTTGCTTTTCCAGAGAAAACGCACCTCAACGAGGATCCGCTGTATGCTTTCATCTGTCCCCAAGTAAGTAAATGTAAGAGGCGTGTGTAACGTCAGAAGAGTGAGTGTAGTGGGTCACAGTGACACTGGAGAGACAGAGCAGCTTGTGGAGTAGGAGGCAATAACCTGTCGTAAACGGTATTCGTATTTCGTAACGCTTCATGTTTTTCTTTTGGTTAATTTGCTGTATAAATGTCACCAATGAATAAACACATTTCACCGCATTAACTTGCATCCCCTGCTGCAAGATACTGTTGCACGTTCCTGTATACTTAGCCTACTTAAACCTACCTGCCTACTTAACATCTGCATCTCTGAACTGTTAGGCTACATTGATTATGATTTTAGTATTTGAATATAGTTTAGGCATTTATTATATTGTTATACCTATGTACCATTCTGTGAACCAAAAACAAACCTGCTAAAGGAAAGGTCACCCCTTGTAGAGTTAGTGTAAGCTGGTGATATCTGGGGTTTAAGATCTGTGGAGCCAGGCTGCCATCTGTTTAACTAGACTGATTAAGTATCACTGAAAACAAAAGGTTGGCCTGTAACCTTCCTGTGTATGTGTGTGCATACTTCATCCACAAGGGTTCTCATCATTTTTGCTTTTTCCCCTGACTTTCCCCCTAAACTGACTTTATTGATTTTTGTTGAATTTTGTTTGTTAAATGTATATTTAATTGAATTATACTTTATATAAAAACATTAAAGACTGCAAAAAAAAAGTACAGTTTATATTTGCTTGTAGCTAATTCATTTTTCAATTGTTCCTTTAGTTCTACACTGTCTGCGTTGTTTGCCACCCTGTGTGTGTTGTGGATTAGCTTGATCAGTTCATGATAATAGCCTTTAGATAAGATATTAAAACTGTCCCCTATGATTATATTCAGGTTCAAGTGAACTATGCATTTACAACATAGCAGTACTCCAGGCTTGTATATAAACGACAATGTAACTATCTTCTATTAGGAGTACCAGACAAACCATAATCCGGATCTTACACCCAGCCAACAGCCTCCCATTGGGTTAATACTAAATAGAACTGAATGAGTGCTGCTAATCTTACCCTCTATTTCAGGAGCAGGTGCGTGCCTGTGGATTTTGGATCAGTCCACGTGAACCTAGCACATGAACCAGACTCGTAACCTGAGAGCTGTACAGCAACAATGCCTGAGTCATTTCTGGGTAAGTAAAGCTAATTATTACTATATCATTATCACTGTCATTTTAAGAGGTTGTTGGTGGTACAGTGAATGTTTTTATTGAATTTCTGCTAGATGTCAAGGACAGTCACTGCAGTCCTGTTGAATATAGAGCATCTCCCCAAAGACTGTTTAGCCAATCATCGCTGCGCAGAAATTCCTCTTTCTGCACAGAGGGGAATGTACAAGAATGTGTGTCCCACATTGCCCAGGTTAATATCAATTTTTATGTTTTCTTGCATTTTACTTATGTATTTGTCTTAAATGCGTGTTTCTAATTATTGCTTCATTTGGTGGGATACATTTATTGTAGTTTTACTTCAGTCAGTTGTGAATTTCCGAAGAAATTTAAGAAAAAAGCAGAAATCTACAAGAAGTAGCTTTGAGTTTAAAAAGGAAGGAAAAGGAATCTCTATCACAAAATTCAATCTAAAGTGCTCGAACAATTCACAGGCAAGGAGCACAAATAAAGAAAAAGCAAAAAATAAAGATGTTGTCTTATATTTTAATAATGACTGTCAACTTTAGCTCTTGTTTATATTTGCCAGGTAAGAGGTAAAATTGTAAATATAATCATGTTAAGTACGTTTTAGTGAAATGTGTAGTCTAACCTGTCTTCTGCACTTTAAACATTTATAATCTTCTTTTTCCTTTTTACCCACATCACACACTGTCCTCAAACAGCTCCACACCACTTCATATCACTTCATATCATCAATGTATTATTATCATTATTATCATTATTATTGCAGGAATTGTCATCTTTAGGCCTGTCTCCAGTTTGGGCTGACTCTACCAGGTGCTCAGAGCTTGATGTTGTGGCTATGCTGAACTGCATGTATGACCTGATTCAGCTGCACCATCGGGATCTCCGAGCACTAGAAAACATGGAAGTAGAGCAGCTTAAATCCAACAGCAGTGTGGACTACCTGCAACTCACAAGCACTCAGCTAAAGGTGCAGCTATACCACTACATCATCACACACATGAATATGATTAATTGAAAAAAAATATTTCAACTGAACCCTTTTTTGTTTTGTTGATAAAGGAGCAACTTGAATTTTATAAAAGAGAAAACACTGGACTTCACGAGAAAGAGCGTCAGCTACAACTCAAAATTAAGAGTTTGCAAAATTTACTGAAAAACGAGAAAGACGAGGTAACTGGTTTGATTTATCCATGGATACAATTATCACTTCTACACAACATAAACTTACCTTAACATGTATTTTATCAGGTGCAAAAACTTCAGAATATAATTTCAAACCGTGCGGGCCAATACAATCATGAAATGAAGAGGAAAGAAAGAGAATTTAACAAATTGAAGGAGCGCTTGAATCAGCTTCTTTCTGATAAAAAAGACCGTAAACAAAGTCAGACAACTTCTATTTTTTCTTTGCCTTTTGTTTTCATTTGATTATTTAGGTTTTTAATTTTTTTTTTTTTTTCATCATTTCAGCCATCGACATGTTAAACAGCATAGGACGTGCAGATGGGAAGCGCAGCCTTTGGAAAACAGAAAAGACAGAGGCCAAGTGAGTTATTACACATTTATGCAAGGTGCAGTATGTATGTTTTCTGGCATGAGATCATATTGTGTAAAATGTAAAAAAAAGTATTCAACTAAACTTGTCTATCTTTCATTTATTGTTAAAGAACACCTTGAAAAACATGCATTTTTATATGTGTGCGGACTCGTCTCACAGATCTGATTTGACCTGGTTCCGTTATGCTCATGAAGAAAAAAAAAATGTCTTCATGATAGATAAGTTTAGTACATAATTGTGGAATATTTCAGGCACCACAATAACACCTCCATGGAAACATGTAGGTCATAAGAGGCTTACCCGGCCCCGGAAAATTGATAAATGAATGCTGTGGTTGTGTCCTTGGGCAAGACACTTAACCCACCTTGCCTCTGGTGTCTGCGTGCGCTAATGTATGAATGTGTGTGTGAATGGGTGAGTGGTTCCTTGATGTAAAAGTGCTTTGAGTGCCTTTAATGTGGAAAAGTGCTATATAAATGTGTGATATTTTACCATAATAATAATAAAACTATGCTATTGTGTGATATTAGTGTGTTCTTTAATGTATCTGTGTCATTCATAGACATGAAGCAGAGATGTATAAAACTCTGTTAACTGATTACGACAGTCGACAGCGAGAGTTATTGCTGGAAAATGCTGAGCTGAAGAAATTTTGCAACACATGAAGAAAGACATGGTGTCCATTCTCAAATCAAAGAAACCAACTAAAGATGACAAATGTGAAACTTTTCAGGTTAGACACATGATTTATCTAATCATGAATGAATGTTTTTTCCTTCATTGCCGCTCATGTGTCACAGAAAGAGGATGAAGAGGATGAGGAAGATGTATTTGATTCCACAAAAAACAGTGTTGAGCTTTTTAGTGATGATGCTCGAGAAAAACTGACCAACGGTATTCGCCTTCAGTGGAGACGACTCAAAAGCCACATGGAAAGACTAGATAGCCAAGGTATATTTATGTGTAATTCCCTGTGTTTATGTAATTGTAATAGTGGATTAGTTGGCACTAAATAACCATAAATAAAAAATAATAAATAACAGCTTCCCTGGTCGAGATGAGTGATAGAAGCAATAATGACTCTGTGTCGAGGGTAACTCATGAGGAGGAAATGCACAAACTAAGGCTGGAGATTCAACAGTGCAAAGACTATATTCAAACACAGCAGCAGCTCCTGCAGGTAAGACTGACTGCTTTACAATAGCACGACATATTGTATAAGGCATTGCAGACTTACATCTTTGGCTTTTTGCAGCAACAGTTGAGTTCTCCATGTGATGATGAAGTGACATCTTTAATAAATAACTGCTACATGCAGGGAGAAACGGAGAGACTCAAGGGAGAGTGGAAAACTCTTGAGGAACAAAGAAAGATTTTTGACAGAGAAAGAAGGAACTTTACTGAAGCAGCCATCAGACTGAGTCATGAGGTAATATGTTACTGAATTTACACAATTTACCCTTCTGCAGTTTTTATTTGTATTTTCAGTTGTATTACCCAATGTTCATTAAATCCTGTTATTTTGCAGAGGAAAGCCTTTGAGGAGAATCGTGCAATGTGGCTTAAACACCAATTTCTAAATTTAAGTCCATTTCCTGACTCAAATAAACCTCAAATATCGAGAATAAAAAGTGCCTTTTCCGTATGTAAGTAAACAGACCGTGGCTTGCTCCATGTAATAAGAACTCATCATGTAAAAATGTCACAAAAGGTTTAACAGGTCATTATATAATACAACATGCAACATAGCTTGTTCATGACATCACATTTTACAAATATACCATTTTACAAAGGTACCATTTACATTTTAGAAATGTAGATATAAATTACATGTGATGTAATGTAATATACATTGCAATATTGTAATATACATTACATTGCAAATACTATAAATGCTAATATTATTTGTGCTATGCAAATGCTACTTGTTTAATCTGGCTTTTTCCATCCTTATTAATCATTATCTCACATGAATATAAGACTCTTGTTACATTTGTCCCAAATGAAGTCTAAGTGATGCCACTTGAGGACATTTTGGTAGAGATAAAATAAAATAGATAAAGATAAATAGGTAATAGTTGATACATTTTAATTGAATTTGAATCTTTTCTTTTTTGTTTTTATTTTAGTTGAAACAGAGAGAAATGCAGGACCAGAAAACGTCAACCATGATTTGTCTGACATTTCTACATCCAAAGACATCCCAGGGACATCGCCCTCTCCAGATGGAACGAAGTGACTGTGAAAATACAGTTGTGGTACAATGTGAATTCAGAGCTTGAAGCAACTGCCCCGAGGTACAGCTGAAAGTTGCAAAAAATGTAAAAAGACCAAAAATAAATCAGTTAAGTAGTTTGGCCAAGGATATTGCCAAATGAAACTGGTGGGTTTAACTCCCTTGTTTTATAAAAAACTGCGTGACATATTTTGTGCGTGTATGTGTGTGTGTGTGTGTGTGTATATATATATATATATATATATATATATATATATATATATATATATATATATATATATATATGTATATATATATATATATATATATATATATATATATATATATATATATATATATATATATATATGCGCAATTATTATTATTATGATTGTGTAATTATGCAGCCATATCTAGCTTCATTGCTTTTTTATTTCCTCCATTCCTCTATCACATTGCTGCTTTCATGAAGTGATTTTTTACATTTGCTCATGTATTTAAAGTTAAAATAGATAATTATGTTTAACAAGTTTATAATGAAGATGTAGTAATATACAAGCAACTGATAATGCCAGGCCATGTGTTTAGTTAAAATTTATATACTGTGACAATTACAGGCAGTGACTATTTGTTGATTGTAAAACTTTTCTTGCTATCAAAGCCCACTGTTCAGGCTGGCCTGTACTCTGTACCCTAAGCTAAGAACAAGTTTTTGTTGTACAACAAAATTATTGGTGTTTTTTGTATTTAGAAAATGACAAACAGCCTTGGATTGTCTTTTAAGATGCCTTCATTTATTTAGGTAAATTTATACTTTGACACAATATAAGGTGACAGGAATCTAAGAACACTGAGTGCAACTGCATTCAAGATGGGCTTCAACAGACGTTGTCATGTCGATGCTGCGCTCATTGTCATTTGAGACTTGACTGTTGTCATCTGCACAAAACAAAGACACAAAATCAGCACATTTGGCTCCCTGGTTCAGTGTTGTTGCTGTGATCTCAGAACACTTACTGAGGGGTTTGCAGTGGAAGCCCACACTGGTCATGGTGGTCTTAGTGGCAGTGCAACCGGGGCGACAGCGCAGCACAGGGTCGACAGAGAAACACCTAGACTTTACACCATGGGCGTTTACGTTTCTCTCCAGTTCAATGAACTCGTGATTCAAACGGCATTCTGACAGAGAAAACCATTAAGTTAACCTCAGTCTGAAAACATGTTAGTCTAGTAATCGCACACTGTTCTCTTACCGGTCTCATCAGTGCAGCTCTGAGAAGATAGAGTCCAGGAATGGGCGAAGCTGATGGGGTTATCAGTGACCTCGCCATTGGGCTTGCGGTAATCGTTTCTCATATCTCCGTTGCCTTGGCCGCAGAGACCACAGACTTTATTCCTAAAATACTCTGGAACATGGATCTTTATAGAAAAAGATTGATGAGACTTCACAACACACCAAATCTAAACAGCTATACATATTTATAATAATAAAAAAAAAAACTCTACCGAAACATCTGATTCACTGAACTGGAGTTCAGCAATACCAAAGGCTTGAGCATAGAGAACTATCTTGTTGTCCTTCATGTCAATCTTCATTGAATCTGTAGAAAAGTTTCAGTTTATTGAAAGTAAAACTATTAACTTACTAATATAAATAGTGAGAGCTCTGACCCTGGTTGTATGGCAGGCTTTTTCTCTCAATCTCATTTCCGTTGATCTTAACAACGGGCATCTTTCCACGCAGCAACATGTCAATATCCCTAAAAGGGAAATTATAAGTTAATTTATTGTCCTCAGACATTCAAGTTGAGTTTTAAATTTGTTTCCCCCATATCCATACATTGTTCCAATCTTCACATTGATCATGTGACGGTCTTCACTATCCTTCTTCAGCAAAACAATAAATTTAAGCTCATCAGTGCAATCCTGAGCCATCAGCTGGTAGCAAGAATTTGGCATGTAGTTCTTGACTCGCTTGTTACTGAAAGTGGTAAGCTGTCCGTTCGCAAATGTGCAGTCAACTGTACAAAGATGATAAAACATTTAATTAATTTTTTGTGATAAAATATATAAAGTACCCACACATATTGCTGTGCTAAGCCTTACTTCCATTAGTCTTTGCCAGCAGAAAGTGAGCATTGTCAAACATTTTTTGAAATGGCAGCAGCTCCTTCAGCTCATCGACTGGCAGACTGACGGGAAGAGGCAGATAACGCCTGTAGACGTACTGTGTGAACGAGAAAATGTAAGCTTTATAAAATTTAGTATAGGGGATAAAGAAACTGAACTTTTAAAATGGTCTTACGGCTGGTGTTTTAAAAATAATGCTGAGCACTTTCTCAGTCTCAACAACCACAGTGAAGGAAATCTGCTGGTTCTCAACTGATCTCTTCTGCAGATAGATACTGGAAAGGTAAAAGGCAAGGATGCGTTTGTAGATCCTGCAAAATAAATTCAGTATATTGTTAATGCAGAATTATGTCTTTTACCAAATATTTGTGCATGAATTTACATTTTGATGTCTCTGACAAGAGAAGTAGGCACTCTCTTCCAAGCCAGTCTCATGCGGACTGCCACTTTGTTCTGGACCAGGCCAGTCTCAACTGTGATCATGGTGTCATATGTCTTACACT
The DNA here is from genome assembly GCA_019594935.1 of Periophthalmus modestus. NCBI lineage: Eukaryota > Metazoa > Chordata > Actinopteri > Gobiiformes > Gobiidae > Periophthalmus > Periophthalmus modestus. The sequence continues at coordinate 8,490,314 of JAIEZT010000007.1, read as the reverse complement.
TCTCTCCCCATGTAATTTTAGCCTGTTCAAAGGAGCATATATAGATTAGGACCTGTAGAGCCAACTTGAGCGTCATCTCTTATTGTTTCATTTTCTTACAACAGCTTTGTTCTTGCTAAGTCCAATGGCATCAGCACAGAAACTCCAGTTGTCCTCAGCAGCCAGGGCAGCCACAATCATCTGAAATCTGTTGTTGTTTCTGTCCTCATAAGCAGCGATCTGATAGCCCAATGGCTTGTTGTTAGCTCTGACAGCACGGAAGATAAGTACAAAAGCTGGGCTAACAGAATCGCCAAGGAATTTGTTCTGGAGAAAAAAAGGTAATTTTCACGTACTTGAATATAAAAAGTAAAAAAAAAACAACATATAATTATGAACATACCTGTGTCCTGATGTCCTCAAAGGTTCTTGCAGAGGAGGCAGATCCCGAATGACGCCTGGATGTCTGCAAAATAGATTATATAGGTTGTAAATAGATTGCAAAAACTAGAAATCATTTTTGTAGAATTAATATTTTGACTTTCGACTCGAAGTTACCATACCTTCTTCTGGTGGTGTGGGTTGAATTTGGAATGAGAGTTCTTGCTCTGAAAAGAAAAAGGAGCATGTATAATTACAATAAACCTAGTAATATTATTTTCCTGTACACCATGTCAGTTGTCTATATCTGTCAACCAGTCAAAACATTAATTTACTCTCTTATTTTTCAGCTTCAACCATCACCATCATATCTTCTAATTTAATCCTTCAATAAATCCTTAGTTGCTCCTCACTCATTTGTCCATGAGGGTTAAATTTAAAAAAAAAACAAAACAAAACACTGCAATATCGAAACAGTCTTTACCTGGGACTTGGGGACAGACTGTGAAGCTGGAGCTAGAACTGAACAGAGAGCTCAGGCTGTGGGCATTGGACCTTTGGCTCTTGTGGCTTCGCTGGCTACTGCTGCTGCTGCTACTCTTACGGTTACCTCCAATGAGTTTTCCCACAGCACTGATGACTTTGGCAGCCATGTGAGATTTGGATGATGATGAGGAAGAGGAGGAACGGCGGCTGTTACGAAGCAGAGATCTGGAGCTGCTGGAGGAGCTGGAGGAGGTGTCGTTTTTCATGCCTGGAGCCAGGATTCTCTTGAGTTTGGACAGAATAGGTGTGCCCTCTGGGATCTCATCCATGTTCAAGTTGATGTTTTTGATCAGCTTCTCTGCACTCTTGGGCCCTAGTTGGAGTTCCATTTCCCACTTGTCGACAGCTTCACTTTCAGCTAAAAGCATGATGAGAAAATCATTATTAAGTTGTTGGCCTGGCAGCTTGTTCCTGCTTAAGAAAGACCTGACAAATTCACAAGCCTCTAAATTCAGGCTTCTACTTTCATTAAATAATTATGACAGGAACAGTTTTTCATATCTCTGTAGTACAAAAGGACTTCAATCTGCTGCCCTCTACAGGCCTTTTGATATGTATTGCAGCATCTATGTACATCATTTATTGAAGGCACAATGTTGCAACATGGATTATGAACAATAAGGACTGTTGCCCTAGCAGTTAACAATTCAGAACAAAATTGTATATCTTTCGAATGGGAAAAAGTCCTAAAAATGTTGCATATAACAGGAAGCCGAAACCCTTGAATATGTGAAAATATTAGTTCAAAACAATGCAAATGCAACAGGTAAAGCTCATTTGGTTTGACTTTGGCTTACATTGTTTGAGAGAGAGGAGAACAACGTGCTTTCCAGCCAGTCTGAAGAAAACAGAATCAGAGATGAACATGGCATTGTGGGATGAGAAGGTGAGGCAGGTCGACACTCCAGCAGTCTCAGTGCACAACTTCTCTTCAAATTGGGAAGCTCTTGTCTTGCGAAGAGGCCGGTCCAGAACTTGCCCGTAACCCAGCATCTCCCTAGACTCCTTAGACTAACAAGAAACCACAAAACAACATTCAAACTTATTTTCATCATATTCTTCTATAATTTAAGTGTTTCTTTAATTTAGAGTAAATTTTATATTTTATCCCTTTGTTAGTGTTAGCTGTATTAAAAACTACAGTAGCAATGTAGCATTATTGTAGTCATATTTTAGACCAAGTTCAGACATAGTTTAGACCAGGAATAGTCCTGTCGTAAACCTGATTTGGATCCAGTGGTACTCAGAAGGACAAATATTTTTTTTGGGTGGTAGTTGATGTAGAACATATGAGAACTATTGTACAACTATAATTTCAAGACTTACACGGGAGGAATGAGCAGATGAATGTGTTGAAGTTTGGGAAGAACTGTCTTCAGAAATCAGAGGGGTTATCCGTTTGGCCTGTCTTGCAATGGCCAGAGTGTCAACACTGCAGACATATAAAACAAAAATGTAAATTATATATATTTTCATGTAAAGTGCATATTTGAAAAGGTAAACTTACTCAACAGAAACTACAACATTTTCAGGGACGTTAACTGGAAGAGCACTGATCTTAAAGTTGTTCTCAACCAAGTCCAAAGAAAGAGAGATCTTGGCGGGCATATAGACTTTGGCCTTTGCCTCTTAAGACCATGGCAGCCTGAACCATGTCTGTGTTCAATCCCATCACAGCAAATGTGTTGAGGGCCATGCTAGAAAAAAAAAAAAGAATATAACAAAATAATAAATCCAAATGCATTTTATTTACATATCATCATATATCAGTTGCACCTCTTACCTTGGCCTGATCTCAGTGTCAATGTTGGTCTTCTGCTTCAGAAGGTCATAAAATTGGAAGTTCTGTGGCAGGTTGCCCTGGAATCTGGCTGCAGTAACAAGTAATCATTTATATATATATATTATATATATATATATATATATATATATATATATATATATATATATATATGTATTTTTCCAGTAATGTAGTTTCATATTTCCATTTAACTTACCATGGACATCTGCTCCAGTGACAGCAACAGTGTAGAAAGCGAGCTCTATGGGCAGACCTGCAGCAGTGGGCATGATGCGTCTGATCTCAGCGGGCATCACTGCCTTAACCAAGCTTGTGGAGACACCGTTTTGGAACAAGTGGCGGAGGATGTTCATGCCATTCTCCTTGATGTCCATCTCAGAGTAAATCTGCAAAGAAAACAAATGACATGATCAGGATGCTGTGTATTAAAAAAACAAAGCAACAATAAAAAGAGACTTTTAAGGTACCTTAATTGCCTCCTCAATGACATGCTTGTCAATGTCAATAAAAGCGATTTCCTGTCCCAGAACCTTCACGTATGCAGAGCCCATTAACTGGGTGATTGGTATAGACTTCCAGTTGATGAGCTGTTGACAAAAAGGAAGTACTATTTTACCATTTGCCGCTTGTTTATGGTTAATTTAAGTTAACTTCTTACAGCTTTAAGGATGCGTTTCATCTTGGTGGTTCTGTCAGAGACATCAGAGATCTCCTTTTTCAGGAAGTACTCCTGGAATCCCTCACTTCTGACTCCAATCTGTAAAGAGTTTTACTTAGTAACTGAACAAAAAATAAATACATTTAAATTTACCTCTAAAACATCAATTTACCTCTAAAACATCAGCAGCAGCTCCGGCAAAGTAGGCACTGGTCTTAGCTATAACCGTTTTGGGGACGATGGTAGCAGCGTCATTGATGAAATACAAACTTGCAGCAGCACCAAGCATCAGAGGATCTGATACAAAGTTTAGTTAAATGAAATGAGCATCTTAAAAGTGATTAATAAAAACAATGAGGCCTTACGGCTGTAGTATTCCGCATGGAAAGCCTTGCTCAACCTCATGTTTGGTCTTATTTGGCCCAAGAGTCTGAGAGCAACATTAGCCTCAGATGCCCTATAACAGAAGCATTTCTGTGAGTATTTTGACCTGTATGTATTAGTACATGCTGCTGTGCAGGGAGAATATAGCTCTTACACTAAGGAGTCTGTGCTTCTGGACAGAGACTTGATGAGAGAGCAAGTGAAGCTGGTCACTGGCAGGCTGCGGTCAGACTTGATAACATTGACAACATTAGTCATCACGGCCATTGAAGCCTTGATCTCAAAAAGCGCCATGACGGCAAGCATACGCAGCTCAGGGTGCAGAGTTTTGTCCATGAACAGCTGCAGAGCCATGTTCTGGACCTTATTGACAAAAGACACCAGTTAAGGGCACTTTTCTTCAAAAATAACAATGAATGCCTCAGACTGAAGAGTCACCTCTTTGGGCTTCTGTTTGGCGATGCCTCTCAGGGCCAGGATGGCTTCAATGTGAACTCTGTGGGACAGTTTATGACCAGCAGTGCCATGGATTGGCAGGAGCTTTGTAATAGCTTTGTAGCTCCAAGGATGAGCAGCATTAGCCATAACTTTAGCCAACAGGACAATCTCCTGCGTGTTTTTCTCAGCAAAGGCCTTGTCAAAATACACCTGGATGCGCTGTGGGAAGAATTTGTAACGAATATGTATTGTTTTTGTTACATAATATTATTTAAGTTGAAATGTCTTGGTGAAATACCTGAATGTCTTGATCATTCCACTCAGCCTTCTGAACACTGTGTCTATGGACAATGCTACCATAACTCAGGAGCAGAGACTTGCGCACAACTTGTTCATACATTCCTTGTTGCTGGGAGAGGTGCTCAATGTAGCTCTGAGGGACATAAGAGTCACATGAAGAGTTAATGTCCCTGATAAGAGACACATGACACACACTGTGCTGAATGCTCACTTACCCAAACCTTCTGGATGTTCTCACTGGTGGGCTCCAGCATGTGCAGAGTTCCAATCAAAACCTGAGCGGCTTCCGGAGCAGACATATCTCTCTTCAGAATCTCAGCCATGACTATCTCCAAAGCTGCCTTTGTTCCAATGTTTGGCATGGCATCCATCAACCACCGCCTATTATTCATTTAATTTTTTACATTTTCAGAAATCCTCTTTAATTATTCTCAGTGATCATTTCCTCATGACCCACCTCTCAAGAGGTCTACTTCTGTATGTAGTCATCAGGTTGTGCAGTTCGTTCACATCAGAAGCACGCAGCAGGTGGACCAGCTCCAGAAACTTGAGAGGCGCATCCTCATGTACTTTGTCTCTGTTATTGACAACCAGGTTGTTCAGGACATCACGAACCTGCAAACACAAGAACAATTAAAGGCCCAGTGTTTTACATCAGCTGTTTTTATCATTACCATTATCATTATTATTATTATTATTATTATTATTATTATTATTATTATTATTATTATTATTATTATTATTATTATTATTATTATTATTATTTATGACTTTATTGTGTCATTTACCAATGAATGAATTTATTATTAGACAAAACTGAACCTGTTCCTTCACGTCTGTCATCTTAAAGATCCTGGCAGGACTCTGCATATGCTCAGTGGAGAACTCATACTTCAGTGAGCCACGAGGACGGTAGTTAGCACTGACTGGAACAATAGGATCCTTGTAGATGCGACTGAAAACCAGGTTTTGGCTAGAAAAGAACAAATCATATTAATGGTTACTTTATCTAGTCTAGTCTACCCTGTGATTGCCTAAACATATGCTCAGTAGTCATACATAGTCTGAATGGAAGCAGCGCCATCCATCTCATTAAAAGGTGTGAACTGAATGATTTCATTTCCATTGGCCTCCTCGATGATTAAGCCCCCTGGGACTGCCTTCAGCTTGTAGGTGTATCCTGTGGTTCCCCTCAGGCTCTTAGAAGTCTGCAAACAGTTGTTCTCAGTAAATGCATTAGCGTACAGTTATCTTAAATTATGCGGACTTACCTCCTGGTGCTTATGGAATGTCTTAGCATATGCCAACCCGATGTCCTTGGTGACCTTTTCCTGGCAGTGGTTCATGTTCCTGCTCTTGGTCAAAAGGATGCGCTCAGCCTTTTCATCCTCTGTGATGGCATAATGGGTCTTGCACACACCCTGGGCTCCTTCCTATAAATGATAACAAATATTTTAAAAGGTTGTTGTGGGTGGACAGTATGCATTATGTGATAAAGTATTGGTTTTGCTAGTTTGACTTGAACTGAGTAATGAATACAGGTTCCTTCTTCCACTGATAGTTTTGTCTTACCTCCTGCAGTTCATAGACGTTCTGTGACTTCTTGATGTTCAGCTGCCAGGCTTGGAGGATGCCTCTGTGGAAGTTGAGCACCTGTGTGGGGACACTCTCCGGGGCCAGGATCTCTCTCACAATCCCATTGTCGTACTTGAACTTGATGGGGGTTTTGAGATGAGCTTCCAGGTCGGCACGGAGGTGAGTTTGGACAAAGGAATTCTTCGGCCAAACATCACTGTACTCGAAGACCTGAGTATTCTCAAGCTACAATGCAAAAAAATGACAAATTTAGAGTCTGAAGTTAACAAAATTGTTACTTTCCTACCTCTTGTCACCTGCTTTCTGTTTTTAGCTAGAAGCCTTCTAACTTTGCCCCTGAACCAATCATCTCTAAAGTCATTCATACCGTAAATGCACTCTCCCTCATTCTTTCGCTCTCTCTCATTCTCTCTCTCTCTTTATCGTCCTGCGGTTTCAACCATGTGCTGAGGTCCTGCATCCCATCTCCACACAGTGTCCACATCTCACCATTATCTTTGCAGTTAGTACATTTATCATTCTCTCCTTACATTGCTCCCCTGATATTTATCATTCCTAATGTGTTTCCTGGTTTACCTGAAGCAGGAGGATGTTTTCTTGGGCAACACTGATCTTGACTTTGCTTAAGAGTTTGAATCCGGCTTTGGAAAGGTGTTGTTCAGACAGACCACTCAGGATCTTAGCCTCATATTCGTACTCATAAGTTTCTCCAGGAGCAAAAGTAGGAGCTGTGAGGACATTTACATAAGCTTTATAGAAGTACTCTACTATAATTTCACTTTCTTGTTACTGAATATGACTTACCCAAGTTTTCATGCTGGCCAGCTAAAATAGAAACATAATATGTTATTCTTGAACATTAGGCTACCAATTTAAACGTGTAAATGTTTAATGAGAATTTAAAGTTTGTTCAGAATTAGAGAATCAAAAATAACATTAGTAAAATACAATAAAACAGACTATAAGAATGAAAACTACTTAGATAAAAAATTTAAGCAAAAGATGCCATTGTGACTTACCCACAAGGGCTAGAGCCAGGGCTAGTACAACGACTCTCATGGCTGAGTGGGTTGTGAAGATCTGCATCCACCTGCTCTTCTTTTAAAGGGAAAATGTGCTGACAAGGCTTATCAAAAATGTCATAACGACCCCAAATGTGGTAGCTATCACACATGCCTGGATCAATAGCTTTGATCACATAATCAGATAAACTATTACACATATGTGTAAAGGCAGGATAGGGTCACCTGACATGATTGTCAGGTTTTCTGCGATTTTGTGGCTGAATATCAGTTAAGCATTTCCTCGCCCATCATCAAATACCCCTTACAAATAGATGTTTTCTGTTTATTTATTTAATGTATTTCCTTTATTTTGACAGAGAGGGCCCTTGATAGTAAGCTCTCAAACAATTGAGCCCTGTTACAGAGAATAAAATACAGACATGCATTGTATAAGGAAATAAACAGATGTTTCATCTTTCTTCCATTAAAATCCTAATTGTTTTGTGGGAACTAGTTCTCCTGTTTAAGGATGATTTGTTTTGTCTGGATTGTACACAAATGTCAGTTCAAACTGTGTCAATCTATTTATTCTTTTTATATTTTTGATTGAATTTAAAAAAAAAAGGGGGGGGGGGCTCATCTCCTTAAAAAAATAATCTATCCTTGTTCTAAAGATTCACTCACACAATTGGAGAAGCCATTAAATGTTTAATAGGTGAATTATGACTTAACTTATTTCTGTCTTCTGGTTAAGACTGGTTCAGACCTTGTTTTACAGGTGTATTGTTTTGCAGGTGTGTTGTTCTTTACGGTAGATGGAGAGTATAGTTTCAAGAGAATTTATCAGTACATGTCTGTGCTGAATTATTTATACTCTTATAAATTGTGCAGTTATTCTTAAGTAAGAGATGCAACTCTTCTGACCAGGTATTTGTATTGTTTATAGTTGTAACTTTGCGAATGTAAAAGTTCTACAAATATTTCTACATTTGGGAGACATATCGTACAAGTTGTGGTGATGAAGTCTCAAAGTCTGGGGCATTCTGACGGCAGATGTTTGCTCACTTTGTTTGGTGTGGTCATCGCAACCACTTTGACACAACATCACAGCAGTTTGTACTTCACATGGTTAAAGATGACATTTTGGCATTGGCATCAAAGTTTGTTGTCAGTATCCAGTGTGGGACTTTCAAGTATGGTTGAAAGGCAAAAAAAGTCATTTCAATTTAGTTCGATTCAATTATTTTTGTTTGATTAAATTATAGAACTTTTTTTTGTTTTTGGGACATTATTAAAGTATCAAGTATTTGCAATCATTATGCTATTTATTGAAAAATTGTTTCATAAACAAATTTAAAAAGTTAGGTTACCATTACCAAAAAGTGACCATTACCAAATAGCATGTCAATTTAACAGCTATTTCTCCTTGATATATATATCTATATACATATATATGTGTATGTGTGTGTGTGTGTGTGTGTATATATATATATATATATATATATATATATATATATATATATATATATATATATATATATATATATATATATATATATATATATATGTGTGTGTGTGTGTGTGTGTGTGTGTGTGTGTGTGTGTGTGTGTGTATGTATATATATATATATATATACATACATACATATATGGTGAAGGTGTTCCCCAACCTTAAATAAATGTATTCATTTATTTTTTTTGTTTTGTTTTATCAAATCGCCCAGCCCTACTCATGGCTCTATAATGACAAAGTAAAATAGTTACTACACACTGGTGAGTCAAAGGCCACTGTATTTTTCCTGGTAAAAGTATAAAAAGAAATGGTGTGTGCTGATAAACCTGTTCATACCACATCTCTGTACTTGGTGTCAACCTGTCCAACAAAAATAGTACTGCACACACATCACTCTAAAATAAGTATCACTCAAAAAAAAAAAAAAAAAAAAAAAAAATAATAATAATAATAATAAAAATAAAAAATGAGTGAATATTAATAACCTTTTACTTCTATTCTACTATGCTCCAGGCCCTGTTCTTTGGATAATGTGGGTTACCAACTTGCAGATCACAGACAGAGTTGTGCCAGTAATATTTAAACTGTTGGCGCAACTAACTTTGGAAGAAATAAAAAGGTGTATCTTGTCTATGTTAATTTGTTTATTCATGTTTACAATGGTATATTTACCAACAACGGAACTTCAAACTGCCTTTTTATCACTTAGCTTTTTTACCAAAACTACTCTATTCATTTTGGATGTTTTTATTTGCACTGAGGATGTACCCGACTCTTCATGCATCCTTTTTTTCTCCACAAAACTGATTTGTCCTGGATGAGGGCCTCCCCTGGCTTGTCTCCATGTTGTTCCATTGGCTTTAATCTTCCACCATATGGCATAAAACTTATAACTCCATAGAGAATGTTGTATGAAATATGGTTTTAACTTTCTATCATGCAGGTGACATTCCACATCAAGAAAGTTAAACATTGCTTCTTTAAATACTGTATAATATTTTAGTTGTGTTTACTCCTTGAAGGTGCCGTAAACATGGCTTCCCGGAACCTGGCTGTTGTGGTAAGTGTCAGAAGTTTGTGTTGTTCAAATGTCCAGATCAGACATGAGCTGAGCACAAAGTCTCTCCACAGGGGTCACTTTGCACCATTATCATTTCCACTTTGTTTACAGCGTTGGGCCAGGCCGGGGGGAGCAACATATGGCCACACTCCGACTCCCTCTCCATAATGACGACTTTTTCAGTGCAAGTGGAACTACATTAGATGCTGTTGAGATCATGAGAGTGAATGTTATATAAGGCAAACTATTAACATAATAATAATAATATTAATAATAATAATATATAGGAAATAAAGCTGTTTCCATGCAATCAATCCACCATACACCCACCAGGTAAAGTGTTCGTATAACAATATGGCTGAGTTTATGCTTCTCATGTTGGTCCAGATTTGATCTCAATTTGGCCCAGGGTTCTCATTTATAATGCATACAAAATGTTATACATATTTATCTTTCACATGAAGTTTGTGATCTATACAAAAAAAACAAAAAACAAAAAAACAAAAAAACTTGGCCCAGAGAGACAAGAAGTAAGCGAGCTTGAGGAAATTGCTGTTTTGTCCACACTTTTAGTAAGAATTCCAAGTATTTTTTGTTTTTTTTTTATAAAGGAGACCTTTCTATTCTATGGACTTCTGCTGCTTAAATAAACCCATACTCTGTAAAGCACCCACATTACGACAGAAGGTTATAATTTCGTAATGTTATGCTTGACTGGTTTACAGATTCTGATCGATATTTCTAACTTACAATGAATTTATGCCTACAACACATCTACACCTACAACCATAGACTGTATATATAAATGAACATAGCTAACCTGTGTTCAAAATAGGAAATGAGCATGATTCTGGCTCAAATTCTCTTTGTATTGAAAAAGCCCTCTCAGCCCTCTCTCTGTAACTGGCCCTGTCAGGCTTGCCATTTTGCTCTTAAATGTGCGACATTCACGTGGGAAACTAGTAGATAATCCATTTTATAAAGACTTCATTACCCACGGTACAATTGTGCTTGTCAACAGCTGCTTAATGATCAGTGGCGTCTTGTTGGAGCAGAGGAGGCGATAAGACAAACAGCCTTGGTCCCGGTCCCATGCTCACAGGAGGAGCAGGTGCAGTCCAGCCGGTCAGTGCAGCAAACAGGCCTCTTCAATCATTCACCTGGAGGAGAGGATGGAGGATATATATATAGAGAGAGGTGGCCCGTCACTTGCATGATTACATGGAAATAGAAAATCAAAACTATACTTTGGAACATGGAAAGAGATACCCATTTTTTCTCCTTGGGTACAAATCATCTTGGTGTCTAATGAAAAAATACCCATTATAGACTTTGTATCAGAAGGCCCTCCTCTAGATCAAATAAGAGTCAACTTTGTGGAGAGGCAAGCCCGCTAGAGATGCAAGTTTTTGTTCATATTTCAGGGCAATAGAGACATCCAAAATGAAAAAAATGAAAAGAAAAAAAACAACAAACTTTTATTTTAGTAGATTTATTGGCTTAAAAATGACATGACCAAACATGCAGGAACACTAACGCTGAATACATTTCCTACATGATATAAATGTGCATTGTATGAAGTGGCAGCTGCAACTGAAATTTCAGTTAATTTTAACAGCCTACAAAGTGCTATATATGCAAAATGTAAGTGAAGGGAATGTAGGAAAATTATTATAAAACTAACCAATCACCAGTCTGTACTTTCTAAGCGTGTCTTTGTGAGCAGATCTCTCCTTTTAATACCTCTAATCTGATGTATTTAATTCCCATTGACATTTGCAGACTTTCCTTTATTAAAACAGTGTATTATAATAGCATCTGTTTAATTTTCATTTATTTATCAGTTTTAACTTTCAACCATTTATTCTGGGTTATTATGGTTCTGGGTTATTCATAATCATCTATTTCAGTCACTTTACATGTTCTTGTTATGGTTTTCATTTGTAGGAGCATTCAAAAGACGATAAAAAGATAATGATCCAGTCCTGATTTTGTATCCTTTGAAACCATTAGTTACGATGTGTATGGATTATGTGAAACCTATGAATATGACATTTGAATTGCAAGAGGACCATTAGAGTAAATTATAATATTTACATGATGTAACCAATGTAGCATTACTTCTTGATTTGTGTGTTTGTGCATTAAGTAAGTAAATTCCCCTTCCTACAAAAACATTGTACACACACCAGATCTCACTTGCTTCAGGAGTTTATTATTTAAATTTACAGTGATTGATCAAATATTACTTCTAACAGATAAGATCGTGACTTTAGGCACATTGAGGCGTGCACTGGCATTCCTCGTGGGCTTCCGTGTCCAGATCCACATCCTTACTCTTACTGAACATATTGTCTGTAGAGGACAGGTTTGAATCTGCACCAGAGAATAAACATGTTAGTTATGTTTTTTGGTTTTTTTTTAGCAAAAACATAAAATTAGTTGGGACTCACCAAAAGGTACGCAGTGGTAGCCAACTTTGATGGTTTTGGTCTTCAGTGGATTACAGCCGGGAACACAACGCAGAACTGGTTGAACTGAGTAGCACTTTGAAGGCACGCCATGATGACTAAACTTCCCATCCAACTTCACACGTACTTGCTGAAGCTTGCAGCCTGAAGAACCAAAAAGAATGACTTACTTAATTTTTTACTCCCACATGTTCTCAACTACCATCTTGAAGTAGGGTTGATCAATATAAAAAGTAGTATTAAAACTAGATATTCATTTGAGCAAGTATCAGTAATTGAGAAAATATGACCAAATTTCACATTTCCTGAAAAGTTTTAGTATGATTTTGATCTACTGTACTTCTGAAATAGTCCTTGTATAAGAACACATGGACACATTACAGAAACTATTATTTTGTGTTGTTCTATTGTTTAAAAAAGTGTGTTTTATTCGTTATTGTATCAAAATCAGCTTTGCATATCAAGCCTTTTCCAAAGTATCAAAATCAAGTTTGAGATTTTAGTTTCATGGCAAAACTATTTTAAATCACTAAATGAAATTTAAGCTTCAGTACCTACACCCTCAACAGTACTGACCTTCCTCATTACGGCAGGTCTTAGTAGCCAGAGTCCAGGTGTGGGCGTGGCTAACAGGATCGGTGACAATGCGGTTGCTAGGTGTGCGGTACTCCTGTCTGAACTCCCCATCACCACGGCCACATAAGCCACAGGTCTGTCCCTTCAGGATGTCGGAAACTACCACCTGTCACAAAAGGACATTGCTAAAGGAACAGTATGTAACTTTATTGGTGGGGGTCTGACAACTGCTTGTCCTCACGGAGATGTCATTGCTTTGCCTGGACTGTTACACAGCATGGCATTAAAATGTATTGGTCTTTCATTTCTTCAATTATAGGTGGTTTTACGGGGCAAAAAATATCTTGACAAACATGCATTTTTACAGTGAGTGTGGCTGTGTGTAGCCATCAGCGTGTCTACATTGAGATACATTTATGTTTAATGCCAGACTGCAGAACATTACAGGCAAAGCAACAACGTCTCCTTGGAGATAAGCATGTAATGGACACTCTACCAGAAAAAAATAGATGGTACACCTTTAAGTTCATAGTAGTAATATACATTCTCAGCCTTACGTTTTGGGTTTCTCTGTCAAAGTAGAGTTCCTTAAGACCGAGCTCATGAGCCGTGAGAACAACACCATTGCCTCTGCGTTTAATTCTGACTTCTGTAATAAAAACACAGGATTAATGATGTTGGATCTTTATATTACCACTGTGGAGGTTATGGACATACCAGGGGCCAACTCTGCCTCGTTGTTTGTGACATGCTGTTCTCTTCCATCCACTACAACCACAATATGGCCGTTCTTCTCTACAATGTCCACAGTCCTGTTGACAACAATTGAACAAAGTTTAAATTATATTGCTGACTGAGAAACTGGGGTACAACTTCTAAGCCTTAAAAGGGGAAATGGACAATAACAATCAAGTATCTATTTCTAAAATAACACATAATGAGACACAGACACTTTACATGCAAAACTAGACTATTAAAAGTGTCACCCTGGCTTGACTTTTTTCTGTCTTGCTGGTTTAAGATGATATCGCAACATTCTATAGGGCAGTAATATTTAACACAAATGAGTGGCTGCCAAAAGTAATATTGTTAAAATGATAAAATAACAAGTTCTTCTGTCAAAATAATAATAATAATGATAGTAGAATTTTTCAAGTCATTCAACATTTGTGAATTTACTTTTTAGATACAGTGTAACTGAGGAAAAGACTGGAGTACGACCTCACAGTTTACAATCCGAAAACCACCCAATGTAATGGTTTTGTAATGACGCAAAAATTTGATATTGCTGACCAATGTTGAGAAGGTATATTGAACCTCATTGGGCCAGTGTTGAGAAAGGTGACAGCTGTACTTACAAGTGAAGAATGTGGACACGGAGTTCCCGATGTGCCTGTGAGCCCTCTCTTCTCACCAGAACAATGAACCGGAGTTTCTCGGTGCAGTCCTGGGCCAGAACCTGGTAGCAGGATTCAGGCATGGAGCTTTCATACTTGACCTTGTTAAAACTGGTCAGCATGTTTTCCTTCATCGTACAGGTCACTACAACACAGAAGGTTATTACTCTTACATCAAGTTTAAACAACAAACGTTTTTGTTTTTCTTACTGTCGTTGCCAGTGGAAAACAGGTAGGCAATCTTTGACGCCCAGTTGTCGTAGGACTCCATTTGAGAAGAGGTTTCTTCCAAAGGCAGAGAAAAGGGAAGACCCACACCCAGGCTGTAGATGAGTCTCTGTAGTGACATTTACAACAAGATGCGGATTAGAATAAACCGCTGTAAGTACTAATCACATCACAGTAGGTGGCATGGAAGAAAGGACAGAAATCTTATATAGAGATAAACATTGTACCTTTGGGGTTCTCAGCAGAATATCCAGCTTTGTCTCAGAAGCAAGCACCGCTGTAAGTTTTATCTGCTTAACTACCTCTTTGATCTTTGCAATGTTGACCCCATATTCTTGAACTGAGTATGCAAGGTGAGATATCCTAAACACAAGGAAAATATTTTATAGAGGAACACGTTTGATCAGATTTTGTAAAATGAGTAAATTGAAATTAAATATTTTCTTACTTGGAAATGTAGTGCTTAAATGCTTTTGGAACTTTTTCCCAACTCAGTTTCAGACGAAGAGCCTTGTTTTCATCCACTCGGCCGGTCTCAGCAATGACATCGGTGGAATACTGTTTGCAGTCCTGACCCCATGCAACTCTGGCCTAAATATAAAACAACATAAACATATTATGATGGTTTTTCAAATGAGAAACAGTTTAGGAAAAGGCAAGAGGTACCATCAGTTTGTGGGTGCTCAGAGCGACACCATCAGCACAGATTACAGAGCGGTCGGCATCAGTCAATTTGGCAAAGATGATCTGAATTCTCATGTTTTCTTTGTCAACGTAAGCAGCAATCTGGTATCCCTGAGGTTTGTGGTCGGCTCTCTTAGCACGGATGACAATGGCCACCTTAGGTGTCAATGTGTTAGACAGGAATCTGACCTGAAAAAAAAAAACACACAAGATTTTTATTTTTACTTCAATCTTTATGTATATTAATTTCTTCTTGCGTTCATTGACCTGCTCAAATTTGATGAATTAATGAAAATGAAATGAATTCACCTTGTTGTAGATATCCTCAAAGCTCTGTGCACTACTCTTGCTCTGGCGAGAATTGTGAGTACTGGCACGAGAATGCTGTAAATGAACACAAGTTTTTAATGCAACTTTCAAGTTAAAGAACTGATCCAACTAAAGATCTGTTCACAAAAAAATCACCTGGTGTTTGTGATTCTTGTTAAACTGGAGCTCATACATCTCTTGCTGCAAGAAATTAATGCAAAACATGACTTTTAAGTTTTAATTGAACTTATAGTTTTAAATGAATATCTAGATTCAAATTACTTGAATTCAAAATATCTTTAATTCTTAATTCAACTTAATTTCAATAGTAGTAATTAACTAAATTAACTTAATTAATGCTTCTGACTTATTTTAAAACACTTTATTTTACCTATCCTAATATTGTTACTTCTCTTTTTTATCTCTTTCAAGAATAATTATTTTGTAACTAGTCAGAAATATCCTGAAACATCACAAGCAATTCAATCTCATTTCATCGAAGCAACTCCAGATTCTGAATTCAAGTCCTACTTACTGATTCTAGATATTCACTTTTTCCAGTTATGGCTATGGGTTATCTACCACAGGTACTTACATGCACATGAGAGTGTCTGGAGGACCTTGAGCTGGATGAGCTGCTGCTTGAGCTGCTGCTGCTGCTCTTATGATCGAGGTTCAGGTAGGGTCTGGACTTGCGGCTGGCCTGACTGCTACTGCTACTGCTACTGCTGCTGCTGCTGCTGCTGCTGCTGGTCTTTGAGGAGGAGCTGAGTTTAGAGCTACTGGAGGAGCTAGAGGAGCTAGTGCTATTCTTTGATCCAGGAGCCAGGATCTTTCTCAGCTTCATCAGAACGCTCTTATCTTTCAGATGGTCGTCATCTTGTGAGATGGTGACCACGCGGATGATCTCTGAGGCTTTCTCGCCAACTTGAATCTCAATTTCGATCTTCTCCACAGGACTCTCACCAGCTACAGCCAAACACAAAACAAACGTCATCTATTAACAATGATCATGCTAAGTAGTGGGCTGGTCACTTTTATATATGCCTGCAACTGTTCAACTTCTTTGTGTTTTGAGGGTCTGCTTTTAAGTTTTTGCCCTCACTGTTTTTATTTTATTGTGAAAACATGATATAAAAATTAAAATGTTATATATATGTTTGTTTTTCCAATATGGAGAAAAGGGTTGGATACCAGGTGACCTACACAAGTCATCCAGGCTGTGTTTGTTGGGGCACAAGGGACAGGTGCCTTATCTGAGCAAATCTGTGTTCAGTGTAATAAATACTGGATTGGTTACATACGCTTGGCTGATTTTGAAAATATGGAAAGAGCCTGACAAACCTACACAGAAAAAGTGGAAGGAGAGAATGATGGATAGTGATGTGTGTGAGAAGATATCGGGGATGGTATATGCACAGGATGAAGTAGTGTTTTTTTTATGTTTGCCTGCAACTGTCTACATATTAAAATCATAAAACAATGATCATGCTAACTACTTAATAATGCTAGTAAAATACACTGCAAGGCTCTAACAAAGTCACCACCTAACTTATCTATTGGTTTAGTTAAATATAGATGGCAACTTGTTTTGAGCAGGCACTATACATACCTCGAGCCACTGCAACAAAAATGTGATGTTTTCCAACAATGGTGTAAAGAGGAGAGTTGTTGATGTACCAAGCGCTACAAGAGTGAAATTCAATGCATGCTTTGAATCCAAGGGTCTCAAATAAACTACACATCTTCTTCTCATATGCCTTTGGAATCCACATTTTGTTGATCCTTGTGTGTGAGACAGGGGAGGAGAGCAGCTCCGATGACTACAAATAAAAACAATGTCATTCAGATATTTGGGAGTAGTGTTCAGCTGTGTTGAGAACATATTAGACACCTACCAAGCCCTCAGAGACCAATACTTTTGAGGATGAGCTATCCGATCCCTTGTTTGTGTGCTCAGCTGGGATCATAGGAATGGTTCTAGCAGCTTGGAGATCTTCCACATTTCTGACAACAGCCACAGTATCGATACTGTAGGAGAAAGGAAACATTAAACTTAGTCACAAAAATGACTAAATAAATAAATATAGTGAGAGTTATAAGTGAGAAGTAAAACTCCATACCGCACAGATGCAACCCTGTCAATGCTCTCGGTTGGCAGCAGATTGACCTTGAAGTTGCCTTTGCTGATGTCAAGTCTTGCCTCAACTTTAGCAGGAACAACTGTGTGGACCTTTGCCTTGAACATCAGAGCAGCCTGGACAATGTGTGTGTTGACTCCCATCACAAAATAGGTGTGCATGGCGACACTGTGACAGAAAATAAACACTAATTTATATCTTTTATTTTATAATTTAAAGAGAAGAAAAGGGGTGTGTTAGAATACCTTGGAACAACTGAAGCCCTAAGGTTGATGTCAGATTCAAGAAGCTGCACTGCACCGAAGTCCTCAGGCAGAGGGGGTGTCACAGTAGCTT
Organism: Periophthalmus modestus; assembly: GCA_019594935.1. NCBI lineage: Eukaryota > Metazoa > Chordata > Actinopteri > Gobiiformes > Gobiidae > Periophthalmus > Periophthalmus modestus. Next base: position 8,472,512 of record JAIEZT010000007.1, on the reverse strand, counting down.
GGACTGTAAAAACAGAATAACTTTAATGCACAAGCTACACTGAAATAAACAAGTCTATGAGTGAAGTCTTACAGTTGACAGAGGCCCCAGCCACAGCTGAAGTGTAGAAACTCAACTCCATGGGCAGACCAACACTAGTGGGCAGGATGCGCCTAACCTCAGCCAAAAGCATGGGGTGGGTGTAACGCATCTGAACTCCAGACAGCAGCTGGCGCAAGAAGGCTTTTCCTCTGTGAAGAATTTCAGGTGTTTTGGCCAACTACAAACCAACGTACATGTTAATATAAAACAAAACTAATGTGTGAAATATATTCATTTAAAAACACATTTACATCAATAATGTAATCCATAAGGTCCTTGTCAATGTTGGCAAAGCTGACTTCCTGGTCAAAGAATTTGATGTAAGCTGAGGCCAGGGGCTTGGGTGTTGTTTCAGCCCTCCAGTCAATGAGCTGTGAGGAAAATATATGATTAAATAATTTTTGAGACATAAATAATAAAAAGTAACAAAGGAATCATACCGCCTTGATAGTTTCCTTCATCTTAGAAATTCTGTCTTTAGTATCTGGATGCTCATTAAACTTCAGAAGCACGTCTTGCAGGCCTTCAGCCCGTACTCCAACCTGAAAAATGAAATAAGATGTTTATATTTTATGTGTGCCAGGTATTGTGTTTACATGACCTGTGTTTTACAAATGTTTTTATACCTCTAAAACATCGGTATAAGCCCCAGCTGCAAAGGCACGCACTTTGGCCACCATGGCTCTGGGGAAAATGCTGGCTGCATTGTTGACCATAAAGGCAGTGCCAGCCACTCCCATCATCCACGAGTCTAACAGGCACAAACACAACATCCATTTTTCATTAGTTTTGTCAGACTGTGATGAGAGAAGAAGTCGTCATGTACTTACTGTGGTAAACATTCATATACAGAGCTTTGCTATAGCGGATACTCAATGAGCCCAATTTAGGAGTCATGATCCTCACAGCCACATTACAGGCAGCAGCACTGAAAGGCAAGAGCATGTTTTATAGCTTCCATTTATTTAACAAAAGCCCCCAGAATAGTGTTGCTTCTCTTACACAGAAACCATGTCTGGGGCAGTGCTTTTGGTCAGGGCCTTCATGTAGCTGTACACAAAGCTGGCGACCTGCATATTGGGGTCTTTCAGCACAGTGGCAGCCACCAAATTCAACAGACCCATGGAGGGCTTGGCCTCAAACAGCAAAGCAGCAGCAGTTATACGCAGCTCAGCATCAATCTTAGAGTTTCTGAACAGACTCAGGGCCACTGGTTGGACCTTAATGATGACAAAACACACAATGTAAGTAGATTTAAATATGGCAAATAAAAATAATCTCATTCAGTCTTAAGTATATACCATCTTAGGCTCTTTCTTTGCAATATTCTTCAGTGAAGCGACAGCTTGAATCTTCAAATGCAGAGGCAGATGTTCAGCAGCGCTACCAAAATCAGGAAGGAACTTCTGAAGAGTCTTCAAACTTCCAACATGTCCAGCGTTACCGATAGCTTTAAGAGCAATGGTGAGCCTCTCTGGGTTAGCTGCATTTTCAACTGCATAGTTATGGAGGGGCTGTGGAAAAAAAAGGTTAAGTATCCAACTCCATTTAGCATTTCAGTGTGCTGTATTTTTACATATCACAAACCATTCACCTTGACTAGATCAGCAGTGCAATCTCTTTCTTCCACGCAGTGTTTAGCAACCAGAGTCCCATAGCCAAGCATAACTATGTCCCGGTAAATGAAGAATTTGAAATCTTTCACTCCCATTTCCTTCTCCTTCTCAAAAATCTGATTCAGAAGCTCCTTAGTTTCATGTATGGCAGCTTGGTCAGCTGTTACCATGTGGAAGGTAGACATTAAAGCATTAGTTGCTTCTACAATTCCTGTTGATTCCTGTTCAGTCAAACATAAGTTATTCCTGATGAACTTCAGAGAAATATGACTTCCCAGAACAGGTATAGCACTCAGGATCCAGCGCCTAAAAAAAAATGTATAAACTTGTAAATGATATAATATAATATAATATGTATCAAAGATGTAAATGTGGTCTTTTTACCTGTGAATGGGTTTTTCTTTATGATTTCTCCAAAGAGTTTCAATTTTATTGTAGTCCAGCATGCGCATGAGCTGGATGAGTTCAATAAATGTCAGGGGGGCATCTTCATGAACCTTTTCAACATTGTAGCTCTTCAGGCGCTCCAGTAACTCAACAATCTACATTGAACAGAGCCAAATCAGCTACATTTAAACAAATACAATTACAATACAGTATAATGGAGTCAGTTTAACCTGAGCATCCACGTTCTCGATTCTCAGCAGCTGCACTGGGTTCTGGAGGAGTTCAGCACCAAACTCATACTGCAGGGATCCACGCTGGTGATATTCAGCAGTGATGGGCTCCACTCGTATAGTTGTGACATCCATCAGTTTCAGCTTTTGTCTTAAAACAAAATTGATATTAAACACGTGCGTAATTAATACTTATAACTGTATAATTATTGCAGTACATACTTAGCTTCCATCTGGGCAGCGCCTTGGAGAACATCAAATGGGGAGAACTCAATGACCTCTTTAGTTTCCACTTCCTCAATCTGAGTACCAGCAGCTGCGGTCTTCAGGATGTAGTTCATCACTGTTTCACCATTTAGGGCCTTGGGTCTCTGCAATGCCCACACAGACTTTAGATTACACCACATCAGAATTCATATAAAAACACTATCGGTGAGCAAACATGCGTACAGTATCACATTCATGGAGTTTCCTCATGTAAGCCAAGCCAATGTCTTTTACAATCTTATCATGGCATTTGGTCAGATCTTTTGCTTTTGTGATGAAGTAGCGACCATCACCCTTCTCCTCAGTGATGACATAGTTGGTCAAACACACTCCATGTGGCCCGGCCTGAAAAGACACACATGTAACAATTATTAGAAATAATGCATTTGGGACATGGATATGTCTTTATATGGTCTAAAAGCTCTGGCTGCACCTCCTGCAGGTCGTAGATGTCCTGGGTTTTCTTGATGTTCAAGTGGAAGATGTTGATGATGCTTTTGTAGATGTTCAGGATAGTGGTGGACACGCCGTTTGGTGCATATACTTTTCCCACAATGCCGTTGGTATACTCAAACCTGACAGGGGTCTGGAACTGAGCAGCCAGGGCCTGGCTTAACTTGGTAGACTCAATGTAAGCATCTTTTGGCCAGACACCATTGTACTCAAAGATCTTAGGGTCTGCAAGCTACAGATTAAAATATAGTTAGTAATGGTACCTTTTACTAAAGAAGATGTGGCACTGTTCATTTATAAAACAGCTGTACCTTCAACAAAAAGTTATCCTGAGTTTGTGCATGAATCCAAACTTTGCTTTGGATTTTCAGGCCTGCTCTTGCAAGACCTTTCTCTGGAAGACCTCCCAGAATCTCTGCTTCATAATCGTACACATAGGTCTTTCCAATGGTAAACTCAGGGACTGCAGTGACAGATTTTAAATATTCATAATAGTTCTGATGGTAATCAAAAAAATAATAAACCTAGTAGTAGTAACTTAAATAAAATCTTACCCAGATTGACTTGGTTAGCCACTACAAAATATGAATGAAAAGCATTATTTATTCCATTAATTGTTCACACAAAAAATAGACATAAAATGGTAAAATCCTACCTGCAAGGGCCACAGTGAGTGCGAGCACAAACACCCTCATGGCTGGTGAATGTGAAGAACCTGAGGCAGAGGCTTCCTTTTAAAGCCTGTGTGCCAACTTTGTTCACAGAAATGCATCAGTAAGTCAACACATTTTAATGTCACAGGTGTTACTCTGCCCTGACCAAGTAAATAAGACAAACACAGAAATCTACTGAAAATGACACTGACAAAAGTTATCATAACCTGACCATTGGACCTGACAGAGGGATGCCTGCTTTTTATCATAACGTGAAAGAGCCCAATATGAAGGGCAAATGAAATCCAAGTTTACAATAGCCTATTTTCAGACAAATATATTTCTACGTTAAACTAAATACATTAATGTAACCTTCTACTTTCTACATCATGGTTAATGGCTTGTTGTACTGTTTTGTCCCTTATGTCGCTCCGTAGAAAATCAGCTGATGTTATTTACTTGTACTTCCTTATTTTGAAAGCTCGTGGGTCGCGCATGATTTTTCTCCCATATTTTAAGTTTCAAACATGTCGTATTTTATCTGTTTTTTGTTGTGTTTATTTCTGCTCGGTGGTGCTTGTGACACTTGTCCGTGTGAGAGGCCAGAGCTGTGTCAGACAGTTCAACAAGAGAGGGACTTTGAGGTAAACCTGGAGTCAAGTTTGGCTCTGATAGACTCATAGACTAAAGCTTCAATTAAGTCAAAATACCAGCACAATGTTTCGGCCCTGGCTGTTCTGTTAACCTAAAACAAATCGTGTTAAACCATTTTAATGTGTGTTGTGTAACATGGGTATGCTTCACAGGTCCTATATTATTCAAACTATACTATACTATATTATACTACATAATGTTATTACCTCATCAAAAATATGCCTAGAGTTGTGGTTTGTTTCCTTTATTATTATTCTGTCTACATCTCCAAAGCTCAAAATCCTCTGTTCCACCCAGTGATGTCATGAAGTGGTAGTTTCCAAGTTAACAGGTACCTTTTACCTTAAATAGAGATAGGCAGGTCTGAAATCATCCAAATGCTTCTAGTGAAGGTGTATGGAGTTTAAAAACACAGTGGAGCATTTGCTGTATTACCACATGACATCACAAGGTGGAACCTAGTGTTTTTTGTTTGAGAGAAAGAAAGAACTCAGTCTAAATCTGCAGGGTTTTTGTGTTAAATATGTGTGAATGAAACAAAACACAACTCCAGATATGTTTATGATGAGGAAACAACATTATAACATAGATCACAAAATAATGTAATATTGGCCCTTTAAGCATTTTAATTGGTCATATTTCGTTGCATTTATTTATTAAAAATAGGAAATATGTAATTAATCATTGTGGCGGTAACAGGTGTTTGTGTTTGATGTGGGCGGTAAAACTTGGAAGTCATATAACTGGAGCATGGTGACTACAGTTGCAGCGTTTGGCAAATATGACCCTGAACTGATGTGCCATGCTCATTCAATGGGCGCGCGACTGGTACTTAAAGGTAAAATAGTCTAGTATAGACTATACTTTATGCTTTAATCAAGTGTGAAGCATTAATATAATTCTATTTTTTTTTTTTTTTTTATATCAAAGGCGATGTCCACCCTACTGATATTGTGGACCAAAACAACAGAACAGCCTGGATAAAGGAGAAGGTGGACTTGGCCAAGCGTCAGTTTATGGATGGAATAAACTTGGATCTTGAACAGGCAGTGGAGGCGGGGTCACCGGAGTACACAGCTTTGACAGCACTGGTCAAAGAGACCGCTGAGGCTTTCCACACTCAGATACCAGGCTCTCAGGTCAGATGTGTGGCAACAACACAATGTATATGTTAAAATGGTGTCACAAATCCAAGCATATTCGTGACAGTTTTTTTTATTTGAAGGTGTCTTTTGATGTAGCATGGTCACCAAACTGTATTGACAAGCGCTGCTATGATTACATCAGTATTGGAAAATACAGCGACCTCATCTTTGTCATGTCTTATGACGAGCAGAGCCAGATCTGGGGGGACTGTATAGCAATGGCAAATGCCCCACTTGAACAGACACTTAATGGTAGGTGTTAAATAAGTGAATTGAGCATCAAATGGACATCTTAACAATGTATCCATATTTTTTAATTTCCCAAAGGTTATGAGCAGTTTTTGAATTTGAAGATAGATCCTAAAAAGATTGTGATGGGTATACCGTGGTATGGATATGACTACCCTTGTCTCAATCTGTCTCAGGTAAAACTATTATATTTATTCTTGCTCCCCCTGCCATAACTTTAATCAAAATGAATGTTGGGTAATCCGTTTGTCTGTTACTGACTGATGTAATGTTTCACAGTTGGATTTTCTAACTTTCTGTTGATTTAAATCAGTGATCTTGCTAAGCCCTAAGGGGCAGCTGTTGTGATTTGGGGCTTTACAAAAATAAATTGAACTGAAAACTAATAGTCATTGATATCTATATCCAATTGGATGTTGTTTTAGGAGGGTATCTGTTCCATAGAGAAAGTTTCTTTCCGTGGAGCTCCTTGCAGTGATGCCGCAGGTACACAGAAGCCTTACAGCTGGATTATGACGCAAGTAAACAGTTCACTGACTGGCCGGCTATGGGACACCAAGCAAAAGGCTCCATACTTTAATTACATGGTACATGAAAACTTCTTTTACATGGTTTCAAATTAGAAATTATTTCTGGTTTGTATGGCATTCTACATGGCATTGTCTCTTACTCCAGCTTTTCTTCTATTACAGGATAATATTGGACAGATCCACCAGGTCTGGTACGATGACCCAGAGAGTCTTTGCCCAAAAGCAAATGCAGTGATGTCCAAGGGTTTGAGGGGCATTGGCATGTGGAACGGCAACATCCTGGACTACAGCAGTAATCCGGTTGCTCAGCAGCAGACTGCTAAAATGTGGAATGTTCTTTTAGGATGCTAGCTGTGGTACCCTATACTAACCCCTCCAAGCTTTTATTCACAGCTGAGTGAGCCCTTTGTTCCACTAACGAGGGATATGTGAATGCACTGACGGGTACTTCAGATTTTACAGCTTCTGCCTTAGTTTCAATCAGTTTTACTTTCAAACATTCCTATGTGTCAGCTGAAATAAAGAAGCCTTTTGTTCAAAAGTTGTTTTTTCCAAACAATAATGCACCAGAGAGAGTTATAGTCTCATTTTCCATTTTAATAGAAATCTGTACAAAATAACTGCACCGCTGTCTACATTTGAACAGATGAGCTATATTTGTGTGCTCTGTTTCGTGGGGTTGGGGTATTTTCAAAGCCCAAGTAGGCCACAGTCCGTGGAGGAGATGACTGACTCTTCTTTTGGGCCAGTTCTGCTTTTAGGGATCTCAGTTCTGTAGCAGCTTGTTTCCTCAACTGTGCAGTGGTATAATAATGGAAAAATGAGTGGATAAAAGCACAAACTACAAGAATAAAAAGGTTTACCTTAATTTCTGTTAGTAGTTTCATCTTGGCATCTTCAACTTTCCTCTTTAGATCCTCAATCTCATAGCTTTCAGTCATTATTTGTATTATAAGTTCATTCTGAAATAACAAGCATACTTAATACTTAATAAATGGGATTATGTCTTTGATTTGACCACACACCGTTTACCTTGACTGAGGTCCTGCCCTGTCTTTTGGGGTTGGCTCTATTCTCCCTGGCATGGAGCTGATGCAGAAGTTTACTGTAAAATGTTTCCAGATCTCGTCGCACATTTCTCAGGCTTTCCTCCAGTGGAGCTGTGGCTTTTTTTGTTTCAAAATATTTTTTTTTCCAACTATCACGTGCTATCAGGTATCAGCAAAAAATGTATAATTATCTATATATGATATTTTTCAGTACTTAAAGATGCACTGTAACTTTTTTTGTGGAGGGCCTGCCACATATTTCTATGGAGATTTTATTGCAGTATTAGTAGTTTGGTAGAAGTACTTGCCTGTAATGTATGGCACAGTATGGTATTACGTTTACTGCCATAGTATGAAAGTTTCCAGGCAAAGCAATAACATCTCCATGGAGAGAAGCAGGTTGCAGACTCCCCTCTAGAAAAGCTACATAGTGTACCTTTAAATGTTTTGTACCCACCTTGGTTCCTCCGGTGTCTGTTTTGCGCCAACAAATCTTTACCTTTTCTGAGCAGCTCTTGTCTCATCCATTCAAGCTGCTTTCTCTCCTCACGTACCATTTTGATTTCTTCTATCAGTTCCTGTTCTTAAATCAGCCATGTTTCTTAGCATAATGCATACTTAGACATATATTTGTCTACTAAAATGGGAGCTTACTGTTTGTCCTAAAGGATGGAGACTCAACATCTTTATCTGAACATTCATTCTGAGCCTTAATAATTGAAGTGCGTTGAAGTGATTGAGATGACACTGCTGGACTGTCCACCACCTTAGAGACAAGGTCGATTATTTGAGTGGAGTTCTCTAGTTGGATGACATGTTTTATATAATGCAGTATATTATAGTTAGTACCTTATTATTTTTTGTACTCTTGTTGATTTTTGCACATGACTCTTTCGATTTCCCACGCCTACAAGTACATAATGAGAGATATGAGGACCACATATTTTTTGCAGTAGAAACAAGCATGATCTTAAAATACCAGTTTTTGATTGAGTCTGAGTGTCTGTCGTTGAAAATCTCGTCCACGCCTGATTCTTGCGCCGTTTGGCTTCCAATGTTGCATAGTTTTGTCTTTCTGCATGTTCGGCCTTTTGGTGTCAGCAGAAATGGGGATGCTGAATCTGTCTTGCACTCTTGTAAAACTGAAAGTTAAATACACAGTTACAACTAATAATCTAGTAAATAGAGAGGTCAAGATATCAGATTTTCATGTTTTACAATTACTGTGAGTAGAAACATTACGATTTTACAATTACAGTTATTACAATTATTATTATTTATACCATAACCAAACAACTGTGACTTTTTTCATAATCATTATCTCATACATGACCATTCTTCTCATATGTGACTAAGTTCATATAATTACACTTTCTAAGTTGACGTGGCATTAAAAATCTGAAAAAAAACAAAAAACAAAAACACTTTACATTTAGATTTAAGTTTTTAGTGTAGTTGAACTGAAAAAAAAACAAAAAAAAAAAAACATTAATTTGATTCTAAACTGGTCACATTAGATTTTATTGTGACCTGAATAATCACCATTATTAATCTTGACTAGTCTATCTTCTACCAAGTGTATGTATTTACTATTATTCACAGCTGGACACTGTGGATGAGACTTGGGTGGACATCTCTCCATCTTGATCCAGTTAAGTTTGCTGGTGAAGGTTTTCTCGGGGCTCTCTGCCTCAGATGAGCTGTAGCCCTGCTCCTCCTCATGATTGTCATCCTCCACACCAGCAGTAAGTGGCGCCTGGTGTGAGCTGTTGCTGATGTGGGGGAGTTTAACCAGGTCTTTGGACTCTGTAAGTTGAGGGCTGGTCTTGTAGGGGTAAAAAGAGTTTTGGTCAGAGGAGCTGCTGCTGTCTGGAGTGAGGGACTGCGAGCGGACACTGTCGTCACTGTCAGCAACACGCAGCAAATAAAGCTCTGGCTGCGGGGCCTAAAACGCAACATAGTCACACTATGAAAATGCTGTGTACAACTTATACTATACTATAAACTAGTAAATATACAGAGAGTAACAAGTAGTGACAATTGCGGTAGTTGAAGAATTAAATGGAGAAATAGAATGGAATTTTCTGACAAACTGGTTCTTCTGTATCATTTAAAAGTGCACTAAGTTAGTTTTATGGTGGGGGGTCCACCTGCTTGTTCCCATCAAGACGTTCCTGCCTTCTCCATAGATCTGACCTCTAAGTTGGCCTGATGACATGACCTGCTTGTCTCCATGGAGTCAAGTTTAATGCCATGCTGTTGAAGATTAACATTAACATTCTCTGTGAGAAAATACAGGTGGGTTACCCTTCACAAGAAAATATAGTGCACCTTTAACTACATTAGATTCACTATTGATACATTGTTTTTTTCTTCATAATTTCACTGTTTCTGTTATTTTCAGATTTCTAGATTTATTTTACAGTATTTTAATTAAACAATATGATTTTAATAAAACTACTGGCTCTGAACTAATCACAAAAACTATATATATTTAAACTATTTACGTACATATGGGGGAGCAAATGTTTTCACTTTCACATCCCGTTCTTGCTTGGTTTTGACCTGTTATAAACACAGACTTGTTGATGAGAAAGACAAGGCACTTAAAACACAATGTACGACCCAGAATGCTTTACACCCTTTAGTGTAGTGTGCTTGAACAGTGGACCTGTTCATCAAACTGTCAGCTTTGTTTCCTTTTACTATCCGCCTGGTGGGACACAAGCAACAACAGAAAACAGCAGTAAACGACTAAATGCACTCACCAACGCCAAACTGTGGCCCACACATTTCAGAAAGAAGAACTTGTCCATAGAGCCCAACGAGCCTCCCAGAAGAGCTCTTAGCTTACTCCTTAAAGATTTCAAAGTGACATCTGGATAAAGTCTGAAATAAACAAAACAAAAGTTACATGGACATTTGTACAACTAAATACAGATATGGTGTGTATTAGACTGGTCTTATGGCAAATCTGCTCTATGTGACTTTTCAAATGGATGGTCTGCCACCTGATTGTCTTCATGGAAACTCTCTTGGTTTGTGTAGAATGTTCCGCAGTATGGCATTAAACGTATCCATGAACGTGGAGACAAGCATGTGATGCCACCAGGCAAAATTACAGGTCAGATTGTGAAGAGGCAAATGTTTTTCAAGGTATATTTTTTGCAATTAATAACCTGTAATTTACTAAATGCAATATAAAAATGATTAATGCCATACTGTGGAAAATTCTAGGCAAAGCAGTAGCATCTCTATAGAGACAAGTTGGATGCATAATCAATGATTATGTTGATTTTATAGCATGATGATATAACAGGCTAAATCTTAAGGTGTTTTCTTATTTTATAAAGGAAATTAAATGTTTACATTCCATGTTTTGTTTCAACATGATATATTATTATTTATAGACTGGGAATAAAATATAAAATATACTTTGTTACATTTACTCTCGGCTGTTTTTATAAGCTTTTTCTTACCTGATGAAGCCACCTGATACAAAACTCTGGATGGCTTCTACAGGGACTTTATTAAGCTTCACGTTCCACTGGTCATTGGGAACATAGAGCACATGGAGCTCCACAAACTGGGCACAGAACATGCAGTTAGTTGACATTATCAATATACTTTCATTAACAGGTCACATTACCTTACAGCACAGACAGAACATGCAGTTAGGTGACATTATCAATATATTTTCATTAAAAGGTCACATTACCTTACAGCTGACTGGCCTCTTCTCCTCAGGATGTGCTGGTGACTCAGCAGCAGGTACGTCCATGTCAGCTGCGGGCTGGAAATCCACTAAAATGAAGTTGTGTTTGTGGGGTCTTGTTTCCCGTCAGGTGGAGGAGTAGACTGCGCAGTAACAGGTCAGTTTAATGCAGCTCACTCACGGCCAGAGGAATTTCTTTTACGAGGGTGCCAGGCCTGGTTGCTCTGGTGCTGATGATGACAACCGCAGTGGGGTCACAAAAAAGACCAGAAAATAAAAAATAAAAGCTATCAGAAACTCCATACATTTAGAAACTTTGTAAAATTATTATAATATGTTTATTACATTATTCATCGCATGGTGCTTAGAATGTTTTGTCTTTCCTTTTTTGATGATTGTAAAATTGTGTCTGCTATTTTTTACATGGTGTCATCATAGCCTTTTCATGCTTTGCACAACAAAAGTCAATAATGTGGAGAAACAATATTTGGTAAAAGTCAGTAAAATGTTGTAGAGCGCGCTGTTGTAAAGCCTGTGAAGGGCGCTAGGGGGCGCGCTTTCAAACATAACCGGAAAAGGGTGTTCTCCTGCTCCTCATACACAACTTGTTAGCACGTTAGCATTAGCTGCCAGCAACAGTTTCTCTTTTAAAAAACGAAAAACAATCTAAACTTACACAATGTCCGGTTCATCGAACATTGCAGCGATGAAAAAGATCGTGCTGCAGCTGCGCCTTGAAGCGGGCGTCCCCAGAGTAAAGGTAAAACAAACTCAAGTTTTAGGGCGTGTAGCGAAGACTTCACAGTGTTCATGTGTGTTGTGTTCAGGACGAAAACATTGTGTTTGGATGGATTTCTGTCTAACCATGTCTGTCGTTGTGACTCGTTGTGCATCTTTTCCTCGTGAATGTGTTTGAATGTTCTCCTCTGCTCCACAGGTGTCCCAGGCCGCTGCGGACCTGCAGCAGTTCTGTCTCCAGAACGCCCAGCACGACCCTCTCCTCACCGGCATGTCCTCCAGCAACAACCCCTTCAGACCGCAGAAAGTCTGCTCCTTCCTATAGCAGCACCTGATCTGCCTCTGTGAGTAGGATAATAAGCCATTTATTGTAAAAGTGGCGCTTCGCATGTGATTGATCGTCATGACTGTGCAGTCAATATATTCTCCAACTTTCCCCCACTAGGTCTTGGATATTGCAATCGTGTGTGACCTCCTCTGCTTCATGGACTGGATTGTCTCAGGAGTATTAATTTGTAGTTAAGAATTGTGTTTTTTTTTTACGTGTAATATTGACAATTCTGACATTTCCATAGGTCTATGTGCCTACTAAATGACTTTCCTACTTGTAAAGATGTATCTAACCCACATTGTGCCTTTTATAGAATGTTTTTTTCCATACCTAACTGGGAAAAATAAAATGAGGATTTTACAGCTGTTGTTGCCATAATTGTCTGCATGACTATTATTGGCTTG
>JAIEZT010000007.1:8122510-8455010 GCA_019594935.1 Periophthalmus modestus | reverse complement strand
TCATGTCGTTTCACAGTTCTCCATTTTCATTAGGAAGTTGTGGGACGTCACATGGCTGGTGCATTTGAACAGCTGTGAAGAACGCTGCCCCAACAATAGGGTCATCAGTGCACACAGCCCCTCCACCTCTGCCCATCTGAGACACCTCTCTGTTCATATCAGCCACACAAGTAAAGTTCATTCCCTCTGTCACACACCACTTTGAGTGATCCACGGTGTCAGAGAAGGGCCCCCTCCTGCGAGGGTTCACTTCTTTGATGTTGTACACATGATGTGGGATGATTTTACTGCAGTTTGATGACAATGGTTGACGCATACTTCCCCAGCTCTTCACATATAAATCCTGTTTTATAAAGTTCACAATAAGGCCAGCATAAAGATCTGGAAAGAATAAAATCACAATAAATCAAAAAGTTAATTTCTCAGGCTCTGTGGGTGTGGAATAGAAACGTACCATCGCGAAATCGTGTGTATTTTGCAAAGCTCTTAAACCGGTGTCCTTTCAGTGAAGTCAGCTCTGTGATCTTAAACCAGGGCTCGACCTTTGGGAGGCAACTTTTTTGTGCAACACATTTTAGCTCCTCATGAAAATATGGTGGGAAGGCAGAATCAAATGGGAATGCATGGATGTATTTAAGATGGACACCTAAAATATGTAAAAGGTTTTTTTAAACAAAAGAATAACAAGAGAAAGTTACATTATTATTGTTATGATGATACTACTACTACTACTACTACTACTACTACTACTACTACTACTAATACTAATAATAATAATAATAATAATAAACAATAGTTATTATTATTAACCTACCTATATTTTTAAATTCACTATAAGCATAAGTTACACAGAGGAAGGTCTGAGCATTGTTTGTTCCGCTGCTTGGCCAAAACTTTTCACTTTGATATGATGGAAACTGTGGTGTACTGTGAGACAACCAGACTCCAGAATTTTTGTTCAACATCACAACCCCTGTATTAGAAAAGAGGATTAATGACAATTAAACATAATACAAAATTGCATCATGTACATTTCGGTTAACCTTTGCTGTGCCCAAAAGATGCTGGGGCAGGTTTAAGAGGTTTTGGAGGCTGATCATTGTAGAGCATAAATCCAAATCCTTCAGTCTAAAACCACAAATATGGAGACTATTTTAAATGACATTTATACCTTCGATTAGTGTAGTAATACCAATGCTAAATATTTATTAAGTAGTCAAGCGGTTAGTAAAGAGAAGTAAAAATTTGAAAATTACAAGAAATAGTTCTGGTTCTAAACATATCATCAATACACAAAATTCTATCCAAAATGCAACAATTTATGCACAATGAATGTTTAAATTGACACATTTTCCTGTAAATTTAAACATTCATTCAACAAAATAAAGGTGTTGTTATGTATTTTTATTGTCACATCTGCTGCCCAAATACAACTAAGAAGTAAAATTATAAATCTCACCAAAATGATCAAACTATGGAAAACTAGATACAATTTCTGTAAAAATCTCTCTACATTTGGTGAAATAAGTGGTCTAACCTAAAATATGCAAATTAAAACAATGTATGATTTAACATTAATCAGATTTGCACCTTTTTCTTGTAGTAGTCAAAAAGAGGTGTGAGGGTGTTGGCCACGGACCCTCCTGAACTGTTGATCCTCTCCTGGCTCATCCTCCATCCATTTGTGCTTTCATCCATATACAAGTAAGTCACCCCATCACCTTTAGATTTGGGTAACTTGTATAAAATGTACCTAAATCCAAATTAATAGTATTGTCATTATGTGATGTGAATTGTAGTTATTTAATTTTGAGCTTCACCAACCAATCGACTTCTTCTCCACTGTCGTTTCTGCATGCCACATTGGACTGACCCAATTTTAACAGCGCACCAAGACACAGTAACAGTCTCAGTATTCTCTGAAATTTACAAATTTACAGCTGAAGTATTGTAGAATATAACACATGTATCTAAATATGAATCCACGCACTGCTATATAGGAAGTTAAAAGAAGTGGAAGTGGCTGTCCATCTAACTTAAATAGCATCTTTGTCAGCAAATAATTTCAAAAAGACACAAATCCAATTTACTTATAACAACTCCATATCACCAAATAAGCCAAATCACGCTCTCATGACATTATTATTACAGTATCTTACTACTGTAACTGCATTATACTCACAGTCAGAGCCATCCCCGATTGTGTTGTGACAGCTTTAACACAGCAAATTCATTTAACACAAAATGAAACCAACACATACATATATCACTTCTAATTTCCTTGTTCCTGCTGGGCGTTCTACAACCTACCAATAATAGACAAACAAGTAAAACAAGCCATTGACTTGTAGTTATAATAGTAGTAGTAGTAGTAGTTAATTTGTTCATTAACTTTGGCAAGAAAATGTAGGCTACAATCATTCCAATCAAAGTGTGACCAAAATGCTTTAGGCTGAATTAGGCTTTTGTCAAGGTTTTGTTAGTTCCCATCCAACCGGTTTGACTGTTTAGTGCTTAGATTCTTTGAACTGCACATCAACGTCAATTGTTACAGAGTTTGATTAAACAGGTTTAGCATGAATGAGGCCTTTCTATTGGTTGGGTTCACGAGACATCACAACATTTTTTTAATAGTTGAAAGTCGAGCTGGGCAACAGGTCAAAATTCCATGGTGGAATTTGATTTAACTGTCAGATTACTTATTTGTTGACCTGGTTTGTGGTTAATATCTCTGTAATTACTGGGCTTAGCTACATGAGACAAAAAATATATAAACGCTGTACTGTAAATACCCCATTGTGTTATACGAGCCCCTGCTGCCGGTAATCAAAAACGTGAAAGTAAAATATTGTTTCATTGCACACAACTTGTAAAATCTTAAAAATAGTTTATCTAAATCAATGCTATTCTGTAAAGCATGTTAAAGTTGAGTTCAGGTAGAGTTAATTCAGAATACACTTCTGTTAACTTGAGTTTCATTAGTTTATTCAATCCGTTAAATTGGACATCCAAGGACTCATCGTAAAATTGTCTGGAATTTCAAGCAGCCCTCAGCTTTCAGCATAAAATGTTTTGCGTGTAATATTTTATTTTACAGGCCTACAATGAACTGACATGTAACAAAAAATATGGCATGAATGGATACATTTTCAAGGCATTTTATTACACCTTTAAGTAGCAAGGTAAGGCAAGGCAAGTTTATTTGTATAGCACAATTTGCACTCAGAGTAATTCAAAGTGCTTTACAGAATAAGAAAGACATTAAAATTACAATACAAGAACAGTACAAATACAATACAACACATCACAAATAATCATCATAAAATTAACATTACATGAGAAGACTACAGAATAAAAACCTTTCAGTCACACATACAGCTAAACAGAACCCTTTTGAGCCTGGATTTAAACAACTGATGACTGTTCCTGGTTTAGCTGCATAAAACTGAAATGCTGATTCCCCATGTTTAGACGCCAGGTAGAGATCATTAATAAGCTTACGTGTTCCATTTATTGTTGGTGAAATGTCAATACTAAAGTCTAAAATCGCAGCCTGTTGCAATAATACATTCTGGACCATTATGTTGCTACAAAAAATGTTGCCATAAACGCTAATATTGAAAACCCCTTTATGTCATGAAATCAATAACACTTTTAGGATTAGGCTGGGTAATATGACAGTAACAATTTATTAATATTAGTCCTATTGTGACTCAGTGCTTTTCCTATTGAATGCAACTCTATGCCCAAACACTGACACTTCTCCACACCCTCTCCTCCTATTGGTCAGCTTCTGTCCGGTCTATTGACAAATGGATTTAATGTGTGAACTCTTTGGAGAAGCAGATAGTTGTAGTTATAACTTAGGGCACATGAGTTGGTTGAAAATTGAAAGGTGATATAAGTATTGACCGTCCCTTATGTTAATTAGTCATCCCTTTAGCTCTTGTTAATTTACTATCAACATCTTATGTACTGGTCTACTAGTTGTCTGAAGGCTTTATAAATCAGTGGGTTGTTGGTGCAAGTCAGCCCCCCTCCTCTCCACATTTGGGTATTTTCTCGGTTTAAATCTCCAAAACAGGTAAGCTGCGCCTTGTAATCCTGGGATACGCACCACTTTGAATGATCGTGGCGGGACAGGAAGGACACGGGACCTGGTATTAGGATCGTCCTGATGTTCAGAGTGTGCTGGGGTAGTGTGCAGTTGGAGGGAAGTGCATGTTTCGCAGTCTGCCAAGTCTCTACCAAAAGGTCAACGGCCAAGAGCTGAGCCACCCAGCCAGTGTAGATATCTGAGTAAACAGCGCGTCAGGGTTAGTGCGGTTTCACTAAACTCATGGAAAGTTAGAACATAAATGTTTAATCATTTACTAGAAATGGCCCCATTACTACATGTTTATTTCCTGTATGTTATCTGTTACATAATGCCATCCGTGTCAGACCAGGACAATGTTAATGTATAAAATTTATTGTCATAATTGTCGATGTGATATTTTTGATGATTAAAACTAAATAAAAAGTTGTAATAATGACTAAAAGTTGCATTACATACATTGTTGTTGTTAACTTAATTTATTACTACAAGTTAGATATTTCTGTCAATTAAAAAAGAAAAACAAACATAACTGAACATAAATGAATTAAAGGAACAAGTGTAGTCTTGGCCCACGTTCCCCTTTTCAATCCCAGCATCCCACATCAGACCAAATACAAACTCAACTCAAAATGACACAAAATGACTCAAAAAAAAGAAAAAAAAGACAGATATTTTTTGGTTGACTGTTTAAAAGTATTAATGATCTGGTATTTTGTATCTAGTTCAGAGTTGACACCTGTTGTTGTTCTTGTAATTGCTTACGTGTTGTTGTACGTGCTTTTGTTTGTGATGCTCGGTTGCTATGCCGACAAGCAGGTGTGAAGGTTTTATTCTTCGGTCACTGGTCTGTTTTGGGATTGGCCCTAGTGAGTTGAGGCTGTTGTTGTGCTTTTGTTTGGGCGCGGGTTACGGCCTACAATAGCCCTTGTGTTCAGAAAATAACTAGAAGAAATTCGGCGTGTTTCCTTACATCAGAACACCACACTATTGTGGATTTAGCCAACTAAATTACACTGACATTTTCAAAAAAAATAAAAAAAATCTTGTCAAAATTAACACTGAATCATGAATCATTAAATACTGTACAGCAATAAACTAGAGGTAAAAATAAATAAATTATAATAAATAAAATATATTTGAAACATTACACATTAAACTTGATTACAGACTACAACATACATGATTATCTCCTGTGCAATGACGACCAAGGCAGTATTTATTTATTTAGTATTTAATCAATGTAAAACTTTAACACCTTTATGAATAACTTACCATCCACAAACTGTTCCGATTTGGCATAGCTGAAAAACTTTTCCCCTTTGGCAGACACTAGCTGTTGTATTCTTCGGTCTGAGTCGAGGGGCAGTTTGGTGTCTTCACATAACTCCACCAACACCCCAAAGTCAGGAGAAAAAGCAGATGGTACAGAACAGTTGAAGAACCGTGGTTTTATGTAGATAAGTTGCTTGACTAAAATAAGAGACATGGAAGAAACAAAACAAAATTAAGTTCTTAAACCTTCAGGATCTGTCTTTTTGGATTTGAGCTTAATTCATCCCTGGCAGGCAAATTCAAGAGTTCAGTAGTTTTGAATCATGTTGATACTGATCATAGTGTATGCCTGATTAAAATAATAATATTGCGGTGGTGCTATTGTCATTTAGTCGAGTTGATGTGTCTAAGTTGACCAAATTTTAACTTCTTATTAGGAGAATAAGGACCACTGCATGGATTGAGTTAGCTGAAGTTTTGGGAGTGATAGTTTACTCTTCCTTTTCACTCATGGAGATGCTGATGACTGCTACTTCTTTGTACATTAGAGACAGACAGATATATCAGTTGGCTGATTTAGTTTTGGCCATTCTGCTATCGAAAGAATATGCATCACACTATATTTGGACATTTAAATGCAAAGAGGAACACAAACATGACGACAGCTCTCTTTAAGTTTTGTGGTGGGTGGTGTTTTAGTAAATTTAAACAATATAATTTGGTGAAAGAAATCAAAATCGGCCCTACATATCCACCTCAAAACGTTGGCAGAGCTCATCGGCCTTTGGTTTCTCTGGAAGCTAAACAATTGGTATCGGCATCAACCACGAAAAAACTCATATCAGTCGATCACTAGTTTGCATAGTAGTTTTTCTGTAAGACCACATAAAAATTTGAGAGCTTTTGCCATCTTTTTTTTGCTCTCGACTAAAGACCAAATGTTTAATCAAGAGTGTATCAGCCCCTGTTTTTACTTACCAATGTGAAAGAACTGTTCATATTTGTAGGTGACACACAGAGCTGTCTGGCCATTGACTTTTCCAGACTTGGGATAAACATAGCCTTTTTCAGGGATCGAGGGGAAATGGGGGATTGTGTGGGACAGCCAGAAACCTTGAGATTGGTCAAAGAGCATCATACCTGTGTGACGCAAACAGCAGAGTTCACAAAAAACGGGGATAACATTAAACTAATTTTTTGAAGAGTCACTGAGTCAACAGTGGTTATCTCATCAATGGTCTTTGCCCATGCACTCCCCCTAACCCTGAAGTGTTGGTTTATTACACAGATACAAAATTTCGCTAATCTTATCATACTGTAAATTAGAAAGATCAAAAGCATTTTAATAATTCCGTAAGAAATCAAATATACTGTAAAATTTACTGTACCTTTTGTGTGTCCATAATCCACACTGTAAGTGAATTCTGGTGGTGAATCATTGTACATTGCAAAGACAGAGCTGTTGGACTAAGAACAAAACTTAAGGGTGAGTAATGAATATTTTAAAGGACCCATATTTTATACAAATTTGACTCTTTATCTTTAATTTGTTTTGTGTAAGCTCTGCACACCTGACTGGGCGACAGGTGCGTTTCGGTCGCTCTGACCTGAGGAAGGTCAGAGCGACCGAAACGTTGTGTGTGGAATAAATTGCATTAAGAGTGAGACAGTGTGCGGGAGTTTCCTTTACTCTTTATCTTTAAGCCACATTGTTACCTCCTCAAAATCACACCTGGAGTTGTGTTTTGTTTCATTCACACATGTTTGAGTAACCCTTTATTATCAGTCTGTCTACATCTGCATAGCTCAAAATGCTCTGTTCCACCTTGTGATGTCATGAAGTGGTAGTTTTGAAGTTAGCAGCTACCTTTTGTTTCGGCAGAGATTGGCAATTCCAGGTCTGAAATCATCCAAATAGTTCTTGTGAAGGTGTATGGAGTTTAAAAACACAGTGGAGCACTTCCTGTATTGCCATAAGACATCACAAGATGCAACAGAGTGTTTTCTGAAAGAAGAACTCAGCCTAAATACGCAGGGTTTGTGAGTTAAACATGTGTGAATGAAACAAAACACAACTCCAGGTATGTTTTTGATGAGGAGACAACATTATAACAAAGATCAGAACACAGTGTAATATGGGCCCTTTAAAGACAAAGCTCGCTGTTAACCAGATTTAGATTTGCTGCCACAGAAAAGTGGGGTAGGCCATATGTCACCTTATAGGCTTGTCCTGCGTATAGCTGACTGAGGGTTCTTCCCATGGCCCCTTGAGTCGTGTTCACCATAAATGTACTCATCTGCCAGCTCTCCGTTTTAGAATCCAGGTACATATAGTCCACCCCACTGCCCACTTCACCAATTTTCTTTCTGGGCAGCTTGTAGATTACAAACCTGTCAGAATAGGAAGAACTAATATTGACTGAAACAATGACTGGCTCCCCCCCAATAGATTAAAAGTAAAATGATGTGAACTCACCAGTCAACAGGCTCACCGGCTTCATTTTTGCACGAAATCTCTGCATTATATACTTCTGTGCAACATAACAAAAGAATGTAGTAGAAATAAATTACCACCCTGGTCATCGTCCTAATCAGTCAGAGAATAGCCGAAAAGAATAAAGCAGATTCAAGACTTCAAATG
The DNA here is from genome assembly GCA_019594935.1 of Periophthalmus modestus. Lineage (NCBI taxonomy): Eukaryota > Metazoa > Chordata > Actinopteri > Gobiiformes > Gobiidae > Periophthalmus > Periophthalmus modestus. The sequence goes on along the minus strand of JAIEZT010000007.1, from coordinate 8,446,998 downwards.
TACCAGCTCTCACCGCAACTGCTAAAAAGGAAGTCATGAAAAGCTTCTGTCACCTGACAAACTCGAGCTTTAAGACCAAGAGAACATTAGACAGAATAGAAAAGGGGAAGTCAGAAAGTCCATTGTGATCTACTTTCAAAATGACGTTTTGCACTAATGAAAAAAGTAAAATGATTGTGCATCTGTATACCAGGGTTCTATATTCACACTACTGAGAACAGTATTAGTACTTTATCAATAATATCTAAATCTGATGACCTTACTCAATCCACTTATACTTATATTGTCTCTTCTAATCAATTATTAGCACTTTTTTTTCATCAATATATTTTAACAAAAGTGTCAGAAATTATGTCACACAAATATTGATGTGTTTAGAATCAGGGTCAGATCAAGTACTATGTCTTACATAACAAAAAAACTGGGCCCGCCTCTTGCACAAAATACTCCTCTAAACCTGCTCCATGAGATTTGGGCATCAGGTAAAGATCTGGAAAGGTGATGGCAACCCCTCAGGTAATTAAGTGAATAAAGTGAGTAAACATCAGAGCAGGTTCCAGTGTTTATGCTTTTCACTTTTACTTTGTGTCAACAGAATGTAGAGTTTGTGCGGACAGGTTATGGTAAGAACGCTGTGAAGGTTCTGGTTATAAAGAGACAGGGAAAACATCATGACATTATTGAGCTGCGAGCCGATGTGGAAATCACTCTGAAATCTCGTAAGGATTATTTAATTGGAGACAACTCGGACATCATCCCCACTGACACCATCAAGAACACTGTGCACGCTCTAGCCAAAATCAAAGGGGTAAGTCTGCTTCTTTTAACATGGACCTTTTGTAAAAAATGTGTGTGCATGTTCAGTTATGGAGTAAAATGTCTATTATTATGTTAAATGGACATTTTGCTTTAGGTAAATAACATTGAACAGTTTTCCCTGGAAATTTGCAATCATTTTCTAACCTCATTCAACCATGTCCTACGGGCCAAAGTTTACATGGAGGAGGCTCCATGGAGAAGGCTAGAGAAGGTAAATATGACCAAATTATGGATTTGTCCTGATCCTTTACTACTAATCAATATTAAACACTTTTTCAGAATGGTGTACAGCACGTTCATGCTTTTATTCTCAGTCCTGAAGCTGTTCGGTTTTGTCAAGTTGAGCAAGATCTCAATGGTACTTTTTTTTTTTACATTTTAATGCTGTATTTTTTCATTTATTTTTAAGCATAAAGGTAGGACTGGGTTGTTGATAAAAACACATTTAACTCTCTATTTAATGCAACTCAAACACATACACACTTTAGCTACCACTATTGGTTATCCTCTTAAAACTCTGAGTGAGTGACATCTGGATTTAACCAATCCAGTGTTAACTTTCAGAAGAAGCAGATTACTTCATTTACCCCTTAAAGAAAAAATACAAAGCTCCAAGCTAATTGTGATATTATCTTTTGCCATTTGGCCCACCCCTAAATAAAGGTTCAAGAATAGGACACGTTTCCACTTATTTTTATATGAAATGTTTTTCAAGGTATGCCAGTCGTTCACAGTGGAATCAAGGACATGAAGATCCTGAAAACAACACAGTCTGGGTTTGAAGGCTTCTTTAGAGATCGATTCACAACTCTCCAGGACAGCAAGGACAGGTGTTTCTGCACCTCAGTGTACTCTAGGTGGCGCTACAATAAAGTGCTCGGTGTTGACTTTGATGCTGCGTGGTATGTTATCTGTTACATTAACTCGATACTAGCAAATAAAAGAAGCACATCTAAATAGTATGGCGTTAATTCAACTCTACCCATGTTTTAGGAAAGGTGTTAAAGAAATAATAATTGAGAAGTTTGCTGGTCCCTATGACAGTGGAGTGTACTCACCCTCTGTGCAGAAGACGCTCTATGAGTCTCAGGTCATGGTTCTGGATCGACTCCCCGAGGTTTGTGCAATGTTTTAATGTAATTTATGCTTCTTTAAAATTCTCTATAAACTAATCTATTATGTGTTTAAGGTTGAAGAAATAGAGATTGTGATGCCCAACCAACACTACTTTACAATAGACATGACAAAGATGGGCCTCAGCAACAAAGATGAAGTAAGTTCTGTAAAAAAAAAAAAAAAGAAAAAAAAAAGTTGAATGTTTTTTCATTTATCATACACTGTTTATACCAAATACCTTGCTGATAATCTTATGCTTTACAGGTCCTACTTCCCCTCGATAGCCCCTCTGGAAACATCACAGGGACTCTGGGCCGGAAACAACAAGCCAAATTATAAGCACTAAACAAAACAATCCAAACAACTACTATTATTGTGTAATTTACATTCTAATCTATCCTTAATAAAAGTCAAACTCCTAAAGTACTCTTTGGTGAGAAAACAGCACCATTTATTGCAAATCTTTTAGAGACAGAGCCAGTGTTTTGTTGCACATTGGTCATACACACTTCATTACAATGGTCTCAGTCACAATGATAAAGCACCACAGAAAGGAATATTTACACATAAATAATCTCATTTTTGGAGCCTCAATTAAATAAACAAAGGTCATGTTTAGAAACAATACAAACTAAATGTTACATGCTCAGCACAGATGGACTCAGCTGCACAGTTGTGATGACTAACTGATTTGTTGGAAATTTATGGGATGCATCAGAATAAAAATTCAATGTATGATACAACATAGGCAGTTTTGTACTAGATTTCATCTTGTATATAAATACTTTTTAAAACATTGGTTTAAACCTCATTTCACACACATACAAACACACACCATACCTGCAAAATATCCACATGTTCTTCTATTAAATAACAGAAAATAAAATACAACATCTCAAGCAGCAGTATAAGATTAAATGAAAAGGTAAACAGCATAGTGGGCCCCATGTGCAGCCCTTTTAGGGAGTGAGATTGTTAAAAACATACCTAAAAATTCTGTTAAGGTGCCACTAGAGGAGTCTTTGAAAAGCGGCAGCTAGACTGGGATCACCTGACATACTGATTGTCGTTGAGGTGGGTTTTTGGATGATCTATTGATGCTATGAGGCGTTGCTCTTCAGGTGTTGAGTCTGTAAAGGTTTCACATGGTACTCATAGATTTTGAGTGCAGGTCCCAGTTTTATGGACAGGCCCGTCAGCACGTCATTACGCGTCATCAAGAGAAGAGACTTGCCATCGATTTCCTGAGATTAAAATAAAAGGTCAACTTCATTGTTTGCAAAAAATGGGATAAATCAGAAATGTACTCTGACCTGATCTTGAAAAGCTGTGGCCTGCTCTTCAAATCCTGTGGCTTTGAAGTAATTGACAACATCAGCAACGCCCCAGTTGGCAGGGTCAGGAAGCTGACCGTTTTCCACAGGGCTGTGTGGTCACAATAGACAAGTGTTGGCTGACAGAACATGTCACAAATCTGATACTTTTAAGCTGTTAGGCATACCTTTTGAGGTCAACAGAGCCATTTGCCTTTTCCTCCATTATGTCTGTAATAGAAGAATGTGTTTATAAATTAATGGAAATAAACACGAACATCACAAACATCTGAGAACCTGACTACTTTTGTCTATATATTTTAGATATGGGGTGACCAGACGTCCCCATTCACCCAGGACAGTTCCAGTTTTGAGCCATAAGTCCCTTGTCCCAGTAGATTTATCCAAATGCTGTGATTTGTCCCAGTTTTACACAAGACATGTCCCAGGTGTCCCTATTTTTGACAAATTTAATCCCTGCCAACAGTGTCTTTGTTGAAATACAGACTGCGCTTGAAAATTGCCAGAAGAACAGAAGTCTGTCATACTTTGTACTGTTTCAGAACTGAATCGAGAACGGACTTTGTGCCTATTAATGTTATACTACTTGCTCTTTTCACAATTCTATTATTACCAACCACAGAAACCCCGGTGTCTGTCAGTTTTTAATTTTAGAAAACCTGGTCACCCTATGTTTATATAACAACCAACACTACATAGGTCCTTTTATCAGAAAAACACAACTTTATGACATTATAACATTCCACCTTTGATACATTACAATAGAGGAGGTCCAATAGCAGCTGGTAATGGATCTTACAGTGTGGGCTGGTGTTGTAATTTCATCAGAAGTTCCCAGATTGTGCTAGCATCTTCATTTGTTTGCGTGTTGCAGCGTGCTTCTGAGGATGGCTCTGCAGGACAACAATCATTACACTAAATCAAACACAAAGCTCTATCAAAATGCACTACAACACAATGACATACACAGCCACGGATTAGAGAAATGGGTACAATTTAATTAACGACATTATAAAAGGCAAACGATAAGAAACGATTGAGCCTAATAGTTAACAGTTAACAGAAAACAGCGTGTGTTTGATGTACAGTAGTGGTGTTTTTACATTTGGACATAAGCTACAACACTTAGCTGTGTATGCTCAACACTATTTTTACTAACCTTATTTTTGTTCCTGTTTTTCAAGAGAGACAATAACGGTAAGAAAATTCCGGCTTTAAAAAAAATCTTAGTAGATCTATTAAAACGATATATAAATTTGATAGAAATCTAGGTTTAATCAAGTAAAGACAACTAGCAGCTCTCCATCGGTATCGGTTTAGCTTCCCTCGCCCACATGACACTGAAGATTCATGGGAATTGAAGTTTTTTAACGAGCCGGGCGCGCGCTGCACTTAAGAGCAATCACATTACGATTTACTGTGTTTTATGAAGCAGTAACAGTCATAAAACTCACAATACTAACTTAGCTAAAGATTGTAATGTTAAAACACGCCGTGGAGGTAATACATGAGACATTAGCTCTATGTGAAGTGCACAAATGAAGGACACAAGCAGCCACAATTACAACAACACAACACACACACACAGAACAGTCTTCTTTCAGCATTTCATTTTTGGGTTTTAATAAAAATGTATTATAGTGACATAACCATAAAATATGCTGCAGCATAGTATCTCCCCTTGCAAACGTAAATAAATATTGGTAAAACAAAAGTGCAAAAATGCCACAATCCAAACAAAAGAGCATTTTGATTTCTGACCAGTGCAAGGGACTTGAGTCAGTTGTGAAGAGCTTAAATAGTGATTTCCTTCATTTAGGGATTGTGAAGTAGCTCAGGAAAAGTGCTGCCATTTACATGATCAAATAAAGACAAACATTGATCACATTGAAACACATTTTCAGAAGCTGCACATTTCAGACAAAATCCTGGAAATATCAGATTTACACACAGGCAGTTCTGGTACATGCGGAAACACCATTGCAAATTACATTTAGGCCTACCAGTGTTTATCTAAGAAGAAAATAAATGTACAATATATAAATCAATACAAAACCTAAACCAACTGGGCAGAAATTATAGGCTACTGTTTACAAAAAAGTGTATGTATGTGCTCTATAGACAAAGTCAGTCAAATTGAGTAATGATTGACAGTACAAGATCTGTGCCTTTTTCACTCACTCTTGATTTTCACATTTATTTATGATTGATTATGATTGATTTTCCCATCTTTTCTTATAATGTGAGCACCATCAAACACCAATCTAACCCCATTTTGGAAGCTATTAATGCAATGCTACAAACTGACCTGAAAGGTTACTAGCTGTGACCTCTGATCCCAAGTCAACAGTCCCCACTGGGACAAGTAGTTGGGGCTGTACAAACCTTAAAACTGATCTACAAAACAACAAACTTGGCCTGAAATCAAATGCCCCATAATATTTGACTTTAAAGAGGACATATTATGTTGTTTTTTTTTGTTTTGCTTTTTTAACATATACAGATTATTATTTTACATTTTGTTCATAGCTGTTTTAGGGGATCTAAAACAGCTTCATAATAGAAGTGGTTCCAGTGACTTCCTATTCAAAACAACAGAGCTGAGACAACTGAGATTCTCTGTTCATAGTGGGATTTTAGCATAGCAGCAAATTTTTCTTTCGGTTTATATTATTGAAAAATGACCACATGCAATTTTTGAACCCTAAATTTCTGATTTAGAGACTGATTTTTTTAAATAATCATACAAGCAAAAACAGAACAAGGGCAAAGATAAGAGGTAAGTGAAAACATTTCTGAGCACTCAAACCAGGAATGCAGAACAATGCAGGATTCCTCAAATGAATCAATCAAAAGAGAACTTTGAATAAGCTAATGACACGGGAACACTGTTATAACAGGGTTAAAAGTCAATTGTACATAATATGTCCCCTTTAACTATTACTAAGATTATAATGTTTTTGGAGGCTCAGTTTTGTTTCTACAATGGAAGCAACGCTTGGAAAATTAAGCAGCAGGTGTCACAGGCTAAAACCATAAATCAAAAACACCAATAACAAATCAAAAGGTGGGATAATTTTTGTGTCACTGCTACTCAGACTGGATCACATACAAACAGACAGACAGAATATGCCTTTAAACAATAAGAACATGTTAGGGGAAGACTTAGCTCCAAAGGTAATGAATAAAAATGAAACTGCCGTCGACGACCACACGCATTGCTCCAACGTCTACTGTAAGAATGCACTTGATAGTTCATTGTAAGAATCATGTTCAGTTGTGTGGATTGATTTAAAACCTATAGCTACCTTCTTTCCTGTGAAAGTTGTACCTGAAAAATATATAATTTTACTTCATACAATAAATGCCATACTTAGGCTGAGGTAAAAGTAACTGTCTCGTGACCAGATATGAAGTGTGAAAAATTGATCACTAAACACACTGCCTATCGAGTTTTTATCAGAAGTATAGTCACATCTTCCTCTATATGCATATCTAGATGGATGCAGAATGGTTACCAAAATACTTTTGCCTATTTGACACATAAAAATCCCAGAAAGGTGAAAGAAAACAAATTCCCTTTAGTTTGAGAAAAATATGCTCAACTCACATCTAGCTACTAAAAGGGTCTTCAGTCCTCATTGGTTTTGAATGTTATTTTTGATCCAAAGACAAAGAAACACTAAAAAAGCAGACTTGAGGAATTAAAATGTCTATGGATTGTTAAAAATATATTTTTTGCTTCACAGGACAAGACATGTCTGGCTAATGTATCTGTTTAGTGCAAAGGGCACACAACTAAATGCAGAGTGGAATTTAAGAAGTGGAAATGAGCTACAAATGTAACAGCCTCAATTCCATATTTAACCTCAGGAGTGCAATCATCCTCACTATGAGTCCTTAGGGGACTCTTCCCCATTCACTAGAAGTCTGCAAATTCCTTTGCACACTTTTCTGTTTGGGACACACGGATCTCCTCTTCTTCGTAGTCATCAAAGTTACTTGTGTCACCAGGTCCTCTGCACTTTGGCAAGAAAGGGGCCTCAATCTAAAACACATCAGATTATCAATGAGACTATGCAACCTTCCGTATCATACCAAAGAAGGAAACTGAGTGAGATAAAGTTTAGTAGAGATATTATAAAGATTAATGATAGCACCATATAAGGTGCGAATAGTACCTTTCTTTCATAGATGGCAATCCAGTCTGTTGTCGAGAACCACTTGTGATTTTTAATGTCATTTACCCCATTCTTCAGGTTACCAAATCTCTTTGTCAGGTCCACTTGCAGTAGATTTCTTAGGAGATCCTTCAGATCTGAACTAAAGTGAGAAGGGAATCGTACCTACAACATTTAAGAGAGAAATACATAGTCATAATACATAACACATCAATACGTTAATTAGAGTTTATTCATTAGTAAGAATTTATAAGGAAGTCTTAAGAAAATGTCTTATCACATTGAAATAGCAGAACACATAGCAAAATGCATTATTTTGGAATAAATCAAATTAGTTTCTACCTTTCCAGATACAATCTTTTCGTATATTTGAATCGGCTGATCTGCAAAAAACGGAGGGTATCCAGCAGCCATCTCATAGATCAGAACCCCCAGAGCCCACCAGTCCACAGCTTTGTTGTAGCCCTAAAAAAACAGATAAGAAAAAAAAATGAATAAACCATGCGATATTTGCCAAATAAAATAGATCTAAGTGGCTTTACTGGATGAACTTTGTTAATAAACAGTAGTGACTTTATTCATGTAAACCCCACTTTTACAGTTTAAGACTATACTATACCTAACCCCTTTACCATCAGACTGTGCGCCTTTGTCAAGCATCTTTATATTCACCTTGCTGAGGATAATTTCTGGAGCCAGGTACTCGGGGGTCCCACACAATGTCCAGGTCCTCCCTTTAACTCTCTTGGCAAAGCCAAAATCTGTCACCTGAAGAAAAAAAAATATTGTTAGTACCTTATCAAAACATTATATACTCTAGCTATCAAAATATTACTGTTACTATTTCAACAGGTCTACCTGAATATACCCATGCTGATCTATGAGCAGATTTTCAGGTTTTAGGTCTCGGTAGATGAGGTCTAAAGAGTGAAGGTACTCAAAAGTGAGTACTATCTGAGCTGCATAAAATCGTGCATGGTTTTCACTAGAAAAGAACAAAGACTATTATTGAATGAAAATACATAAATGATAACAAATGTGTACACAATACCTGAATCTTCCAGTACGTCTAAGATGGGAGAACATCTCTCCACCAGGCACATACTCCATCACCATGTACAAGTTTGAGTTGTCCTGTCAGAGCAATTAAGCAGTTTGGTGAACTGCATTTCTTTCATGATTCAGAATGTAATTTTCTAGTACAGGCATTATTTCTTATTAAATGCTTTTGTGGAATAATTCTGTCAAAGAAAGTCAACGGCATGCATCTGATCTGATTGATGTCAGATGTGCCCTAACTATAAGAAGAGAGCTTTCTTTGGTTTGTTGAGTCTATTCAGATTTAGTTTTTGAAAGCTTCAAGCTACACTCATAATACTGAACTTTTCATGTGTGGTCCAGTCCAACACTTACCTTGAAAGCGTACACCAGTCTCACCAGGAAGGGGAAGGACACAGCCTGTAGAATTCTCTTTTCATTTAAAGTGTGTTCTATCTGCTTTAGCTTGACCACCTGAAACATACAAGTGTTTTAACTCCAGAAAGATATTTTTTCAGTTTATTTACTCAAATAATGTACTCTTCTCTGTAAATGTGTTGGCCTTGGTCTCAAACTGGCAAAATCTAAGATTTTTCCTTTTCATTTACATTGTCTCAACTTAAGGCAACCACAAACTTTCACTTTAAGCATTATGAGAATCTTGTGTACAACAGGAAATGCTCCATTTCCTTGTTAAAGATGTAAGGCGCACTTATCGGTGACCTCTAAAAGTGCAACGCATAGAGAACACACACTACATCACACAGCCTACTTTAAAACAAGCAGACTTTAACCTACTTTCTGTTTGTCCAAGATCTTCATGGCATAGAATTGGTTTGTTCCTTTGTGTTTGACAAGCATGACACGCCCAAACGAGCCAGTGCCCAATGTCTTGAATCGGTCAAAGTCATCCAGGCCAGTTGTGCACTGAGAAAAAACAAAAAACATAGTTGTTTAACAACACAACACTGACTTCTTCACAATGAAACATATATTTCTCTTAAATAGAATGATGGCACAATAAAATATGCCTGTTTGTATTTACAATAAAATATACCTGTGGAGGGCATTCCCACTTTCTTAGAAAATCTTCTTTGGCTTTAGCTAAGAATTCTTTCACTATAAAAAGACAAAAAAGTAAATTACTACGAGTTCACTGTGTTTGAAAAGTAATAATAATGCAGTTCCTTCTTTGAAAGGGACAAGGTCAGGCAAAGGTCAGCTACTGGGGAGGCAAGCTGATAACAAACAGCAAAAAGTCCAAGTCAAAACTACACACCCAGGTAAAAGATGTGAAAATATAAAGTGATGCAAAAAGCTTATGAAGATTTTTAAGGAATCAAAGTATGGCCAATTTATTTAATCAAAAAGCTAGTCTGCATCTCTTTAAGTGTTAGGTTCAATTAGATCTATTGTTATTGCAATACGGTATTAGGGAGAGGAGCTATCTCACACAGAGCAAGCAACTTGTGAAATATGATGGACACAGCAAACATGAGATATCCAAAGTCACAGAGTCATAAATCACTTAAACTAAAGCTAAAATAGATCCTCTGTGATTTGGGATGGCTCATAAAATGAGAGCATACCAAACGTCTCTACAGTTGACCAACGATTTGCAGGAACATAGACCCAGATGGATGGAAACAACAGAGAGGAGAAAAAGAAGAATACATACTGATGAAGAACATTTAACAAAGTGTTAAAAAGAATTGAGGGAAATCTTGACTAAATGCAGCATTAAAGACAGATCCTGTAGTATTATGCATTATCCAGGCCTTGGTTCTTTATGTTTATCTGAGCCTTTACATAATACTGTTTATGTATAAAACTGCTGGTGCACTGTGAAGCGGTTTTAATCAGGATATATTAGTAAATATACATTAAGTCACTGGGTAGTGAAGGAAACTGGAGATGTGTAGAAATAATCAGAAGAGGCTGTGAGGCTGTGCAGACTAAAAACAAAACAAAAACATAATCAATCTTAGAGTAACAGATGCTGTCGAGAGGTGGGAGCGAGTGTTTTGAAGTCTTAAGAATGGGACAAACCACTAAATAAACTGAATTACTCAAACATGATCCACTGATGCAAAACACAACTTTTTAATGAGGAAACATTATAGGGGGTTGAATGCTAAAACAATGAGTTTTGCATAAAAACAATACTTAAGTGTAAAAGACCAGACATAACAGAGATAAAACATCTGCATAAAGGTTTTTAAGGTTTTAAATATACCTTGAATACAACATTAATGTTTTTAAATTTTTATAATGCCTATTTTAGTTGCTGAGAAGACATGTTTACATAGCAGGACAGACAAATAGCAGATTGACACATTATGCAATTGTAAAAAATGAAATAAAAGAGATTGAAGACTCCGTTGAAATGACAAGCAGAACAAGAAAGTCTTGTCTGTATGGCACGTAGCACTAGCATAGCCAAATGTTTCACTTACTCAACTTATCCCAAGTGATGGAGTACTCTGAGACATGGGGCACCTCACTCTCCTGTCCTCTCTGCTCTGGGTGACTTTTATTAAGACATCGGTGAAAGAAGCGACTAGCGAAGGACTGATCCTTTTGCTGGGCCATTTTGTGAAGGCTCAGCCCCAAACTAACTACTTGAGAACGAAGAACAGCAACTGACACTGGCTTCCTGTAGAGAGCCAAGTGCAGTGCAATGCATGGGTGACCACAAAGAATTAAGCTTCCTGTTCAAGTACTCTGTATGAGAATGACAGTGTGCTTGTCTGTCTATGCAGCAATATTAATACTAAAGATGTTAATAGAAAATATAGTGGCTAATGGCTATGTATAAACATGACCCAATTACAGCACATAAACTCAGTGAAAATACTAACCACTATGGTGTTGCTGAAATGAAAATTAAGGCCTACACAACCATGAAATAATGCTCCCTAGTGGCTAAAAAATAGAATTGTTTCTTAAAAACTGTCCATTTAGCATCAGCTATTCTTAGTCAGTGGATACAGACAATTATTATATTATCTATTTCTAAAAAAAAAAAAAAAAATACTTAAAAATACTTAACCTAGTAGACTTTAAATCAACAATCATAACTTTCTCTATTCACAAAAGAATACAATGGAAAAATTGATAGATGACAAATTACACTGTATGTATGACACTACAATACAAACAGTCTGCAAGTATCTTAGTATCATTGTTGGTATTATAATTTAATTTGAAGTAATGACATTTAGATATAAGCAATAATCAAACCAATATAGAGCTCATTATGACATCTGTCCTACTTGATTGATTGGTATGGTATTGCATCTTCCCCTCCACACTGACCTTAGAGAAACCTGTTGTAAGCAGGACACAGAGGACCTTGATTTGTGAATGTTTGCTTGTGTTATCAGGTTTCAAGGAGCTGCCTCTTTGCGTTGACTGTTCAAACGGATTTATACACTGTGGTAATTTGATAAAATATATTTTCAACAAATAGGCCTATAGATAACAAGTGCATAAGGAGAAAACATACAGGTTTGCTGTGTACAAAGAAGCATATAGGTTTGGCCAGACCAGGACAATTTGCATACACATGTTTAATAGTAAAATAGGAGTCTCTTTTCCCTTGACTCTCTATATACATGTAATATATAAATTATTACTAAGGGGCTAGCATGTCTTGAGAGCAGCATTACCAAAAATGGTTCTTGCCTGCAGCTTGTGACTGTATTCCTATCTGCTATCACTGGCAACAATGTCCAAGTCGGCTGTGTGTAGTGCAATCTCACACTGCACAACAATGTATAGAATGCAGAGGCATGCTGAGTGTGTGTCTGGAGTGCTCACCGCTTTCTTGTTCATTGCCTTTCTTGGCAGTGGCTGCGTTTCCCATCGTAGGAAGAGAGGGCGATGCACAGCTGGCCCAGAGCGAGGATGGTAGCGGTGGTGAGCTAACACAGTCCTCTGTTAGCTAGCGAACAAATATCTTGTGTTAGCTTAGTGGCTAACATAAACACCAATGTATTCTTCTCACCGTGAAGAGAACCGCCAAGTTCTGTGCAACCCAGGGGTTATTGAGTATTTACAATGTCATCGGTCGTTAGTACGCCTCCTGTGGTACGAAAACATATCCAGACTTTTCACCTCTGCCTCTGCTGCTGGTGCTGCCGCTCTGTGCTGCGTTCACGGTCTATGGGAACTCTCCACGGTGTCTGTGAACACTGAATTTAACTGCTTCTGTCTAACTAACTAGTAATTACATTTTGAGTTAACATTTTTCAAACAGAAATTATAAACATAAGTAATAAGAGAAAATATATACGTTATAAATTGCATAAAAGCATCTCAATAAAATACTTTTCCAAATGTATGAATGAAGCATGAGAGACTTACAGGCTTTCACAACTAATTTTTAATCTGGATTGTCCAATTTTACTGATTTTTGTGTGACCCTGAAATAGTCCAACACAGATTTACCGGTCTTGTCATTTATTTTAAAAAGTGAAGATCAAGCCATAACCTAAATAAAGCTTTTTACAGTCTATGTAAAACAGACAAAAAGTCAGGAAAAATACATGTCTTTTATTTCTATGAATTGGTAGAAGTTGAACGTTTGCTCAATCTTTTAGCACCATGGCCAGCGACAGTTGCTAGGTAGCTGCTGTGTTTGAGTTGGACATATGGATCGGTCTATTTGAAGGGGAGCTATTTTAAATTGTTTCTTAAAATGCGGGTTATATTTGCGAATGTATTAGGTAAAACTCTAAAGCGTGAGATTACAAGGTTATCTCAACTGGTTTATATATGAATGAGAAAGCAAACTTCCGCGCATTATTCGAATACCCCTCTCGCAGGTCGAATGGTTTCGCCCACGGGCTCGCTCCAGCACTCACTGCACAGAGGACTAACCTACATGATACTGATTTTCTGAGTGTAAACCAGCAACTGTAACACAGGACACATAACTACAATCTTCAAATACAATTCGGATTTAAATATTTCACGCAGAGGAAGCCACGGCCTGCCCATGACTAGCCGCTCTGTTCCGATGAGCCCTGCACAAGAGGCATCCTGGGAAAAATAAGGTAACGCTGACTGCTGCTATGGACTGCTACATTCGTCTCTCCATCCTTAGCCTGTAATGCTAAGCTACATTTTTTTGCAGACAAGGGATTTTATTTCTGTTGGGTTTTGAGTTGTTTCTCTTGAGCTGTCATCATGTTCATTATTTATGTTGGTGATTCTTTAGCCTGCTAGCCACAAACGAAGACGTGTCTCATTAATGACTGAGTAGTAGGCTAGCAGATTGATTTCTTAGCTACACATTTAATCATCAAATACGCCTTTAAAAATAAATGTTTTATTGAGGCGGCACAGTTATTTTGGCTGCTCTGCAAAATATATCCACTGTGATGTTTAATATCACTATGTAAGAGTTTGATATCCCGTTTACTGATAATCCACAAACACCTCCAACAGGGGGTGGCCTACTATACTTACAGTGATTTGGAAGATACCATATTGTTTACTGTGCTGGCATTGGCACAAAACCCTGATTGCACCTGCAAAGATTGGAGCTGGCCTTAATTATGACACAATTCTGCAGAGTACTGACTTTTACCACCTCTCATCAATATTGCACCACGGGACATATGGTCTCCCTTTAATCTAGTTGTGACAGTGTCTGCCACTTGCTGACCACATGCTGACAGTACTCTAGAGATGACCATTCCCCAGAGGCCAAAACGGTTATGTAACAGTTCCTGCATTAGCATATGATTTAGTGCATATGAGAGTATACCCAGATAAGTCTCTCAAGTGTGATGTGACATGCATAATCTTCTGGAGACATTGATGTTACTTTATGACATACTAAACCCTCTGTAAGTCACACAGTCATGGGTCAACATATTTGGTTCATCATGAGGTCAATAAAAGATTGTTTGAATGTCTTATAAAAACGTAGCTCATGATAACTTATGCATCCTTCATTTTATTACATATGCTTTAAGTGGTCAATTAGTTATTGTTTAAAGGTCTGAATTTATTATGTGTTTGCCTGGAGTTCTGTAAATTGCAGCAATGTGGGCTGACTGCACCAGCACCTACTCATAGAGAAAGAAGGCAGCCTGAGTTGGGTCACAGGCGCTTAGACCTAATTTTAGGTGCACTGGATAAACCAAGTAAGCTTTCTAGATATGTTGAAATCTGGTAGTTTTCATTAAACAGTTAAGAAGAGACTACTTTAGAAATCTTCATGCCACTAGGCCTGCAAGATGCGCTCTATTTATAGTAACAATAGTTTCATCTGATTTCTGTTACATAATGCAACTTACTATGCCAGTTGTAGGTCTTTTATTACCCTTTGAATGCATATTACTATATGCATATTCCTTGAGACCAACTAAATTAAACCCAAAGACCTAGTGTGCTAGTGTGACGGATGTGTACTGCTCTAATTGTATGCGAAAGAAATTGAATGTGAAAAAGTGCTAATCAGTAAAACAAAAAACAAACAAACAAACAAACAAACAAACAAAACAATAACAGCAAAAAACAAAAACAAAAAAAACAAAACAAAAAAAACTGTTAAATTTAAAGTCTGCACATCAGGCTATAAAGGATCAACTTTACCATTACAATTAAATGATGCTTTATATTTTATTTAGGTATTTAAATCTGTTGAAACAAAAAAGACATTATTACTGGTTCTGTCTTGCAAAATTCCATGAAATACAAGAAGCTGATTTTAAATGGAAGCCATCACACATTGTAAATGACATGGCAGAGGACTCACTGTGCATACCACTGAAACACATGCACACTTGTTTTGCATGTGCAGCCACTGACAAAGACAGATGCAGATGAGTGCAACAAAGACCTGTCTGTTGTTCAGTGATGCCAAGTGCTGTGTGTATGTGTGTGTGTGTGTGTGTGTGTGTGTGTGTGTGTGTGTGTGTGTGTGTGTGTGTGTGTGTGTGTGTGTCTGTGTGTGGCCCAGGGATGTGCATGAGCTCAGCATCTGCGCCCTCCTCAGCATCTATGGTCATGTAGCTCCTCCTGCTGGAGATACGGGGATATTACATGTATTATTTCAAAGCAGCCTCCAGCTAACCCATTTGATTTCTTGTAAGAAGCGACACTTTATATTATTTCAGGCGGTTCAGCATGTTGATAAAGTGATATGGGCCAAATGTAAAGTTGGTTAGTTTTCTATTGCTTCATTGGAAAAAAAAATAATCTTACTTTTTCACTTTAAGTTTAACATTTTTATTGCTGCTATCGCTTATTAATATCATAATTTCATGTCAAACCTGTGGCGCTGTCTCAGTTAATTTGGTGTCTTGTGCTGAACTCTTGACTCTTTTATGTGAACATGTGGAAACTAGGTTGGTTCACATCACACAAGAGGGGCTATTTTTATTCTGGCCATGCATCAGTGTTCTGCCAAAGTGACTCGACTTATAGAGTCCTCATAATTATAGATGAAAAAAAAAACAGTTTACTATGAAAAAAAAAAGCAAACATCAATCATTTAGTAGTTTCATGGGTTGTCAACTAAGGCAAGTGAACAGTTTGGCCTGATGACCTGTTACAACACTAGTTATGTATACTAGTTACGCAGGTGTCAATTTTGAGGTATTGTTCTAAAATAGCCTTCCATTGCAGTTTTCAAAATATTTCTTTCAAAATACTTTATTCTGTTTCTAAATAATTGTGCCAAAAAAAAAAAAGAAAAAAAAATCTGTATGTGGGGCAAAAAAGTATGTTTAGGTGCTGAATAAGGTATGTGGATGTCATGAGCCCCAGTTTCCCTGTGGAGATCTGGAGCGCCGTGGTTCTTCCTTTTTCATGGTGCACCTTTGGGATGGTGGGGTGGTCCGTGGTGCAGGCCTGTCAGATGTTTCGCTTGTTTCATTTCATCACACTGGCTCACTCTACTTTGTGCCGGTCCTCAGGATCAGTGGTCTCAGCTTTCAGGCACAAACTGACTGAAGTCTAACCAATTGAGAAATGTATTATTATTATTATTATTATTATTATTATTATTATTATTATTATTATTATTTTATTATTATTATTATCATTATTATTATTTTCATTATTATTATTATTTATCGTATTATTATCATCATCATCATCATCATCATCATCATCATCATCATCATCATTATTATTATTATTATTATGATTACTTGCTGCCCTTGACTACATTTGTGGTTATCTGCTTTTACACATCCCACTACATCTGTATGTGTAGGAAATATGTAATAGCACATTTTTACCACTAGATGCCACTGTATAATATAAGTTATAGTGGCATAACCTTTTCTTAAGTTTTACATTGCCTTTCTTTTCTTTTTTATATTAAACACATTAATGGCTAGCAACTTTCTGTTTATGCAATATTTTTTATAACGCGAGTTTTTACATTTATTTTCAGGGGAACTGTCTGTTAATTTATTAGTCCATGGGAACATGGTCAATCTGTGTACTGATTTTTGCACAATTGGACAAATTACACATGATTAAAGTCAAGTTTTGATTATTTGTATTTTGAACTGCAATAATTTTAATTGAGGCTTTGTGGAACTGATATGTCAACATTAGTGAACTTTGACATTTTTTGCAATGCTTCTTGTTCATCTTTTAAAAAAGCTAAAGCTAAATATATATATATATATTCTTCTTTCAATTCTCAAGCAGCCTGCTGTGAGGCACTTTCCACAGAAGTAAATGTTATTTTTTTCTTTCTCTTCCACAGGCATTACAGCACCTCCTCCCTGTTATTCTCCCCTTGGGTCCCTAAATAAACTGGGGCTTCATTCACTCAAGGCTGCCTGTCTCTCTCCTCCCATCTCCCCCAGCCCGTGCTGACCAGGGCCGCTGGAAAGCACCAGGGAGATGTTTAGATGATCCAGTGTGCCATTTTGAAGAACATCACTCATACCCGTCCAGACAGACCAGACCAAGAGTGCAAGGGCCTCTGGGGGGTTTGAGAGCCCTTTGAGGTCTGCTTGTCGAGCCTGGCACACAGCTTGGCTCGCTTCTTCTCTTTTCAAGATCCTGAGATGCCCTCACCTTCCAATGACGGAGGTGAGATCCTACTCTTTTTTCACACTACTGTAGATATTATTAACATGGCATAACAAGGCATACATTATAACAAGCAAATCACACAGAGAGAGTAATGCAATAACATTACATTACATTACTTATGTAAAAAATATTATGTGAATAATCACACTATTTAGCCATTTCCCATTTCCCTTGAGTAATATTATTTTGAAGTAATAATAGCCACCTTTTACATGCTGTCAAGTATCTCTGCAAGTAAGTTTGCAAAGAACTGGATTATTTCTGTTTAAAGCAGCTTAAAGCTAGACACTGAGATATATTCTAGGCAATAAAAAATCATGGGTATATATGTCTATCTATCTCTCTCTCTCTCCACACACACACACACACACACACACACACACACACACACATACATATAAATATATATATATATATATATATATATATTATATATATATATATATATATATATATATGTATATATATATATATATATATATATATATATATATATATATATACACACACACACACACACACACGCATACACACACACATATATGTGTATATACATATATAATAATATACATGCATATATACATGTATATATGCATGTATATACGTATATCAAAATTCTTTTTCCTCATATTGTCTTATTGTCTTATCATTTTGATTGTGTCAAAATGAATACAAATAGTTTTCAGTATTCATTTCCTGAACATAAACCAGACAATTAGAAGCTGATCATTGAAAGTTATAAATGACTGAATCTTTATCTCAATTCAAATTAGATAAATTGTGCAGCAGCAGCTCAAAATCTGCAATAACCTGCTAACATCCAAGGAACGAAGTGTTCTGCATGGGATGATTCCTTCTCCGATCCCAACTGGAATGTAATATGTCATTGTGTTTTTATGTTTTGTGCTGTTCGTCCTCCCTGAAGATCAAGGAGCATCCCCCGTGAACGTGCCATCTGTAGGCTCCTACCAGAGCAGTGGGAAGAGGAAAGTGCGTGGCAAAAAGAAGAAAGGCACCATCACAGCAAATGTCGCAGGCACTAAATATGAGATTGGTATGACCCTTCACAGGCAAAAAAATATTATAATGAGACATTTATCACAAACACTGGTATACAGAAAAGTCATACAACCATAGGGACTAGTATAATGTAAAGTATTTGTTGATTTGAAAGTGCAGATGTTACATTTTTCCAATTATTCACCATTATTGACACAATGTGAGAAGCTTAACTCACTGTAATTGTTTGTAACAGATTCTCGTGTGCAACCAGCTTTATCATATCAACCTTTAAATAATGAATTCACGTTAATGTAACATAAACAGCCAGATAAAAATTACTTTCTAAGTTACCTTTTTGCTAATATATTGCATTAAAATTACTTTTTTGCAAAAAATTTTAACTGAACAATCTTAATAACATTCCCCTATTGGCAAGCATACAGTGTACTTTAATTGTACCCCCAACCATGAAAATGACAACACATGCCCACAAACACAATCTAATTTGTTGTGGAAGGTCCATTGAGGGACTCCATTAATGTCTCAAATTAGACCTAATATTGTCCAAAATGCACATAAGCACAGCTTGGCCTTCTATTCTGCACACTCATAAATCTCCGTTCAGACAATTTAACTCAGTGGTAAGCCTAAACCAGCCAAGTAAGCAGTCCATGCATGTTCAGGGTATTGTAGTGGCTTACCATCTCTCAGGGGTGAACTACAACCTCTGAAAGTCTAGAGTCAGCAGTACAGACGGGACGTTTCCAGCATTCAGGATCCTGCAGGTTAGATAGACTCTAGCTGTGTGTTAGCTTTGGAAGCTGTGGCGAGACCCTCATAGTGGCCATTCTGAAGGCAGTGCAGAGGTAGTTTGAAGGTAAATGAACACTAAAGGCCAGATGGATGGCTCATTTTTGCTGTTAGCTCTTTCTACACCATCGTTTTTGTTCTATGATTTATTGCATTAAAGGTAAAGATTAAAGGTAATACTCCCTTGTAGGGAAATTTGCCGCAAGTTAATAGGAAGATGTACAATAATGAGCTAAAGTTTTTAAAAGACTCAGATCAATGAATATGGCCCAAATACAACAGTTTAAACTACCCCAATACCCAAGTCTTCCATAAATGTTTTGCTGTTAAAAACATTTATGGAATGTTTTGCTTCAATATAAATATTGAAGCAAAACAGTGGCATTCAGTTTCAGTATCTTTCATGATACAAAAAATCCCGACAGATCTTTCCTTTGGCAGCCATTAAAGATGTGTTTGTAGATTCTTTGTAGCCAAACAAAGCCTCCCTTTTCAGATCTTAACAGTAAAAATTACTTATTTTCCAGTTCAAATGCCACAGTACAACAGTAGGAAAACCCTCCTCTGGTCTGCAGAAGCTTTCAAAAAATAATTAATACCTTATTTTGTTAGGGCATACATTTTTTATTACTCACTGAATAATGAATAGATGTTGGATTAATGTTCAAATGGGCGTGCCACCAGTCTCTTATTGTAAGGGGTTGCCAGAGGGATTTGAATGTATAACAACAATTGATTTATCTTTCTGAAGTATGGCTGTACCTTTGGCTAATCTACGCTGAACAGTAAATATAGAGCTTTATGTTAATGTACTGCAGTATTTATGTATGCATAAACAGAATATGCATGCTTTATTCCCGTCAGTGCGTGCCGTCATTTGTGAGATGGACTTCATCAAGGCTCGGGATGAGGATGAAACAGCTAACCTCATATGGAATGACTCTGCTGTGCAACATGAGAAAATCGCTGAGCTCAGGAACTATCAGGTAAATTACCAGGCTACCATTTCATTAGATCATCATTTCTTCTTCAGATTTCACATTGGTGCTGATTTGTATGCACATGCACAGTAGTAGCATGAATGTGCAAGAAATATAAATAGAACTTGAATAGAAAAAGTATAATTTAAAGTATTCTACTATTAAACAAGCTCTTCTGTGATTCAGCATTTATTATAGATGGAAATATTTTACCTAAAACATTACATGATAATTATCTTGTCTTAATTCTTGTTGCAACCAAATGCACATTGTTACTACTTCCCAAATATGAACTCAGGTTAGAAATATTTAGAAATATCGAAATATTTTACCCATTTAAACTAAAGGAAATGGTACTTAACTATGTCCTAAAAATCCAGCCAAACAGAGCAGTAGAACAGTATCCCAAAAAACACTGCAGACTCAAACAAAGTCACAAAGATTGAAATGTACTTACAAGCAGTGAGCGGTAGGGATCACCAATTAACCTGCCATAGTCCTCTCTGTAACCAACCTCACCTCTCTTTGACCCCTCTGTCCCACTCCACAAACTTAACTGCTCCCCTGCAGCTCTTAGAGTTAACTGTCTATCTTCCATACTTCTTACTTGATTAGACTGGGTACTAATGATCATTTAAATCCCATGCAAGCAAGTGAGAGAATGGCTTGTTAGGACAGGGAGCAAAAGTTCAACTCACTACATTAGATACAGTAACAACTTTGCATGTCTTGTAAAACTGTTGATTTGCTGCTGCTTGCTCCCATGGCTGTGTGAAAGTAATTTTTAAAAAACAATTGGTTTTGATTTGGCCTTTTCGCACGCACTTTCACTGTATTGGCATAATTGTACAGTCTTGCAGAAATCACTAATTATGTCTGTCTCGTTTGGATAGTAGCATTTTGTGTTCTCTCTTTTTCCCTTTTCCTGTTATTTATACTGTGAGAGTTAGCTGTCAAGTTTTAGTTCATGAGCCTAATTAACTCCCCTGTTCAGGCTCATTTGGTCTAAGAATACAGAAAAAACGTACATTTCCCTTTAACCCCTGCTCCCTTTGCACCCATTCAGAGCAATTCATTCAACTGTCATTGCAGGAGCTTGTGATGCAGAACCAATTACCTTCGGCCCCTCGCTCTTGAGATTGATTGTTTTTTTTTTCTTTGTGGTTCTTCCCTCACCAACCTTGAGTGGAAAAAAAAACCTGGGGAACTAAATAAGGGTTGGCAAAGGTCGCTGTGTCACCTTTTTGTTGTGAGTTCGTAATTGGGCATAAATGTCAGAACATCGTAAGCTCACTTCAGGTTGCTGCCTTTAATGTGCTCATTTTGATGAAGGGTGAGGGTGCAAATGAGTGGTGCAATGGTCCTAACAACAATATTATGTCTTCTTGTCCCTCTGCAGAGAATTAACCACTTCCCAGGCATGGGTGAAATTTGCCGGAAAGATTGTCTAGCAAGAAACATGTCCAAGTGAGTGCTTTTGCATAATGTCAAGAAGAGAGTTTTTGGCCAAACTTAGAAGGGACTGCAGAGAAAATGGGATTTGAACTGGCAACTTGTCTGTTAAAGGATGACTGCTCTAACTTCTGAGCATTCATCCTATAAGTAAACTGTTTTGGAATGAATAAATGATAAATTATGCACTGATAATTTTGGTGTTCTCATAATCCAATTGTAACATGAGTGTAAAGAATATTAATATCAGCTTTTTATTATTTTAGATCATATTTTTGCTATCTATCTGAAATGTGCTTATATCTTCATTTGGAAGTTTCTGCTCTTTTTAAATGTATTATTATCGACTCCTTGTAGCTTTTTGTCAATTTTCTAATATAGACAATATACTCAACACTCAAATTTGGCTTATTTTATAGTATGTATTTACTAAAAGGTTGACCAGGCAGGTCAATTGAGAACATTTTCTTATCTTCAAAACTGAAATGTGATTATATCTTGTAGACAATATATTGCACAATTCTGTACCACCTTGTAAAATACACAATTTTTCATAGACATACCAAATCAATACCACTATGAAGTTAAACGTTATAGACCCAGTTTCTTTAGTAGTACAATGAACTATAATCAGATGCTACTTCTTACCACACTCTTGTTTGTCTCCACAGAATGATCAAGTGCCAGCCTCAAGAGTACAGCTTCATCCCCAAAACATGGATCTTTCCTGCAGAGTACACCCAGTTCCAAAACTATGTCAAAGAACTACGAAGAAAACGCAAGCAGAAAACCTTTATCGTCAAACCTGCCAATGGAGCAATGGGTCATGGGTAGGTTAACTCAATCTATACACTGTGAGTATCCATGCAGAACAAGGCAGAACCAGGAGTGACTTAAGATGGGAGTTATAGCAGGAACAAGGAAATAAGAAGCAGAGCAGCTAAGGACACGTCTACAAGTTTGTCACCCTGGAGTGTATTGAAATAGCAAGAGACTGCTAGAGGCAGATATTTGGATTGATATACTTTGCTAAATGTCATTGTGTCTTTATAGTCCTTGATGATAATTCTTTCCATAAATCAAAAATTGTCAGTCTATGAGGCCTTGCATTCATGCACACCACAAGGTCTCTCTATGTGATTATTGGATTTCTTTATGAGCTACTAAGGGAGACAGAAACAGGCTAGAAGTGGACACACATGGCTACTCCGGGAACTATTATCACTCTTTAACATATGGAAAGAATGAATGAATAATTCACACGTACAAGTCGCTATTTTTTTTGTAGTTGACAGAATCCAATGACTGACCTCTAAATAAAAGAAAGCTAATTCATTTCGACAGCAGTTTTTGTTTTGCATCGAGTCCACTGTCTGTGTTTGGGGAAAAAAATAATTGATTTCAGATTGAGTTTAGTTCAAAAGAAATATTTTGCCAGGACATCATTATGCCTTTTCTGATGGGGAATCAACACAGGAAAAGCAGCATCAATACAGTAAAGCATTATAAAACTATAACTTTATTTTCTTTAATGGCATATTGCCAACTTTCCATGAAACATAACTCTTTAAACAGGTTGTCAAAGTTAGCTTTCATTTGCTTCTCCTTAAAACATTCATCTTGTATTTATCACTCATGCCAATAGGTGGAGGTATTGAAGTGCAAAAGGCTCAGTGGGCTTCACCTTTCTCTCTCATTCTCTTTGAATTTGTCCTTTCTGCTTTAATGTGAACATTTCTTATAACTCCATGCTGCACTAAGCCCTTATTTATTAAGATATAAAAGGCAGCAAAGGCTGAATTATTGCAGTACATTTGGAATATGAAAGATGATGAGTTTAGCTCGACCACTCAGCAGAGAGCAGCTCACCAGATGAGATTCTTTCTCTGTCTTTTGCTTGGTGTGACGCGGCAGGAAATTAAGTTATATCTACCCCCTGTAATTTATTTTATCGGCGGCTGGCTAAATGAAGTTATTGTTTGTGTTTGAAGCGCTGCTTGTTATAAGAGGAACAAAATAAGGCTTAAAAAGCTGAGATCCCCTTTGGTGCCAAATTAAATAGGCAGGGGAGTGTGGGCTGTGATTATCATGGCACCCCGGCTCATCAATCATGTCGTCTTCCTCTCAGCTACTCCTCCTCAACTAACATCGCTAACCCTGCGCTCTGCCTTCAGCTTACTGTCTGCCTGTTAGTGTTAGCTTCTTACGATGTCAGTCACTCACATACACTGTATATAGAAGCTGTGTATTGAGTCTATGCTCCAGATCTTTAGATAAAAACTCCAGGAAACTGCATATTTGTCATATATTAATAAAAAAATATTCCCTGTGACTAGTATTTATAATGATAACATTTACACGCACTTGATTTTGATTTTGTTCCTTATCTTTTTGATCAATTAAAAGATATTTGAAAGCAGTTCTGTTCCAGCTTCTCCAGCCTGTGCATGTAACCAATTTAGCTCCCATTTACCCTAACTGTAAGTGTATTGGCTTCCATAGTGGGAGGTTGTTTAAGATGACCTCTTGCCCTCTGCACACACAGAACAGTACTCTCTTACATGTGGTTTGAAAACTCTTGCCCTTCAAAACACTATGCAAAACCCTATAGAACTTGTGCACAGACTCAACATAACTTTTGCTTTAGTCTGCATATTATAAAGCTTTAGTGCCACTGACATGAGACCAAAGAAGCCAATTTATCCACGAGAGGTTGAATCTGTGCTCTGTGTCAGCTTTTATTAGTGTGATCGAAAATAAATAAAATAAAGCTACACCAACACCAACAATTCAGTCAGATCTTGGCCTTATAAAGTCATGTATTACATAGAGACCTGCATTTTATTCTAGTCCATTCTTTCTAAAGGCCAAGTATTGAACAGGATTTTGGAACATTCAGTGCCCCACAGAGCCTCGCAGTTTGTCCTGCTCTAACAAGGCCCCAATGCATGCTGGGTTTTGTCATTTACATATGCTTCATGCAAAGTTTGTATAACACTTGAAGGCCACTGGAATACATCAGGGTGCAGTGTGTCTGACCCTAAGAGCTTGCTGTCTGCTGCTTGTAATGTGGGAGACAGTTATTGAAGAAAAGTATGTGCAGAATTTCAGTCTTATTGGACCAATTTAGCGTGAACATTTTATACAATTTAACTTTTCAAACTGAAGCAAACCAAAGCACACCTGGATCAGTTCAATGTTAAGATTTGAAACAAGCCACCCTTCACATATGAAACTAAGAGTACATTTTCTGACAACTCCACATCTGTAAACAGTTATGCATGATTTTCTTTATTAAACATGATATATTGAAAACATAATCTATCATATTCATGGCACCTCTTATAATCCCATCGATCAATTTTAATTATCATTTTTGCAACCATATTTTTGCTACTGATGATAACCACCTCCTCCCACCTCTACAGGCAATTAATCAAGTTTGTGTCTCCCCAGGATCTCGCTTATTCGTAACTGTGAGAAACTGCCAGCCCAAGAGCACTTCATTGTACAAGAGTATCTGGACAAGCCTTTTCTGATGGAGGGTTACAAGTTTGACCTCCGCATTTACATTCTTGTTACGTCATGTGACCCGCTCCGCATCTTCCTCTACAACGATGGCCTAGTGCGCATGGGGACAGAGAAGTACCATGCACCCAGCGAAGCCAATCTGGTAAGTCATTAGAACTGTCACACCATCTTATAAATACATCTTATGTATTATGTCATACACTGAAATAAATGTAATAGCTTAGTGTTACAGATCATAGTTACATGACAGCAGTTGCAATGATGAAAAACACAATATTACAGAAGCCCTGAGTGGTACGTGAAAAAAAAAGGTGCAAGTTTTTTTTTTGCACTGACAGCTCAAAACAAATTATTTTCTTGTCTTTTCATTTGCACCAACAGCTCAAAAACATGCTTTTTTTTTTTCCTTTTTTTCCTTTTTTTTTTTTTGCCATCCGTGCAAAAAAAAAAAAAAAGCAAAAAACATGACATTATTTTTTTTTTTTTTTTTAGCTGTTGGTGCAAAAAAAAAAAAAAAAAAAATCACCTGCTAGCTCACATTGGAGGGAAAAAAAAACACCTTAGAAAATGGAGCCCAAATGAAGAGCCTTTTTTTTTTGCTTGCTTCTCAGAACTATTTTAAAAATTATAGTTGAAGGTAGTGAGTTGAATTACAATTACTTCTCATACATTTCAATTTAAATTCTTGAAACTTCCTCTGAGCACAATTGCCGCTTCACATCTACATGAGACCTATAGACTACCTACAAGCTGTGCCTTTTTGCAAAGTCAGTGGTTTCACATGCTTGTCTCCATAGACGTTATTGAATTGTCTGTAATGTCTCACTGTATGGCATTAGACGTATCTATCTGACTAACATTAGAGTGCTCTTGACTGCTGCTTTCTTACATTTGTTTATCTAATTTTACAGCACTGCCCCATAAGACTAGTAAAGCCCTCTGCAACATTTGTCCAGTAAGCACAGCCAGCGATTCATATAACCAAATATAAAACTCAACATATGAACACAGACCTATAAAATGAACTGAAATCTCTCCTTAATATCAGCCCCATAAAGTTATGCAGTAAATCATACATGGTTCCAATTCCTATGTTGAAAATCCACTCCACATACACCTAAATGCATACACCCCTTGCACTAGCCAGATGTCTCCTTTAATATCACACTCCTCATTTTGCCTTGAGGTTGTGCACCTGCTGAAGCTCAGTTGGTTGATCTGATCATGGATGTCCACACACACAGCATACAAAGCTTTCTATCAGACCCGATTCTTATCTACAGTATGAGCACAGGCACTCCACCACGCCAGAGCCCTCTACTGCCCCTCCACTGTGCATTGTCTTGGGAATAGTTATTCAATATAGGGGTGAATAATATACCAACAAAACAATCATAGTTTTCTTGAAGCCAGATCATGATTTTGATTTGAACACAATTACTGTACACTTAAAATGTGTATGTTGTGTTTAGGTGGTAAATAAAGTTTCAGGTTCTGAGAGTTCAAACTTCACCATGATTGGCTAATTCCACCTGTGACTCACTGAGAGCCATAGGGAAGAGTGGGTGTGGAAGAGTGTCTGTGTAGTGTTTAAGCATAGAGCTGCATTTAAATAGAGAAACGCTGAATTTTGATCTGACGATATCACCAAAATATCATATTGTATGCATAAGTTCAGTATCATGCTCATATCATATAGATCATTCAGTTTTTATCACCATATCACCCATTATATCATAGTTGTCATAGTTGTCATCTCTCTTTCATTTATTTTTTATGGGTGTATTTATCAAGGTGTCGCCTCTCCACAGATCTGAACTAGCCTGTAAATTGGCCTGTAAAGTTGCTAATGTTTTTGACCATGTTTACCTTTTTTTGTTCCATGTTCTTGTCTTTTTCCAGAGCCAACTCTATATGCATCTTACCAACTACTCTGTCAACAAACACAATGAGAATTTTGAGCGCGATGAGACGGTGGACAAAGGCAGCAAGAGATCCATCAGCTGGTTCACCGAGTTCCTCCGTGCCAATGATTATGATGTGGCCAAGTTCTGGGGAGACATTTCTGTGAGTCCTCTGCCCACCTAGATACACACAGACAGAAACACACACACACACACACACACACACACACACACACACACACACACACACACACACACACACACACACACACACACACACACACACACATACATGATATACTGACAGATGATAGTCATAAACCAGGAATGAGCTGTACCAAAATAAAAGACACCTGTATTTCTAACAAGACTTGGGTACATCCGTAGTAGTAATCTGTTTGGCCCGTACATGTGTTTCCTCAAAAGCCCCTTCATTCTTTGCAGGGAGCATCACAGACCAGCAGGGTTTGATATGATTTACTTTGACAGTAATTCAGCAAGCATTTGGGCTTTGTTTAACTCCAGGAAGAGCTTGGCAAAAACATCATTCCTGGTCGGTGAGCTCTTGGTATCTGAGGCTATAGTCAGCTTTTCCAAAATCACTGTCTGTTTGGAAGATCTTCAGCCTCCTCCTTTACCTGGTTTACACATAGTTTCCCATGTTTTTCCGGACCTATTCCCTGTGTCTTTTGTCTGATTTGTTTAGAGCCGCTGCATCTCTTCTAACTAGATTCAGATTTTGTTTTTATTCCACTTGAACTTTTCTGGTCTGGAGTCATTTGGTTGGATGATCCCTCTGTGCCAATACAGTGTTTTCAGTTGTTGTAGTACCAACTTCACAATCTATTTGTTTGCCCTGCCCAAGGCAATGTTGTGCTCCCTTTTATTTGTATTTTTTATCATGTGATGTCCAGGCTAGGGTCTAAGCACTTATTTGACAGCTGCTGTCAAGGCATACCAGAGTGTTTTCTCACTCATTTAAAATGGAGGATTTTGGTAGAGAGACCTGTTGTAGAGCACAGGGTCACACACTATTAATTCAAAATACCATTTTTGTGCAGCCAAAACAGATATATATTGTTTTACTCTCACACATTTTACGGGGTTTTAGAATTTTCTTCTTAGCCATGTTTCATTCTTCTTTTATTCTTGTGTTCTTTTTATCTCTGTTTTTTTTTCTTTCTTTTTCATAATTAATTATTATTGATGTTCTGTATGAGGCAGAATGTATAAGGGCAGCAGTGAGGGTGTTGTTTAGTATTTTCTTGACGACTGCTTATAAAAAGCTATATACCATATGAGCAGAAATATATACTAAAATAACAAGAAAAAAACTAAGTAGTGCATGATTTAAAAATTGGCCTTGTGTAATTGTTTGGCATTGTCATTTGCTGCTCCTTTTTTTGACAGCATTGTTGAACCAGTTGCATGGGATATTGTATTGTCCCATCCAGCCACATGATGGCTGCAGAGGAGAGAAGTATCTGTCAGGGACACAACGGCTGTATAGGTGCAACCTTGAGAACTGAAGAATAAGCATCATCATGATGGACATCAGATCTAATGGCATCACTACATTTTCCATATATATAGTTCTCCTCATGATGGACATCACTACTATATATATGTACATACATACTGTGTGTGTATATATATATATATATATATATATATATATATATATATATATATATATATATATATATATATATATATATATATATATATATATATATATATATATACATATATATATATACAAATGCACACAGAGGTTACATACAATAGTTGTAAAATAGTGTAAAATTGTGTATTTATGGTTTCAAAAGTGACTTCAAAGCTGTAACTATGTTTATGTGAATTATTGTAATCCATGCAAAATTGCTTATAATATACAATGGTGTATGTATTGTATAATGAATTGTAATTGTTGAAATGTAAAATGACCTGAGCTAGAGTAGCTGACACAGGACGCCACAGATGCTAATGAGGATCAAAATAAACAATAAACAGTAACTAAACAATACTTTTAGAAGTGTTTTAACCCTGCTATAAAAGTACACATAGTATTTTGAGCTTTTGAAAGTAGGCCCCGGGATAATGGAGGGGAAGGTGGCAGAGAGGACACACAGACTGCAGCATGTGAGGGGGGGACTGTGAGGGGACTCGGGGTAAATTTGGGAGTACAGTGGGAGCAGGTGTTGTTTGTACTGGGCAGCCTTAGGGTCACACTGGGAAATGGATGGGCTGGTGGATGGGAGTGCGACAGACAGGCCTGATAGAAAAAAAAAAAAAAAAAAAACAGAAGCGGGGCCATTTGCCTTATCAGTCAGTGGCCAGACGACTATGGCTCTCAGTCTCCTGTACCCAGCGGTCAAACGGGACTGGGCAAACTGCAGGCCAGACGCACTTTGTGAGCTCTAGCTGGTGTGGTGTGGGGCAGCTTTGCGCACATGTCCCTGTGTCTATTCAGAATAACAGGAAAATGCTTTTGACAGTGACAAAGTGGTGAAATCTGTAGATAAATTATTTGTAACGCCTTAGGGTAATGATCAGGTGGGTGGTAATGAGTTGTTTTTGTTGCATCTACTTTAGTTAAGTTATTTTATGGTAACAATGTGTGTCCATTTTAGTGTACATCCTGTCAATATGTTGTTACAATATGTTGTTTTCAAAAGTTTAATTTGACTAACTCCTTCTGTTCATAATAAGAATATAAAAATAAAAATACATAATAATAATAATAAGCAATAATCAATCCACAGTTTATGCACAATTATATTTTTTGTTATTTGAGTGAAAACAAAAACATTATATTAGATTCAACATTTCCTCTCTATTTGTGTGTTATATGGTAATATACAGGAGCTTGTGGTGAAGACTCTGATTGTAGCCGAGCCCCATGTGCTCCACGCCTACCGAATGTGTCGCCCCGGTCAGCCACCAGGGAGCGACAGTGTCTGCTTCGAGGTGCTGGGCTTTGACATCATCCTGGACCGCAAACTCAAGCCCTGGCTTTTAGAGGTAAGAACATTTTTGTGTATACTGCAATGTGGGATGTGGTTGGATATGATGAAGCTATAGAGTTATTGATTATTGTTATAGCATTGTACCAGTGCACCAGTGCTTATAGCTGTTGGTGTATGGTCTGCAAATTTGGAGGGTAAAAAAAAAAAAAATTTCCATAAAAAAAATATTCATTTCTTAGTAATGTTATTACTTGTAAATATTACTATAAATTTTATTATTACTATAATTTTACATTTGATAACATTTGGTCAGTTAACCAAACTCTTTAGATACTCACAAACTACTAGTACTGTTAATTTATTTATGTATTTGTTGTAGACAGTGCATATTAATAAGCATTTAACAGTTAAAATGTAAATATGCAAAACTAGGATAGGTGCTAATTTTCATCTGTTGTCCCTCAGCAGGAAACATATGTAACGCACATAACACAAAGAACAGTTTACTTAGCGTTAACTTGACAGTTATAATATATATATCTTTAAGTATGTTTTGTGTAATGTGCATGCTATTTTCCATGTATTTATCTATTAACTGATTCACGCTCCTTTGTCTTTGTATAGTACATCCCATGTAGCATTATTTTCATTCAGAAAGGATTTGCAGTGAGGATCCTCTCTTGTCTCTGTGTCTCTTTTGCTCCTTCTAAACTGAAGTAAAGTGCCATTAGACAGAGGCTGAGCCTGTTTGACACTGACAGAATAAAGCATAAACAGTGGCGTATTTCACTTACACAGCGCCAGCCTTGGTGCACAGAAACATGTGCACAACACCCACGCGACCGTCTCAAGTATGTATTTATGCACCTCTGAAGGGAAGGAGAGGCGCGCTCCTATGTACAATCAAGGAAACATTCAAGCTGGCAATAGACGCTCAGCCACACCAATGCTACAATTACATGCTTGTGTGCACTCTTACCCACCCCTACTTATCCATATGTCTCGCGGGGAATAGACCCCTCCCACTAGTTCAAAGGTACACACATGCATTGTACAGAATATAGGTCAGGACAGCAAGTTCACTATTAAGATACCTCCCCCCAACTCCTCTGTCTGTCAGTCTCTCACTTGTCAGACTTGCTGGTTTTAGTCCATTCCAGGTTTTCTCTTCTACCTTCCCCATGTCAAGCAGTCAGTTAAAGCATGACCCAAATCCTTTAACCCAAAGTGGCTGCGCGCCTTTCCCCCTTTTCCCTCAAATTGACTCAAGGATGGGAAATGCCTCTGGGATAATTGTTTGTTTTTCCCTATCATGCCAACCCAAAATAAATGGAGCGTTTTTTCAGAAGCGCCTGATTTGAACAGAAATTGAGTGGCATTTCAGAGTTGGGTGGTGTGTTTAAAAGAGCTATCTTAAAAAGTTTTATGCTTTAACCTGAGGCATTTATGTGCAGTTAAACATAGTATATGTGTAGACTTTGTTTAAAAAAAAAACTGTTGAGAACTGTGCTCTATACATTTGTCTTTTACAGTAAATGACAAAAGAACGGTAGGATGTTGTTGCTTTTGAAAGCTTATACTCTGTTTTTTAGTTGTGCGCGTGTGCATGTAAATGTGTACGAGACGTGGCAAACAGCCGTAAATGCAGTTGTTCCGCGCGAGCAGTAATGATCCCCCCTGTGCTACTAGCAACACTCTATAACCCTCATCAATTAACAACCCACTCACACAGCTCTGCTTCTCTTTCACGCAACATTTACAGCCACTATCATTTATTTCCCAAAATTCAACTGATTAGTCAGGGGATAGTTACAAGCGCAGACCTCCGTTTCCAATGCACACTACTGAAAATAACTTTTGATGCAATTTTAGTTCTTTAACACCCATTGTATTCACTTGAGACACACTAGACCGCCAGGCAGCCCTGTACACTGGAAAAAAATATCTGTGGTGAAATTCAGTATTCCGTAGTTTTGAAAAGTTCTCAAACACAAAGCCAGATTTTAATTACATGTTAAATATTTTTTACAGATTTCAATATGTTTATCTATATGAAATCTACATATCTCATGTAAAAAAAAAACAAAAATACTGGCAGATTTTTTAATTAATTTGCTTGATTAATTAAAAACGATTAACAAGTTAAAAGTCATTAAATCAACGTGTCAAAACTAGCAGACAATTGCGTGATCATTTTAACTATGTACATTCAACTTTTATATTCTGGCTGCTACACACAATACTCCCCATGGCTGGCCCTGCAGGATCAAATTAAACATTTCTGTAGATGACTTTGCATAGTTTTGTGGTAAATTAAGTTGGTTTCGTCTATTACACTTTCCCCCCCTTTGTCACCACTGGTCATTCAAACGATGCAGGAGTTGAAGCAGAATCCTATATGCCAGGTTTACATTACATTTTTGGACGTTGCCTCTCGAGTTTCCATATTGGTGTCAGTGTGAATTATACAATGCCATGCCTCGCTGGGCCTTCACCCAGACCACTGCTCCAGCACCGTCGCTCTGTTTTACTCTTTCAAATGTCAGAGTTGGTTGTTGGGCTCGCAAACGTCCCGGCAGGAAATGAATGTTCAACCTGTGTAAACTCTGAGCCAGTCGGACACCAGAAGGTTAGATGGTATCGTATAAAAGAAAGTGTCAAGTGGTATTAGACCTAGTTTTATGTGTGCGTTTTTCCCTGTCATTACGAGCATGTGCAAAAGCTGTTAGAGGATAGTGATGTCTACTTCATTCATATGCTCCAATCTGGGCTTTAGGCACGATCAACCTGCAAAGCTAGGGCTACAGAGAGACAGACACTAATTGAAAACCATTCATCCTTATGTTCATTTTCTGCACTTAGATATGTTGTATTTAAAGGTGCACTCTGAAAGGTGTCACTTTTCTGCAACTTGCTTATCTCCACGGGGAAGTTATAGCTTTACCTGGAATGTTCCACAATATGGCTTTAAACTTAATTATCTCAAGGAGGGCAAGCAAGCAATGCAACAAGGCCAAGTTACAGGTCGGATCTGTGGAGAGGCAACATGCTTAATTATCAAATATATAACTGAATCAGTGAAAGATAATCTAAAAGTCATACTGTGGAACATTAAAACCAAAACAACAACATACTCATGTGGACAAACATGTGGTGGACCCCTCATCACAAATGTTCCATAAATGTTTCATAAGTTTCCTTCAGGATTGACCCAACAATGTACATGCCTGGCAGTAATGCAAACCACTCCGCCACTTTAAAAGACCATTTTTTGAATTTCAAAGCAAGACACAATGATAATGCAAATACCTGGAAGGACTAGCGCACACCTGCTAAATAGCTTCCCTCTTGGGTGAAAACAGAGAAGGCAAGAGTGATGCTTCCTAAACTCCAGCAGGTATCAAGCGGGCCCATTGTGCCTCACCTAAAGTAAGGAAAGAGGAGTAGGTGCAAAGAGACAGGCTTTTGTGTGATCCTTATCTTAATTCATCTGGGTTTTCAACACAAGTTTTGGCTCCTATTGACATTCAAAACATCAGAGCTACATTTCAGGAGCACACACTCCCACACACGTACTCTCATGCTGTAACTCGAGACCTTCACTTTCATTAAAGTTGGCCAGACGGCATCTGTGTCTTGTATAGGCAAAGGCGTTTCATTCAGCCATGCTCCTCACATCACATGTACACATTGTATTTCAAAGATATATTGCAACTTGACATTGACTTATATACTTTCTCAAAGTATAATCCTATTTAGACCATTTAAATTGACCCTAAATCAAAGCCACCCCTTCTATATTTATGAGTTTTGTGTTGTATTGCATTGTGCTTTCATAAGCATAAGATTTACAATGTGTGCATACAGACTTCACCATAATACAACCTATTTATTATTAGGTTCTTTGTTTTCCAAAAGAACAAGCAAAGCTGCACACCTCAACTTAGGAAATAATGCAATTAAATGAAGTATTTGTGAATTATAAAGTCCAAAATGATGTTTCCTTTTTAAAATATAATTCAGAGTTGGATCATGGTGAGATATCGTCATTGCGACACCTGTACCTCCCTTCTGTCCCAGCCTATATATAAGCCAGCTTGACAAATCACATCAAATGGAGTGAGAAGAATGAAAAAGAAAACCTCAATGTTTGGTGGTGATGGAGCAGGACAAACGAGAACATAAATACAAAAACCCTTTCAATTCTCTGACTCTAACAAGCTGAAATTGAACACCACACAGAGAATGTATTGTTTTCATGTGGTTTTCCTGGGCTGAATTGGAGGCAGGCGACACTATATGAATGCTTTGTTTCTTTGCTGTCACCCTGCCATAAGAAACACATGTTGTAGTGACCACAGTTATTTCTAAACTAATGTGATTTTGACTTTTTTTTAGCCTTTTTTCCAGCTTTGATTATCCCTTAATGGTGCCATATTGCTCAACCTACCGAGGAACACAGTTGTTCTCCTTAAAATTACCA
This sequence comes from Periophthalmus modestus, assembly GCA_019594935.1. NCBI lineage: Eukaryota > Metazoa > Chordata > Actinopteri > Gobiiformes > Gobiidae > Periophthalmus > Periophthalmus modestus. The sequence goes on along the minus strand of JAIEZT010000007.1, from coordinate 8,412,304 downwards.
CTATGATCACTAAAATTAAGTGTCTAGAAATAATGGATTAGTACATTATGCACATGGATTTCATTATGGCAATTTAAAAGGCTGTATAAATGACTTTTTATTGTTCAGATGATGATGAAGATGATATGGCTGCCTTAAAAATGTCTTTAAGGCTATTATAAATGACAGTGGCTTGTATTGTTTGAAGTGTGTTGCAGTCTGCACAGTGCCTGGTAGCTAATGAGGCGGGCATGCTCTGGTCTGGTGTAGGTCAATGGTGGCACAGTTTGTTAGTTTGTCTGGACATTTACAACAGCAGACCAAGAAGTTACAGACTGATCTTTCACCTCCTGTTTGCTGGTTTGTCATCCCTCGTCTTCTTCACTTCAGTTCTGCCACATTGGCACGACGGCACTTTTTCTGTGGAATCAAGTTTAATCAAGATTTTGTTTTATAATAAGTGTTATGGCAGTAATTTCAAACCCGATATTAAGAGTACTCATACTCAAAACTTTAGATTTCGATAGCATAATTTTTGTGTTAAAGTACCCGTTTAAAAATGTACTTAAAGAGTAAAAAGTAAAAGTATTTCACTCAGATTTTGAGATCTAATTAAGCTTTAGATGTAATGATTTTAATAAAGATTTGTGCTGAATTTTGTTCAGCAGAAACAATTTCCTAACTGCTTTTATTTGTCTGTTTTTGTTTGCTCAAACTATGAACATGTTAAAAATAAACCATTCCTCATTTTAGGCAGGTCTCAAACAATAATACAAAATACTTTTACTTTTCAGTCCAGTTCAAAAATGTAGAAAGAACAGATACCTGCTCTCAAATGTAGTGATGTAAAAGCAAAAAGTATTCACTTAAAAATGTAGACAAGTAAAGAACAGATACTTAAAATTTGTACTTAAATACAGTAGTTTGAAGACCATTATAAAAGTATTCAGGGAAGGGGCATATTTTGTCTCATATATTATTTTTTTCAGTATTGACACTAGATAGTTTTGATGTTAGTTAGTTTTAGTATTAGTATCTGCGCATTGAGTGTTTTTTTTTTTATTATTATAATACGCATGTCCATGCTAAGGGAAAATGTATGCCGCAAAAAGCATGCCTAAAAGTCTCCTGTAGCCGAACCAGCCTAAGCATGTATATCATATTCATTATTTTATATTGTAAAAATGTTACTTACAAAACTGACAAGTACATTTCTTTCCTATGCTAAACCATCACTTTTAATTAATCTTTGTCTCATTGTTGAAATCACTCCAATGTTTCTATCTTGGAGTTGATGTTTTTCCTCATTTGAACCCTAGGTGGCAGGAGTTAGCTGTGATTTGCCTTTTTGGGCATGGTAAGAGGTTTATTAAAGAATAATTAGAATGATGTATGGCACTGTCTGTCTCTATCCACATCCATTTTCCCCCAACATGACTATTTCATGGAATAAGTATCAAATTAGGTGCGCACGGGCCTCGTATGTGGGGCAGTTGAAAACGCACCCCAACATTTAGTCATTTATCATCAGGCGCGTATGGCAGCAGAGGAGGGAGCAGGCCTATGTTCACATATGTGATTTTGGGACTGGCATATACAGGTTATTGAAAATACCATATATTTTTCATGCATGTTTGTGAACAGCCTAAGGATGCAGTTTTCTCTGCAAAAAGCAGTATTCTGACTCCAATATTTGAATCTTATTTGCATATACTTGCTCTATAGTTTCCACCTTTGCCATAAAGGTCATGCCTTTGTTTCTCCTCAATAAAATATCAAACATTGTTTACTAGCTGAGCCGCCCACAGAGAAGAAATATTGTACTCTCTTGAGATGGGCAAATTACTATTAAAAAAATATTTTTAAAATGTGTTAATCGAGTACTTCAAAATTAATGTTTGATGAGAATGAGAATGTAGTGCTTTTACTTTGAGTAGAAGATAGACAAAGTTTGTGGTTATTAGATATTGTTCTACTGCCACTGTTACTCTAAACTGCTAGTGTTACTCCTATAATAATGAACACTACTACTTATTGCACATATTTACACTATATTGACACAAACACAAGTACAAGTCTGAAAATATAGCAATGACAAATATAGCTACTGCTGCTTACAAAATATATTGTTAGCTCCACAATATGTTGCACTACCTCCTAGTTTATTATAAAGTTAAGAATTACACTGTTTTTCCAAATACAAGCAAATTCAGTTAATTGAACAAAATGCCACAAACAACTATCAACAACAACTAAAAAGAGTATACCTATTATATCTGAAACACATAAAACAGCCTAGCCACTTTATCTTCAGGCAGGTCAACTGGACTAGTGGCTAATGCTAATCTCTGCCCTCTCTAACTCCCAGGACTTTTACTGGTGGCTCAACCTGCTCAGCTAGAGTTTCCCTGTGTGCGCCGGGACCAGTAAAACCCAGGCCAAAGAACAAAACAGTGATTGATAAGACGGCTGAAACAAGAGTGCGACTTAACCGGGCGGCCAGCTGTCTGTCTTTCTGTCGCTGCATGGGCTACTCCTCTCTCTCTTCCTCCTCCTCCTCTTCTCTCCTTCTCTCCCTCCCTCTCTCATTCCCTCATTGTGTGGCAACAAACAGTCCATTCTGACAGCAGTTGAACTATGCTGATACCCTTGTGTGCGGGGCAGAAGTGGGGGAGCCCTGTCAAAGCAGTGGTTGTTTACACTCTGCCAGGAATAATAAGAGCGGCTGTTTTTTTCTGAAGCGATTAATCACCGACTGGCCCTTGCGCTGGCCTGACGAGGATCGCAGACACAGAAAAGATGTCGATGGGGTAAAGCAATTTGTTGGTGAAAGAAAGCAGCTGATTGGTGTTGAGCCGTGGCAGTAGAGCTGTGATGCTGGGGCTAGGGTGACAGTGAGGGGGAAGAGACAAGCACAGCATGGAATTATAAGGACATTTGGTCTGAATAAACTTGAACTAAATAATTGAAATGGCCTTACACAGTTTTCATTGCATAAATGGGGAGACAGTGGCTTAAGTGGTAGAGTGTTCGTCCGCTGATCTGAAGGTTGGCAGTTCAAATCCCACTCTTGACATGCACAACATTGTTTTTGTGTCCTTGGGCAAGAGGCTTAACATGCCTAACCCCCAGTGTCAGTGTACACTGTATGAATGTGAGTGGTTCCTTTATGTAAAGCGCTTTGAGTGCCTTGAAGGTGGAAATGCACTACATACAAATTTTACCATTTACCAAATTACAAAAATCTGGTGAATTGGGTGAAGTAATACCTGTATTGCTAAGTTTCAGATAATATCGCATCTCATCATTATTTAGGCTAATAATATTTGATACAGATGAGGGACAGCTAAAGTTAGTATTATTAAAATGTGGATTTCGTAATATAGCAAGTTCTGGGGTCCAGTTCAACATAATTTTGTTAGCAAGGCAAGGCAAGCTTATTTGTATAGCACAATTCATACACAAAGTAATTCAAACTGCTTTAGAGAAAATGAAAGACATTAAAATCACAATACAAACAAATCAGAACATAAATAATCATAAAATTAACATTAAAAGAGAAGATTGCAGAATAAAAAACTTTCGAATCAAAAGGGAAAACTGGCTCTGACCTCCATCTGGAACTATGACATCATTCTAGAAACGGAAAACCACCAATGACTGTGTTTGATAAATATTTTTTCATTACTGCTGCATGTGTTTTTGTTATGATGTGGCAAATCAATTTTAAATAATGCTTAAAAAATAGCAGTTTGACATCAACTTTTGCCACTCACTCTCATCTGTAACAAATAAAACCCCATGCACTGAATAGCTTGCAGCCACACACTTCTGATCATCTGGCCACGGTTAAATGAGTGATCCCAACATGATAAAGTGAAAAATTATTCGGATTCTCAAGTTCATCACACTTATACCACCGTTTTACTGTGCGATTTTTAAGCCTCATTGATAGCTGTAGTTGTGAAAAAGTACAAACTTTGCTATCTTTTCATCTGAACGTTTTTAGTGAATGTGTCTTGGAGTGACTGAAGGCTTCCTTTACTTTAGGAAATCAAGGTTTTTGGAGCCTGTAGGGGTTCATTAGGATCAGCCAGGTCTAACTTCCTGAAAGAGGTAAACGCAAGACAGACAGCAAAGGATTATGGGTGGGGTTAGGAGGGAGTCGAGGCACTATAAAAATTATGATAAAACTGTCAGTATTCAAATTGACATTAAAGCACAGATAATCGTGAGTTTCAGGCAAATAATTTCTTCCACGTTTGACATTTTTGGGAGGACCTTTCCTCACTTGATGATATTAAGCAATTTTTTTCTGTAAAGATAATATTTTATATAGCCTAAATCTAAAATCAGGATATTTATATATATATATATTGTCCTGAAGTAAAGAAGTTATTTGCTACTAAAATGCAAAATGAGAAATCTGTATTACATGAATGTCTTGCTGTCTTGATCCACCATTTGCAATATATTTTTTATCACTGTCCTTAACTGGTCTCTTGGAAGTGTTAGAAGTGACCACAAAACTGGGATGCTGTGCTCAACAACATTTGGGGTAGAGCCACAAATTCAATGTGGAGTGTGAAATGAGAGAGAGACAGTCCTGCCCCGTGACAGCCGGACCCGCAAATCAAACCAAGAAATGAAGACAAGTAACGAGACAAGCGACGCCCGGTTCACTGCTGCTCACGCTGTTACCTATAGACTACTGCTGCTCTCTGAAGCCACTCTCTCCATCGGGGCTGTCAAAACCAGGGAGCGCTCTAAATGAAAACAGACCTTTCGCCTCTGTTCCTTTGTAGACCCTTTTTCAGACTGTAACATATAGGTTGAAGTCCCCCGTCTAGCACACAGGGATGTATTGTGCGTTTCAATGGCGTGAGTGAAAGAGCGGTGAGAGATCCGTGTGTTTTTCTCCTTGCTCTTGTGGACATTTATCACCTCACTCCAGCTCCTTCTGATAAATGGACGCCGTGGACAAAAACGCACACATTGCTAGATGCACACAAAGCAGTGGCCGCATACAGTCACCTTATGTTATAGACTGTGCACTGGTGATTCTTCTCTCCTGTTCTGGCTGGTCACCTGGTGCCAGAACATAGTAATTCACAAACAGATGCATAGCAGCAGGGATGTTTTCTTCTGCGCTATTTATTTCCTTAATATATAGTTGAATAGATTACAGTCTCAAAAAATTACATTAGGTGTTGTTATGTGCTTATTAACTTCAGTCCCTGGTTAAAACATGTCCGCAGGTATACAGGTGCTTGGTTGTGATGTTAATAAATACCGTCTTTAGTACGTGGAGTCCTTGGTCTAAAATACAGTACAGGGGGGCTATTGTGTGGGGATTAGTAATGGTAGTTTAGAATCTGAAGATGCAGTGTTCCCATGCAACCTTTTGGAATACTTTTCCATTTGCATAGATGGTTTTCACACTGTGCTTTCACTACTTTTCACCACTATTTCTGATTGGCCGACAATAAGATCTATAAATTACGTTAAAAGTTCCCATTGGCCCAGGGTTGGCTTCGTAAACACACTGGCAACATATGATTGGCTGTGGTGCAGTATGTGTGTGCCTTCGCTCTACTGTATCCAACTGGATACAGGATAGCAGGACAGGAATGTGCAAAACGCATGGAGACACAAATACTTGCTTTGTCAGCACATAGAGGCGTATTGACACAGTTTAGGACAGCTTATCAGTTATCGTTTCACATTTAGCATGAAGTATTTTTAAAGTACGCTTGTAAGTAGTGTAACAAAAAAATTCCATCACTCAGAATGATATACCCATTGTGTTAGTATATTACATCGTAGTGCGGATATATCTATGCACATATATACTGTATTTTACTTTGAACTGTAACGCTGTGTTAACCATAGTTCATCTTAAGCATCCAAAATAACCTGTACAAATCTATATAATGACAAGACCTGTCACGATAATAAATTTTAAACCTAATATATATTTTCTACAGAGATATACTGCAATAAACGATAATATTGAACAAATTGTATTCCACTGTCACGATAACAATAATACAAGATGATCCTTATAAAGCCATTTTTAAATAGGCAGTATCATTAAGTTACCTGACCTGCAAAAAATAAACAGCACAATGAAGCAATAATTAGTCACCAAAGTTACTTTTTCAACCCTCTGCAGCTCAAATCTTATTGTATTACAAAAATGATGTCCTAAATCTCCCCACTTTTACAAACAAATTGTACACATGATAAATTTTGAGCCGCAAAATACAATTTTCCAGCTTTCATATGTTTAATGATTAGTCGATATAGTGATTATCGTGACATTTATGCATATACCGTACACACCAATACCTAGATTATATAGCTAATCTGATAACACCTTTGTGCTAACAGTAAACCCTGCGTGTATTCATTCACACTGACGCAATCTGTGCATCTTTTATTAAAACAGTTTAAGATCCAGTAACATGACGGAGCCACCCTGCGTATTGTTCCTATATGAAAGGCGAGCAGGAGGCGGGATAATCTGAATGGTATTACCGGACTTATCTCAGCCATCAAGGTAGATCAGTGTGAGGCGGCCTTTGGATGGGCATCTGTTGCTCTAGCATTTGAAGTCACGCCGTCAGGGAAATATTAGAATAACCTGTGCATTCACAATCCCTCAACATTTACTGGTCCTTTTGTTGTCAGCACGCAATCTCAGTCTCACCTGGGGAAGGGGAGAGAGAAGGGTAACAAAGAAAAAAAAGGAACAATTGATTTGTTGTGTCATGTGTAATAATGGATATGTGAATGCCTTGCACCCAGTTGGAAGAGGCTGCTCCTGATATTTTTCCCTTGGTGATAGATGCTTTTTGTGCCTTAAATCACAGGTGGCTTACTCTGTACCCACTCAGTTGACTCTTTTTGAATGTGTTTGAGAGTATATGTGGTAGTTGAACCGAGCACGGGTAATTTGCTGATACTTATAAAGAGATTGCTGGTGTAGATGAGGTCGCTATGCTGGAATATGCGAACTTTAGCAGGTTCAAAGACACCCTCTCCTGCTTTAAACGTATATAACTGTCAACATCTTGACACTGACATTGCTTTTACATGAAAATAGTCACAGTTCTTAAGAATTCCTCACTGCTTACTATTGCTCCTATCACCCTTACTAGTACACTTATCACCCCTACTTGTGCTGTATCTGTTTCTTATTTTTCTGCACAAAGAGAAAACCTTGTTGCTCACCCACTGACTCACAAGCCCACAGTTTCATCCCAGGTTCCATCAGTGAATATTTTTGTTGTGTCCTTGGGCAAGACATGCCACTCAAACTAGCAATGTGAATATGAATATGTGTGTTTGAATGGCTCATTGGTTCCTTGATGAAAAAAGCTTTTAAGTGCCAAACGTAGGCCTTTCACCATAATTATTATATCTATTTTATATCTGTTTATTTACATTTTTGGTTATTTCTTTTGCAATATGATTAGATTTTAGCTGCAGAATGTTAAATTATAAACATTTATGATTCATTACAGATCCAAACTATTTTGTTATTTCAGCGCATGTTTTTTAAAATACTATTGTACATTTAGAATAGTTTTTGGGGATAATTTAGCTTTATGGTTTGGTTTCAGTATTATTGTTCCATTTTTTCCGCTTATCCATCCATTTTTGGATTTTTCATGTATTATTGTTTATTGTCTATATTTACTTCAGCAGTATATCGCATTTCAAAATGTGCTAGCTTGTCATGCCTAGCCAAATGGAGGTAAAAGGTTTGTAATGCAGACCATACATTGTATTATCAGCCAAGGTCAATTTGGTTAAATATGACTAAGGACTACTACTACTCCTACTAATACTAAAACAATATTGCCACTTGCTACTATTACTATAGTCTCTTTGCAAAAAAGTCAGGTAACTCTGGCTATTCAAAAGTAGAGGATTGCTTTAAAAATTCTCAAGAAACATACCTTACTTATACTTGACTTTGTTTCCCTTGAAAGGCTGCCCTCAAAAGAATACTAACATATCGCTAAAATGTCTTCTTGCATTCTCATCCGGGTAGATCAATCGAGCTCCGAGCTTTGGCACCGATCAGAGAATTGATTACGACGTGAAGAGGGGAGTTCTACTCAACGCTCTCCAGCTCCTCAACATCAGGTATTGTCCTCTTCGTGCTCCTTCTCTGATGCATAAACATGTACAAGGAGCGCACGTAGTTCCCAACCAACAGCCCATTAAGAATCCAGTTCAGACACAAGAAAAGCTCAGAGGGTTTCATTTTAAAAGCCTGTGAATGTTTAAAGATTCCAATCGATTCTATTATTTTTCGCTTTCTCAACCAGCTTCAATACTTCAGAATTAATTTGACGCAACACAATTCACCTTTTATCTTGCTTTAGTTTCTTTCGTGAAATTTCTTCTTGTGAACATTTTGTCTGTTAAAAAAAAAGAGAAAAAACGAACACGAAATTGGGTTATTTTTTTGGGCCAGAACACTGTCCTTGTAAATGTGCGCTGGTGTTGCTGCGTTGAATACAAAGGCGGATAATGGCGCAGGTACAAAGGCCTGTCTCTTATCTCGCGCTTTGTGCATTCTTCAATCAGAGCCTCTGTTTGAATAGCTCACTTTTTACCTGAAAGTTATGCTATTTATGTTTGGAGAGTTGACATTGTTTTTCCTGTTTTGTATAGGGCTTTCTGTGATGTTCCCTTTTACTTTGTTTCTCTGTACACACTGCTACTGGTCATGTATCTAATGTATTTTTCATATATGCTTTGTCCATGCTTGTATACTATGTCCCCTGGCTGCTGTGGGGCTCCCTGTTGATTGATCATCACATACCAGACCCCGGGAACTCTCCTTGTTTTTATTCTATTGCTCTTTGCGGTTGTCCCTCCTCTTACATGGTCTAAATATAGTCCCAACTTTACAAAGCACACATGAAGAAACACACATGGATCAATTACGCCATGCCCCATAGATCTTATTCGGCCAAGCATGCAGCACAGTGCCGTCTGCTTGCTGAAAAAGTCTCTCTGTCGTCTTTGCGAACAATCTCCCACTGAAATGATTAGTTCCCCAGCTGATGTTTGCTGTTTTCCTACAGATTAAAAGGGGAGATTTGATTATTTCGTCGCAAATAAATGGTCTTCAAAGGCAGCATGGGGCTTTTTCCACTACACAAGCAACTTATATGAATGAGGCCTTTGTTCCCGCCTCGCTCTCTTCCTCTTGTACAGAAATGGCTTTGTGTCCCTGTAGGAAGGCCTGTATAGTTTTTAGTGGTAAGGGTTGGACTCACAAGTTCAACTGTATCAATGGAGAATCAATCCAGAGCCAGCCGGGCATGGACATTGATAAACCTTCGCCCCTTAACTGCACTCAATATCCAATTTAAAGGGCCAGCGATTGACTCAAATGAATTGCCCTTTTTCGCCCAACCTGCAATGGGCCACTTGTTCAGAAATAGTTGCCTTTCCCAAAATTGTGAGTTGGTTTGCATTCCTTGTCAATATTGATTTTGTGGGACCGAAATGTGTTCATCAAGAAAATGTTGTTTAACTAACTGTGAGAGTGTCAGATCCTATGAGAGGTTAATTAAAGCACTATTCCTCTACATGTGTTCTATATTTTTCACCAGTAATTATGATTATTTTGTTTATTTATTGATAGAGTTAGTTCTTGGCCTTTGACATAGAAGGTAGATGGTACAGTTTTGCCATGGACTACTGTTGCCTGGCCAGTCAAAACCCCATGCTTTGGCAATATTTTACAGACAAGTTGGTCTGAAATCATATCCCTCTGATTTCCAGTGGTCATGATTGACAGGCAGATTAACCAATCAGAGGAGAGAGTTCAATGAGGTTCTGATAATTTATTCTAACAGAATCTTTTAACCCTTGGGTGGGACCCAGGACACGCTGGAGGGACTATGTCTCTCTGCTGGCCTGGGAACGCCTTGGGTGTGGGAAGTCTGGGAGTGCCTGCTTAGACTGCTGCTCCTGCGACCCACCTCCGGATAAGTGGACAAAAATGGCTGGATGAAGATTGTTTTAATATTTATCTGTCTGTTCTTTTAGAGCAAGTGATAAAAAGCGAAACCTGGCTCAGCAGAAGGCCGAAGCCCAGAGACGGCTGTACGGACACGGCTCCATGAAGAAGCTCTCAGCCTCCTCCTCTGACTGGGAGAAGCAGCGCCACACACTGGAGCGGAGGAGAGAGGAGCTGGTATAGCATAGTCCATTGTTGTTGTAGTGTAATATTTTAGCCAGGTAATTTAAACTATACAGCTACCAATAATAGCAAGGTCCATAACGTCTTTCCTGATTAGTCTATTTTAAACTATTTAAGAAGCTGTTCCCCACATTTAATTATATATTTTTTTCCTTGTGCGAAAGAACAAGTGGCAGCTTCTTGTGCTTCACCTCCCACCCTCTCTGATTAGCCTTTTGATCATCCCAGCGGTAATCAGTGAGAGTAAGAGAAGATGGAGCACAAGCACTATATTTAAATGAACTACCTCCTCCTTTAATGCATTACCAGCTGTAGCTCTTAAAGCATATACTGGAAGAGCTTAAACGCCCCTTTGCTTTGTCAGACAAGTGATGAAGTGATGAAGTTGTTGATACAAGTGTTTTATTAGCAGAAGAAGAAAAATCCTTTCAAGCTGCACTAACTTTTCTAGCGAAGTGTCTACTACCTGCTTGTTTCCATGGAGATGATTTTTCTTTTCCTGGAATGTTCCTCAGTACGGTATTAAACTTATCTGTGTTGAATTTATTTCATTACAGGCTCAAAAATATTTTAAAAAATATGCATTCATACTGTGAGAAAGGTGGCCTCTCTACAAATTTGACCTGTAACTTTGCCTGGTGGTCGTCACTTGCTTGTCTCCAATTAATGCCATATAGTGGAACATTCCAAGTAATGAAAAGTGAAAAGTGTTACAAATGATTGTGATCATTTCTAGTAGTACTGTAACACAAACTTCAAACTTTCAATACATCTATAACCTTTTGGCTGTTAGCAAACTGAAATAATATGCTTGCCTAGTTTCTGGCCTAGTTCTATAATTATTGGTCTACTTTAGTTTATTTATTATTTTGTTCTTGCAGAAAGAGAGGCTGGCACAGGTCCGCAAGCAAATATCCCGAGAGGAACATGAAAGGCTACATCTTGGGAACTACAGGTAAGACTGGAGATATGAAAGAAGCTGAGGGTGCTCTGTAGTCTGCGACCGCTTTCAACAAAATGCATCCCAACTCTAACTTTTCTTTTTGGGGTCTTCTGAGCTCCCCAGGGAATAAATAGTGTTACTGTGAATAGAACACACACATAGATCCAAAAGCACCCCATATTTTAAAAGTACTATGAAACATACTGTGTAATAGCTAAGTTTACAATGATTGTCTTTCAGAAAACAAGTTGTAAGGATGTGACAATATCTCATTTTAGTTGAGCAGTTTTTGAGAAGAAACATCTCGATTAAGCATTTATTCACAATTACTGACACCATGACCAAACTACTGGCAAATCTTAAATTGTTTCTATCACCATTGTCAATTATGTGTGTGAAATTAATGCCCGCCCCAAAAAACAAACTTCTTACATTTTCACTTTAATAATTTCTAGTCATGATTTTATTGTGACCTGAATCCCTTATAAGATGTATACTACCTACACCTCTCCTCCTTTACTCTTTCTCTTTTCATTTTTTTACGTCAAACTTTACCAAACTTCAACCTGGACCTTGAAAAGACTGTCAATTTTTAATAGGCATCCCACGTATGCTCTGAGCTTGACTCAGCAACACCATGTTCTGATTTGCCACTTGTCCCTTATAAATTGTTAATATCCCGACCTCTCTTGTCTCTCCTCAGCCATGGTCATTTTTATCCAACTCTTGCACTGGTTTTGATTTCTTCCCTTTCTTACTGTGAACTCTGCAGCGCACACCTACACACATGCATCTCTCGCTAAGTCTAAGCGACTTCTTGTCTCATCACTTGTCTGAAATGGCTATAGTCAGAGCGATGCCAGCCCACGTGAAGTGTTGTCACCTCCTTCCTCCTTTGCCCAGGCACAGGCAGGCAGACAGTCAATCAGACAGGCTCAAGTCTGTCTAGTGCTGCTAATAAAGGCCTCTTAGCATTCCACTGGTGTCCTGCCATTGCACACTAGAGCCTGATTAACGCGTCCTATTACAGCGGTGGAAGTAATGAACATGGTTAACACAGGGCTATTAGAAAGAGCTTACAAGTGTTACACCGGAGTCAGGCAGCACTAGAGCAGCAGCGGAGATACATGCTAATGCTTTTGTTATATTTCAAATGGGAATTTCATTGCCGTAATGCAGATGTGTAAGAAAATGTGTACTCAAGTTAATTAGTTGTTTCTGTCAAATTATTCTACTCAAGACTGAATAAAAGTCAAATTAAGATAAAGTTAAAGATTGGTTAAGTCTTTGAAGTACCTTTTATTTTCAATTACCGCTCCTAGGAATCCAATCACTAATTATACTACTGCTACTGTTACAACTTTTCCATTATGATGTTTTAGCAACTAATGTGCCACTTAACTTGAACTAATTTACATGTTATCTTAGCATTAAAGGCTTGTTTTTGATAAACCTATTTTAATTAATCCTGGCTTGACAAAATATGCGCTGATTGGTGAACATCAGATTGCTAACATTACAGTATAGAAACTACTATGGTAAACATTTGTACTTAAGACCAATTACCACATTTCCCAGTACAACAATCCACTGACTTGGTTCCTCTGAAAAAAATGTGCTTTTTGAATAATTGAGGCATGTTTTTAGACGGGCTCACCATCTGAACACCTATAAGTAAGTGGACAGTGTCATTTAGCTTACAATGACTAGGACTATTACTCTCTTGTGCGTATTATAAAAGAGAAAGTATTAAAAGAGTTCAGCTGAGGTATTTTAAGCAGATCACTCTACCAAGGGAGGGAGGCTAGCAGACAGTTCATCTCAGGATTTCACAGCCAGTTGAATAGAAATGCATAAAAGGAAGAAAATGTATAGAATTGGGTCACTTTATGAATAGTTTAGAAGTTGCCCGAGATGGATGAACTAAATTCTTGTAGTAAATTTCAATTAATTAGTGCTGCCTATATTGCTGCTATACTAAATAGAGTTGAACCCAGGATTCTGTTTCAATTGTTTCTTATTAATGCATGTCCTTAACACTGTACAATGGGGGGGGCTGATTGTTTTTCATGAACCCTGTCAACCCAAACAAAAAGCATTTCTGGGCTCTTTGTGAAGCTGAAACTTGGCCTCTGCTGTCTGATCTACTTTAAGTGGTAACAAGCTATGTGCAAAGGAACATCAGATTTCACACCTCACCTAAATTTTCTGGGGTAAATATAAGGAGAGGTAAAGCTGCTGCCTCAAGGGATGGCCTGATAGATTTGACAACTCCCATGGCAAAACCGATGCCCAAATAACTAAAAATGGGATTTAGGGACTTGTTAATGTGAAAGTCTAGGCCAGGTGTGGGCAAACTTTTTCAAATGGGCCACAATGGGTTCTAAAATTTGACAGAGGGGCTGGGATATATATATATATATATATATATATATATATATATATATATATATATATATATATATATATATATATATATATATATATATATATATATATATATATATATATATATATATATATATATATATATATATATATATATATATATATATATAAAATCTCCTCCTCACCCTCCGCGGGTGGTCTTTATCCCCTCTTTTTTCACGCTCGGGACCTCTACCAGAGGCCTGGGAGCTTGAGGGTTCTGCGCAGTATCTTTTGCTGTTCCTAGTACTGCACTTTTCTGGACTGAGATGTCACTCCTCCAGTTTTGGGGGGTCACTGCCCCGAGTGGTCCGATGACCACGGGCACCACTGAGGCCTTCACCTTCCAGGCCTTCTCCAGCTCTTCTTTGAGCCCTGGTATTTCTCTAGTTTCTATGTGGGTGATCTTCTCATACTCCTTTTTTCCTGATGTTCCCATCGCTTGGTACTGCGATGTCCACCACAACGGCTTTACTCTTGTGTTTTTCCACCACCACTATGTCCGGTTGGTTCGCTATCACCATTCTGTCAGTCTGTATCTGGAAGTCCCACAGGATCTTAGCTCGATCATTCTCCACTACCTTTGGAGGTGTTTCCCACCTTGACCTGGGGGTTTCCAGTCCGTACTCTGTACAGATGTTTCTGTACACTATGTCCGCCACTTGGTTATGCCGCTCCATGTATGCTTTCCCTGCCAGCATCTTACACCCTGCAGTTATGTGCTGGATTGTCTCAGGGGCCTCTTTGCACAGCTTACACCTTGGGTCTTGTCTGGTGTGGTAGATCTGGGCCTCTATCGCTCTTGTGCTCAAGGCCTGCTCCTGTGCAGCCAGGATGAGTGCCTCTGTGCTGTCCTTCAGTCCAGCTTTCTCAAGCCATTGGTAGGATTTCTTGATATCAGCCACTTCAGTTATGTTCCAGTGGTACATCCCATGCAGGGGCTTGTCCTTCCATGATGGTTCCTCCAGCTCCTCTTCCTCTGCACTCCACTGTCTGAGACATTCACTGAGCACGTCATCTGTTGGGGCCTTGTCTTGGATGTACTTGTGGATCTTGGATGTTTCATCCTGGACTGTGGCTCTCACATTCACTAGTCCTCGGCCTCCTTCCTTACGGCTCGCGTACAGTCTCAGGATGCTGGATTTGGGATGGAACCCACCATGCATGGTCAGGAGCTTTTCGTGTCTTAACATCTGTGGTCTGTATCTCCTCCTTTGGCCAGCTTATGATTCCTGCTGGGTATCTGATTACTGGCAGGGCGTAGCTGTTTATCGCCTGGGTCTTATTCTTGCCATTGAGCTGACTCCTTAGGACTTGCCTGAGGTATTTGGCCGTAGCTGTGCTTTCCTTGTTTCCTCTTCAAGTTGCCATTTTATATATATATATATATATATATATATATATATATATATATATATATATATATATATATATATATACACACACATATATATATATATATATTACATTACAGATTTGGCCTGTAACATATAGCAAAGGCTCATTGTAGAAATTGTTTTCCAAATGCATTAATTAAATTATTAATTAATTTATTACACTTCAGTTAAATAAACACAGCAGAAAAACTCTGAACAAGGTTTACCCTTACCTGTTTTAATATAATTTGGTCGTGTTCAGTGGGCTAGATGTGTGGCCCCCGGGCACTAGTTTGCCCATGTCTGGTCTAGGTGAAATTTCTATAAAAGGTCTTTCATTTTTTTTCTTATTGTGGACTTGGAGTGCAACTGCTCCTTAAAAGTACCTTGAGAAACAATTCTGTCAACCTGGTGAAAGTTTTTAGAGCGAAATCTGTGTAATCCCTCAGTTGTCCATGTGTGAGCCATAGTGAAAGAAAAATTCAAGTCTGACAACTGGATAAAAAAGTCTGAGTGAGGACATTTTGCTGCTTATCCGAGTCTCTTCTTCAGTTCTGGTTAGTGGTGTTCAGTACTGGTGGACACTGCCTTATATCTATCTGAAGGGAGGAGCTAACTTAACGGAAACTAACACACCTATTTGTTTACAGTTTCTGTTTGTTACCTAGGTCTATTCAACTACATTAAGTGTGAACTGTGTGTGTGTCATATTTTGCATAATTGTTTGGGCCGCTAAGGGATGCTCTCACACCTATTAGCATACTGGCTATCACTATTGTTTTCCTCATTTTGATTTAGGTCTCAGGATGGAGTTATAAATAGGAGATAAATGATGGCTAGCCACCCCATTCCTGTTCAAAGATGGAATGTCTTTCCTAACAAAAATTGCTTCTTAAACTCCCCTCTCAAAACATTTTCTTCTCTTTGGCTAAGATCTGTACCTATCTATCTTCAAAGGAGTTGTTAGTGGCTTTGAGATGGAGATGTACATCAGATTGAGGTTGAAAAACATGCATTCTTTTTGTGAGTGGACTTACCTATCCAATAAATTGGCTTGATGGCATCTCCTGTCTGAAAATTAAATATGTTAAATGGCGGTAGGATCCTGGGATGATGGGATATTCCAGGCAAAAGCAATAAAAATTGAATGACAAGCAGGTGACAGACCCTCCACCAGTTACATAGTTACAAATAGTACAAAGTTACATAGTATACATTTAAGTTTAAGTCTATCTAGTTCAGTTTCATCATTCATATTCATTCTTCATACATTTACCCATATATCAGGTAGATAGATAAACTTATTTTTAAATTACAAAGATACTTAAGTACTTTGGTGTTTATGTCACTGACCAGCATAAGCGGTCTGGTATTCACACTATGCTTATTTAGATTAACACTGTGTCATTATTTGGATTTTGATAACCACAGAGATATGTTGGGAGGGATGTATTAAAAGGATAACCCCGCAGCAGTGTGTACATTTTCCTAATCCCATCTGACCCAGTGCAAACACGAAGCAGCGTGAGTTTAGTCTGGACGAAGTATAAACTCTGTGGAACACGTGAGAAAGTATAGTGGCCAAGACCAATGGTAAAGTAATAGCTGAAAGCTGTAGAGGTAGTGTGAGGCATTAATGCGTTTTGTCAACAGACTGTCAAAAACTAGCCATTTAGAGTAATAATTCTGAGCAAAGAAACTTCAGTCATTCAGCATGTAGTTAAAAGGTGTGTCTTGTTATAGTACCAATGGCCAACAGGGGAACTTTCGATTCAGCATTGACTACGTGAACATAACTCTGCCTGTCAGATCCTCTCAGTCTTTAATGCAGTTTAAGACTAGACTGAAAACCCACCTCTTGTCCCTGGCATTTAATATTAGCTAGACATATCATGGTGTTTTATTGTTCTTTTCTGGTATATCATGTTGTCTGTATATTTGTTTTTTGTTGACTTTTTATGTGGAATACTTTGGGCAGCTGAAGTGTAGAATCGCGCCGCCAACCTGTGGGTCAGTGGCTCTGACAACTCAACCAAACCAGTTTTAAAATGTGCCATAAAAATAAAACTGAACTGAACTGAATAACATGTTTATCCCCTATAACGTAGGGGATAAAAATGTATCACTTAGCTATGATGTTTGTCCCTAATTATGCTGCATGTGTTTTTTCAAACCTAAAAAAAAACAAACTAGAGTTATCATTTAGTTTTTTTTGACCCCATCTTCCACTTTCTTGCTATTCGAATTCAGCATCTTTACCACTGGCATCATTCCACTGCTGTGAATTTATTTGTCTTCTTTTTTAATGCTTTATAGTAGTATAGTAGTATAATAGTTTTTGACTGTTTTTGTTTCAGTGTTCACACATTTGGATAGTATGAAACAGGTTTGAATGAGATTCTCAAGTATACAGGCCAAGAAACAAATGTGTTTTTCTGGTCTACCATTGATGGGTGTCAGTCACACTACTTATTCCTATTGAGGATGCCATTTTGAGGATTATTGACCAGTGAAAACATGAACTGACATTAAAAAAGTTGTGTTGTTTGATGCTACTACAAACATTTGCCAGCAAGTAGGAACTTATTTGCTTCTAAGCTAGTTATATGACATTTTAATCAGCAATGAACAAAGAATTTATAATGTACAAAGAGTTAATGAACAATGATTCAAGCTTAGTAACTACTTGATTAAAGAAGACCTATTGTGCTTGTGTCTGCAATATTGCTATAGTCTATGATACCTGTGGATCATTTACGTTATAAATTGTACATGACTTAATAAAAGAAGCAACTCAGTTGTCTTCTGCGTGAGAAGACTGCAGTTCCCAGTACTGATATCGCTGTAAACCTCATCATAAGAAGTCGGCACATCTGATGGATAACTGCAGATCATGCTAGTGAACAGTTTGTACCAAAATGACTACGCATCTCTGCCAAATCCTGCATGTATCACCAATTAAGAAAATAAAATTGGAGAACGAAGTGGGCGTATACCAGTGGCAGTGAAAAAGGGCGTTTGATTGGCAATATGGCTTCTTGAAAAATAAGGATTACAGGTTGCTCAAACATGCACAAATCACTCAAAATAAAACTTTTGGTGAGTAAATGTTGAAGGGAAACATCTACAACATGGTTAAAAGCTGTATAATAGGCCTGCTTTAATACCCTAACCTTAACTTCTAAGCTTAACTTCCTTCTTAATAAACTATTTGATCATTATTGTATTAAATCTTTGTTCATTCTTCATCAAGGGTAATTAATGTGGTACTGTTAATTGCTATGGCAACAGTCGTAATTTTGCTTCACTCTTGAAACCAATGGATGGATAGGGTAACACCATGGGGGAGGTCTTTGTTTTAGTCTACACTGTGACGCATGTCGTCTTGTTGTTTTTTCGCTGTGTCTAATTTTCTGTCCTGTCTGTTCCTCTTCACTCTCCCTTATTTCGGCGACCTCTGATATGTTGTATACAGAATTGCCTCTCACCATTCTTCCACGTGTGCTGTTTATGTGCCCACAGACGTATTTACCCCCCAGATGACAAGCTGCTGCTGGAGAAGTATGAAAGCCTGCTCTCTGCTGCCTTTCAGACCTTCCTAGCCGGGCGCGCTGCCTCACTTCAAAAGGAAATGAATAATCCTCTGAAACGAATGAAGGCACGTATGTCAGTGGTCCGACTGTCACGCATACACACACACACGTAATGAAAACGACACACAAACAACCACACAATACATGCACACGTTTCTATTATGATTCAGGCCACAGTGACAAGGAAAGCTCCACAAATAAAGCATAAAGTGCGCCGCAGTACATTTCGTATTTGTCATAACACAATGTCTCATACAGTGTCACCCTTTTCTGTTTGCCTTACTCTTATTCTGTCACTGACCAACTCACTTTTAGATTAGCTTTTAGTGACAAAATATCAACAGTTTGCGAGGAAAGTGATCATCTGCTCAGTTATTAGTTCAATAAATGATAATCAGATGCATGTGTACATTATTTTCAGACTCTCACACTCTTTACAGATGCAGCAGCAGGTCAGTGGTCGGAGCATTATGGTTGGCAGTTCAATCCCAGCTACAACCAATGTACTATTGTGTCCTTTGCCAAGACAATTTCAAAGAATGAATGTATGCGTGAGTGAGTGATGGTGGTCGGAGGGGCTGATGACACAAAATTGACTCTTGTGAGCTTTAAGCCATGTTATAATGTTGTTACCTCCTCAAAGCATACCTGGAGGTGAGTTTTGTTTCAATCACACATGTTTGAGTAATCCTTTATTATTAGACAGTCTCCAAAGCTCAAAATCCTCTGTTCCACCTTGTCATGTGATGAAGCTGTAGTTTTCAAGTTAACAGCTACCTTTTATCTTTTGTTCGGTAGAAATAGGGAATTCCAGGCTGAAATCAATGTTTAAAAACACAGTGGAGCAATTCTTGTATTACCACGTGACATCACAAGGTGGAACAGAGCCTAAATATGCAGGGTTTGTGTGTTAAACATGTGCAAATCAAACAAAACACAAATCCAGGTATGTTTATGTGATGAGGAAACAATATTATAATATAGATCAGACAATGGCGTAATATGGACCCTTTAAACCACCAAGGCTGCAGTATGAAGATGCAATACAAAGTGCTTTGAAAGATGCTTGGTTATGGAAAAACAAGGCGTCATTCTTATTAATAGTGGATCTGAAGTCATGAAAAGAGATAATGACAAAATACATAATTATTAAGATAAAACTTTGAATTGTTGCTATTTTATAGTTTTACTTTTTCTTTCAAAGTTAAGAGCTCTTACATATATATTTCTCACTTAGAGTCATACTTACACTTGCACTCAGACTCACCTATAGGTTGATTCCATTACTTCGACAAAGCCTCAGGGACAAACACACAGGTAATGTGCTGTGTATTGTTCAGGTTTCAGGCACACACCACACACAATCACACACACCGCACACACAAGCACACAACACACACACACACACACACACACACACACACACACACACACACACACACACACACACACACTGCACTCATTTGTCAAGGGCTAGAAGTCATTGTTTGCATATAAATTTGAAAACCTCTCGAGTACCACCAGTAACCTTAGCTAAACTTTGAAGTAAAAGGTAGAAAGCGACTTTGCAAAAAGGGAAGGAGCCCATTTTCACTCTATGCAACTTTAAAGGAGAGTGCAGAGACGATTAAGTGGAGAGAAGATCTACTATTGTGGCATGTTCCAAGAGGGATTTTTGATTTGTCTTGTTCAATTCTTGTATCTTGTCAGTAAGCATTCTCTGTAACATGTTTTCAATGGGTATTATCAAACCCACTCAATGAGCTTGCAACGATCAAAAATAAGTCCCATGCACAATGAGCCTATATCTGGTTTTTGCATTCCCAAGACAAAAGCAATAATAGAAACTGCAAAGAAAGAATGACACTGTGGGACAGTTACACACAGAAATTCATCAGAACAAAATAAAAGCTCTTAACCGCTTTTTGGCAACTGAATTGTACCAGAGAATACAGATATTTTTTGACAGAAGTATTGAAATTACAGAATAGATATTAAAACTCTAGGAGAGATGTCATTTGAAACTTTCAGATTGTGTGGCAACAAACTTATCCCTTTTGCCTGTAGCTCTGCCGGTATTTTTTTTTTTTCATGAAGTTATTGTGTGTCCTTTTGAGGGAAAGTGTGTAGGGAATTTTACGTAGGTGTCAATCAAACTATGAGGCAGAGCTGAAACACAGAGCCAAGGGGAGGTTTAATTTAGTCCACGCACACAGATGTGGATCTCGCTCCGAGCGTAAAGGGACAGGACTAATGAGAACAAAGCACCTTCAAATGTGTGTTTATCTAACTAAGTGATCATGAGTGACAACTGGACTGTTCCAAGCCATTCTTATCACAACAATTTATCTGTCTACTGACATTATGAAGACATTATGATTTCTCAGTCTGAACATCAATACTTTAATTAGATAAACTTTTAGACTATTTGCAAATGATCACTTATCAAAGACCTATCTGTGTTTTCAAATAATTTGTGCTCTTTTTTCTCCCAATTTATCAATGCTTGGCGTCTGCACAAAAAGAGGCTTGTGATCTAGTGAGTTGTCATGCACCAGCTAATGTGTAAGTGTGTAGAAATTAATTTAGTATCTTTTTAAATATTTTTTGGGAGAAAAGTACACTTTTTGTATTAAGGGTGCGTTGACACTTAAATTCCAAATCATGATAATTGTGAAGGTGCTCTAAGATTACTGGTTACTCTTAAATTATTCAAACTATTTAATCGTTAGCTCTAGAAAATTGTGTATGCTGTTGCAAGAATATAGTAAGAAGACAGTTGAATTTTCTCAGCCAGCGATGGCACTATTCATCGCTATGGTAAAGTAGGCTTTTAGATGAGTGGGACTGAGGTTTAAAAGAGGTTGGCAATAGGAAGCCTGCTACAGTATAAAACCAAAATGTGAAAATGTGTCCAGTGCTGAAGGGAAGATGGAAAGATAAGAGTTTAAGTGGAGTGACAGCACTGTTATTCTGTAGATTGTGATTGGTCCAGAATGATTGATAGCAGTAGGAAATACACAAAGAATATGTCTCCTGCTTGAATTTGTGCTTCAGAATCTCTAGCCATTTTTCAGTTTCATATGAAGTTAAGCCATATAACTACCACATGTGTCACTGCAGCCAAAACCCACCTTTGATTCCTGGGACTTGAATTGGAAAATGTCATGTATTGTCACAACATTATAAAATATTTTTTGTAATACCACTGGTGCCATGCAGATCCTCTACAGAGCAGTCCCGTCTGGATTGGGTTTGTACAGATAAGACAGCAACAGGTTACTGTGGTTTCCAGTGGCTCACCTCCTCACCAGTCCTATTACAGGAGAGCTGACCAGCAACGGTCAAACTCCAGATACACAGCTGATCACAATTTTACCACATTTCACAAAGATTTCAAACAAGTCAATTTTGGGCTGGAGCACGGTCACCTGGACCTCAGTGTGCTAACTGCAAAATCCTTCACATTTCACTTCTGTTCTATTATCAATTAATTGTTACTGCAATATGTAGCATATTTCACATTTCAAACTGTGTTAAGTATTAATATTCATGGTAATGAAGTACCGTAAATTTAGGACTATTGAGCGCACCTGAATATAAGCCTCATCAGCTAAAATTTTAAAAGACAATACATTTTGTACATATATAAGCTGCACTTGAATATAAGCCACAGGTTTTCATGTTGTAACACGAGATATTTACACAGTCATTTATTTATTTATTTTTTTTTTTTTTATTTAAGACACGTTTTGTTTTTTTTAACTGTACCTGAAAATCAGCAGTATGGCACCAACACACTATCAACACGGGATGAACATACCTGCATGTTTAGAAAATAAAACAGCACTAACATGGCATCAACATAGCACCAACACGACAGTAATACAGGATGAACATACCTGCATGCTTAGAAAATAAAACAACACCATCTGCTTTTATTTCCTCTTAAAGCTTTTGTCGTCTTTTTACATTCGCTACCTCCAACATCGCACCATGGATTCACTGATGCCAAACTTACATGCAGTGGCTCTATTTCCTTCTTTGATGGCCAGATCGATTGCCTTTAACTTAAACTCTGCATCATATGCAGAGTTTATTATTATTATTATTTATTCTTTGTGTGTGTTTTCCATCTTGAGGGTGTGATGCGCAAAATGACAGTTCAAAATCGAAACTAGTGTATTATGTAGCGCATAATCTTGTGCGTAGCGCACATCTGTCTCACATTTGCATCTACTGCTAGAGAGTGTCCCCTGTGGCCGTCAGCAAGTAAAAATGTGTGGCTTATAGTCCGAAATTTACGGTAATTCAAATCAGTGTCTTCTAATTTTCATACACAAACACAACATAAAATTAGATTTAGATTGATACATGACCACCATGTATGAAAAGCACAGCTGTGAAAGACATCTCGCATAACTCTCCAATCTTTAAATTCTACATATTTTTCAAGTTCAGTTCTTCCTGCTGTAAATCCAGTCAAAACATTCCCTTATGCATGTGGTGCATTTAAAAAGCAAATGGGCCTCCAGTGGTTTAAACCTTCGCTGCCGGGAACACTTTCAACTTGTTAAAGGCTATGAGCCGAAAGACTTACTGTGCTATAAATGTCTGTAATTTGTAAATAACTTTGGTAAGGCATTAGAACTTGTACTGGGGATTTCTTTGGTTTACAATGTTAAAACTAGTATCAACATCCTAAAGTGTGTTGTGAACCTAACTTTACTGCCAGGGGCAGACTGACCTCTGCATGGACCACAAAAGCTGCTTAATGGCTAATGGGAGCCTGAACAATCAGTTCATCAGGATTTGTGCTGCATATGGGAGCTTTTCATGTCACTGTCGTGACGTACATTATTCACCTTGGTCTGTATTTTAGCTTCAGCCAAATGGCGGATGCCCCAGCACATTGGCTGTGCCACTGCACTGCCTCCTGCCAATGGCCATCGTCTGTTTGGACTGGCCTTTATCAAAGCCCTCGTCACACATGCCTCTGATGTGGAACTTTAATCCACTACCTGTTTTCACACTGTTTTAACGTCCAGCAGTAAAGAATAAAGACTTTACGGTATAAACTGTTAACTTTACTACAGTGTCAATGCTGAGAGGTGCCACTGTTTTATTATTTCCCTTTTGTCAATATTTTGTCCACACTAAAGGAGGAAGACATCCTGGACCTGTTGGAGCAGTGTGAGCTGGACGATGAGAAGTTAATGGGCAAGTCCCCAAGGCAACGCGCCCCAAGGGTGAGTATGTCTGTGTGTGTGAGAGAGAGAGAGAGACCAAGAAGCAGGAAGAGAGAGAAAGAGAAGCACACAGAGAGAGAGAGAGAGTTTGGGCCATATGCCCCTAGGGAGCTGAGTGTCAGAAAGGCAGGGCACCGGCAGGCAGGTAGGCAGATGCCTAGAGCTAACGCCCACAGAAAGCACACTGAACGTGATTCAGAAAAATAAAAAGGGGGGAGGCGTCTTAAGGAAGAAAAGAATCAGAAGTCCCAAAGAAAAGAAGCAGCTCCCCAAGGGGACAGCTGTCAGGCTGCTTCTCCCTCACACCATGCTATCTTTCTTTCTGTCTATCTGCCTTTCTTCCTCTCTTATGTTGTCACATACACCTCACACCCCCTCCCTTTTCCTCCGACAGCACATTACTCCCCCCATCACCTCTCTCTCCCTCACCTCTCCACATCTACATCCATCCCTCACTCCAGGGCTAAATTGGCTGGAACACTCAAAGAGTGTGTTAGGGACTCGACAGGGCAGTTCGCTGCTGCATTAGAGAGGTCTTAGCTGGAATGAGGACTTGTTCAGACCCAATCACTGTTGTCCAAATTAATTTGGGCCCCGTCACTTTGGATGTTGCGGGTGTATGGAGAGAGACATTGAGAGCTGTTACGGATAGATTCACTCCTTGGGGTGCTGCGCTCACAAGCCATCTGCTAAAACTGAACCAATGAGTGCAAAAGAGGAGAGAGGAATAAGGCACAAGGATAAGATAAAGGATTTAGAAGAAAGGAAGCAGTGCCTCAAATTTATTTTGTGAGAAAATCTTTTGTCATAGGGGACATAAATTGAGTGAGCAGGAAAGCGGTGTGACTTCACTGTTACTTTCATTTGTGTAGTGATATCTTTGTATTGTAAGAACAGTATATTGCGTTGTTCTCATGCCACACAGCATATCAGTGTTATTCAGATTCTGTCCCCTGCTGTTCAGTCCTTGTCTCTTTGTCTCACTGTTTATCCAGGATCTGTTTATGTCTTCCTTTATACGTCCTGTGTCCTTTTCTCTCTCCCTCTTCATTTCCGTTCTGCCTATTCACTGCTCCACTCTGCAGTGTCTGCGCGGCTCTCATAGTCAAATTCACCTTGTCCCAATCTTTTTTTTCTCTCCCCATCAATCTCATGTTCCCATCTCCCCCTTTTATTCGGCTCTCTTGTATTTAATCTGCCTGGGTCGCTGTCGTCTTCAATCACTCACACCACTGCCCGGCGGTTACAGCACAAGCCCCTGATCACTTCCTGCTCATTCATTTAGGTGGCCTGACAGAGAAGCCTGTTTTAAGTGTTGAATAACAGATGCACAGATGCTTTATTAATACTACCGTCTCCCTTGTAGGATGTAAAACAGACATGGAAGAAAAATGCAAGAAAGCACCAAAAACATTATTAAATCACGTTGTTGTTTTTTGTATAAGAAAACAAGAGCTTTCCTAGAGGCAATAAAAAACACTTAACGGTGACATTACTGTGAATTTAACCTTTATATATTCAGCTGGGTCAGATTTGCTCAAGGTATAAAGCCATCCGGTTGCCTATTAATAGTGACAGTCCGTGTGTAATTGTGCATCTGTACATAATGAACTTGTAAGCAAATAGACACAAGAGGGAACAGTTTGAGCGCAAGGTCTCAGTGCGACAGATGGTAATGAGGAAGAGGCTGAGGGAGGTTAGAAGCTCTCTCTGTGTGGGTATTCTTTGACTTTTTTGTTAGGTTTTGTTGGAAGGAATACAAGGACCAGTTACACAATCAGTGCAGTGTTAAGAATAGCACAAAAATATCAGATAATACATGTACTTACTGTGTTACCGTTATAAAAGTTGAAGCAGTATATCAGTTGTAAAGCATGTCTATTAATGTAAAAATATTGGTGGTTTTCAGATTTCATACTCCCAGATGGGGAACAAGAGCCATTTTTTACCTCTGAAGAAATATCAAAAGCTTAATTTGCAAATGTTGAACCTGATCATTCACCCTAAAACTCTCTATTATTCAACCAAAATGATCTTTTTAACAACATACATTTTAGCTGCCCCCACTCTGTATTAAATGTTATTGGACCATATTATTTTCTCATGTCATCAGACACTCTTTTCAATTTTCTTGGTTTCTCAGTTAACTTCTGGTGCATTTGTGGGCCTGTCCGTATAATAAGATGCACTGGGTATTGATTGTATGTGATATACTTGTACTATTGCTTTTTGGGGTAATTTGAAGCAGCTTTTGGCTCAAGTAACTATGGAAATTAATACGTTAAAACATTGGTTTGATAAAAAAAAAAAAAAATTATCATTGAATAAAAAAATAAAAAATAAAAAATGTATATACCAGTTCAAATAACCCTTGCTAACACATATTGAAAGAGTTGACCAAAATGTATTTTTGGGAGCTATAATAGGTCAAAATTTCCTGGAAAACCTGTAAGTTACTTGCAGATAAAAGTTACAAAATGTGTGGGAGTGATGAAAAGATCAAGTCATTTACTGAACCAGAATGCCTTACTTTTATTGTATCATTCATTTATTGTGTCTTATTTAAATTATTGCATTGAAGTCTGGGGAAATTGCTATGATGATTGACTCATTTAATGCCCCTAATTTCACTGCAAAAAAGAGCCATTAGGATTGCACACAAAGTCCATTATATGCACCCAACAAACCCACTGTTTTTAAAGTCATTAGTTTTAAAACTTCATGACCTGGTGAACTTATAGACTGCTCAAATAATGTGTAGGGCATCTATTCACTCTCTTCCAGCTAATTTAAATGATCTGTTTCGAGATGGAGATGCTCATAATAACTCACTTCGCCAGGTAATAAAGTATTATATCAACCTAAATTTAGAGCTACTTTAAAATCAATGTGCATCTCAGTATGTGGAGTTAGTCTGTGGAACATTTTCACAGAACAATTAAAAGTTTGTAGGAACCTGGTTCAGTTTAAAATCATCTTTAAAAGAGAAATAGTGCCAGTGTGTGAGTGTGAATGTTTTGTTGTGTCTGTCTGTCATGTATAATATAGTACTCTATTGAATTGTTGAAGTGTTTTGTGAAGAACGGGAGGGGATTGGAAATGTATAAGCTTTGCTTCATCCATCCCCTTTTCAAACCACGCATATGTGTATTTGTGTCTGTGCTGTTATGTTGCTTTGTGCAGGTTTGAAATAAATACTCTAACTGAAGTCTTATATAATACACATTGTCTATGAACTCATTACTTGTGTTTCTACCAGCCTTTGACCGCCATGCCAGAGCCCATCCAGTCCCTCAGAAGGCAGCGGCCAGATTACCTGGGAGATTTCACCAGTGCCAGCAGTGCCGACAACACCTGCTCTTCCTCTGAGGATGAGGAGGAGGACCGGAGGAAGACTGGAGGAAGGAGAGCAGTGGAGAAGAAGAAAGTGTCATATGATCTAGGAGACAACAAGGAGAAACACTTGCCAGAGCGAGCAGGTTAACTATCACTATTTGATAATAAAGTACTTTTTGAATTTTATAGTAGTGTTTGAGACATATGTTTGTATTCATTTTATCTGCTTGTCTCAAATCAAATCAAACTTTATTTATAAAAGCACTTTTCATACAAAAAAAACCCCAAAAAACTCCATGGAGAAAGTTTTTGCTTTGCTTGGTACACTCCACTTCTTGGCATTATACCTATCTATCTTGCTTGCTTGTCTGCATAGAGTTGAATATGTTTAATGCCACACTGTGGAACATTCTAGGCAAAGCAATAACATCCTCATAGAGATAAAATGGTAGCATACCCACAGCCAGAAAATCACCTTTAAATACTTCATATCCGTCTCTATATGCACATTTTGTTTTCCATCAATCTACTAAGACCATTACTAAGTCTGGAATAACAATACTGGTGAAACATGCAATGGAACAGGGTTTTATAATGCCTAAATATCTGTTGTATTTGAATTTTAATCCATACCTTCATTTTTCTCATTTTGATGTACTACAACTTGGGTGTCATATGGGCATCTGTTTTGTATATTAGTGTACTGTATAAGGACCAAACCTCTGAGCTCTTGCACTTATGCTCACCTAAAATATATTCCTAGCAGCAGGCACACATTTCCATATAAATATACACACTTCCTTGTACAAATGCTTAGAGTGCGGCTTTGATCACTTCCCGCTGTGAACCTCGACATTTCTAAGCAGCAGGTTATGAAAGAAGCAGTCTAACTTTTTTATTTCCTTTTTGGAGTTAGCAGAATACTTAACTCACATTTGTATATTGATTTGGCATTTACTACACTGGATGCCCTGTCTAAGATAAGATAAAATCTAGATTGATCACACTGTGGAGAAATGTACTTGTCATGGCTGCTTTATTAATACAAACTTTATGGTTCACATAGAGTCATATACATTTGATCCATCCTTTAGTGGGGGCTCGGGCAAACCTATCTGGAGCAGTAGCCGCAGTTCAGAGTCCAACTTTTTAGGGATATGACTGTTAGCCAAACTTTTGATGCCACAACTTAAAAATAACCAAAAATAGATGCTAGTTTTGATTGGTAGGCTGTATAAAACTGAAATTAAAATAATAGTGTAATTCTGACCCACACTTTTGGAAACTTTGCAGTAACGAATGACCCTGACCCTAAGAAAAAATTGCATCTTCAAAATAATAGTCACAATATAACCGACTTATATTTCTTTTAGTGTTTATTTATTGGAATATAACGCAGTCCAGACCTTCAGGGACTATAGTTGAAAAGTATCAAATGGGCTAAGTCTAGCATAATTACACTTCAGGTTTATTATTGTCCCGTTAAATGAAAAGATCTAAGATAACTAAAGAATTTAAATGAATTTCTGAAAGGTTCACAGAAACCTAGTAACAGAAAGGCCAGGTGTTGTGAAAATGTGTCCTCCCTTGTGGACAAACGCTTGAGCTGTGGAAAGTACACTTAAAGAGAAAATATTGTGAATAGTCCATGTGTATAGAGGGGAAGGTGAAGCAAAGCAGCAGAGATAGAGGGGAAGTGAGAGGGAGAAAAACACTTTGGTTGTTTACCTTGAAAAATCATTGAGTCTAATGCTCAAATATTCCCCCTTTTTTTATTGTAGAGATGATAAGGCTGCGAAATAGCTACAAATCCGCATACATCAACTCACACTCAGCCTTCTGAAGTGAGAAACAGGCACCTTTCACAGTGGCTTTTCTGCTGACCTTGGAACAGAAAAACGGATAGAATTTCTGCATCAATGCATTCTATTTGCAAGGAAATAAGAAACAAACAACAGAAATTCACAACATTTAAATATGGCTTGTAGCACAGGTTTTGACAATTCCTTCCATTTGCACCATTCTTTCAGTTTTGGTGCTTTTGGACTTTTATCTAACCATTATATCATTTGACTTTTTTTTTTTTTCCAAACATATTTTTAAAGGTGCACCATGTCACTTTTCTGGAAGTTTTTCTGTCTGTCACCTGGTTGTCTCCATGGGGATGTTATTGCTTTGCGTTTAAACACTAGGCCAAGTTACAGGTCAGAGCTGTGGAGAGGCAAGGCTGCTCACTGTCAGAATGCATGTTTTTTCAAGGTATTATTGAGCTATAAAACTACCTGTTATCAAATTTAATTAGAGTGTATTTAAGTTTAAGGACTTGGGCTATGGAACATTTCAGGCAAAGCAGCATCTCCATGGAGACAAGCAGGTGACAACTCTCCCACCAGAAAAAAAAGTTACATAGTGCACTTTTCTTTATATTATATTGACATTTTCCTCTATTGTTGGAATCCCTCAGCTGAACCAGTAATGCTGAGAAGGAGTCCATTTACCCCATGGTCTCACTGAAATCCAGCCAACCCCCCTCTCAGTATGTGACCATTTTAGTCACAGTCTGCAGCCCTGTGTGCAAGATGGACAGAGAGGACCAAAATGCCAAGCTCCTCTCCTCTATATCCAGCCACTAAAGGGCTGCTCAGACTAAGCCTCATAATGCTCTCATTTGGCAATGACCAGAAGCAACATGGTGTGTAGTCAAGCATTCACAGATGTACATTATGTCTCCTACATTCACACTGCACTAGGCAGGTGACCAGCTGAAGCGTTTTCAGAGGCAGTGGGCATTTACTTTATATATTTATGTCTGTCCTCTGCATATCTACACATAGTTTGTCTTGGAAGTAAAAGTGAGAAAGAGCTGCTATTTTTTCCTCCCCTGTTGAGATGAGACTACTGTCACTTTCTTGGTTTCCCTGCACATGCTGCGGTTGTTAATAACACATGTGGAGTGGGTCAGTGTGCCATGGTGTGACTGTGGGAGATTGAACAGCACACTTTATGCCCAAAGCCTCTCTGAGATGGATGGAATGGGTTTGACAGTTACTTGGGGAGTGAGATGCCATGACACAGATCAAGAAATTGAAAAGTGACACAGCAAGTCACTTATTCCTCTGCTCTGTTTCCGTAGGACGAATGCACTGGAAACCACCAATCAAGTCTCTCAAAGCTGCTCCCGCCCCCTCTGCCTCTCCGACTCTGACTGGACCAATCAGACGCTCCATCTCCTGTCCCCGCTCCATCGCCTCACTCTCATCGCCCAGTGAGGTGCGATCTCTCTCTTCCAGGCCGTCGCCCACAATCCCACTAGCCACGCCTCTGATCCGGCCAAGCTCTGCAACGCTACGATCGCATTCGCTGAGTCGAAGTGGCTCCGCCCATCGCGTACCCCATAGCAACAGCCTAGGGACCATTCACTCCAATATTGTAAGTTACCCTAGTTGTCAATGTCATGTTTTATTGAAATAACTTTTTTTTTTTCTGTCAGCCTCAACTATTCTGTTTTAGTTTACAGTTGAAGTCTTTTTACCCTTGCAGAATATGTTATCTGTTGGTCCCAGAGAATATGTTAAGTGCTGCCTCTTTACTGTACAGGGCTCCTGCAGCACACAACAATGATCTTTTATTGCGTTGCCATATGTCCTTTTCCACCTGCCTCTTTCCCTTTACAACCATGCTGTAACCTTTGAATGCTGTGGAAGAAAGAGTCGGTTGGCAGTTGTATGCTAACACTGCTATGTGATATATTTTAATTTTGTGTAAATGTAAGCAAACTCAAAGGAAACACACAAAGCTATTATTTGCACATTTTCTTCTTTTTTTAATTGACCTGATTTTGTTGTGTGCTTTTAGGGAGACTCACTTACAAACCTGAGGAGTAAAGAGCAGGAGTTGGAGTTGGTGAGACAGACCTTGGCTGCTCTGACTGCAATGAGGATTCGATTTCCTGGCAAGACGGAGGAAGAAGCAGAGGCAGTGCTAGACGATGTAGGTACCCATACAATAAACATACAACTGCACACACTGTTTGCCTGGATAGCACTGTTATAAATTAAATAATGACATTAAAGTCTGAAAGTAAGACTGAAGTGAAAGCAAGCTCGCAAAAAAGTCCACTAAGGCCAACATTGTGAGCAGTGTTGTGAGCCTCTGCAAAAAGGGGCCTGGCCCCCATTGTCTTTCATATGACTTCAGTTATAACCTGTCACGTAGATTACAGCTCCACTGTGTACCACCACTCATCTGTTATCAGTGTGGTACTTATTTGGGGCTTATTTCTGGAGAATGTATTGTGTAATATATTTTATGTTCAGGTTATGTGTAGATTATCACATGTACATAACTGCGTGTTATTTAAAAAGGAGAGTAAGAGTTGTGTGGCTACAATGATGGCAGAGAGGGGCTGGTTTGGGCTGGTTTGGAACAGAAATACTGTTGGCTGTTTGGAGAGCAGGCACTGTAGAGTCCTCGGGGAGAGGAGAGGCTGCAGCTGATCTTGTGGGCAGAATGATGACCCTCGGAGGCACTTGTCTGACTGCGACTGTGCAGCTGCAAAACAAACAGTCACACTGTGTTATTATGCTCTTCATGAAGCAGGAGCATAAGAACATGTGTTTCTGTCAGGTGCTCCATTCTCAAGAGGAAAGTGTTTCTGATGCTAAAATCATAGCTTTAAAACAAACTGCCTTTTATTCAGTTACTGGCCACTCAAGCATGTTACTTTATTGGAAAAAGTAAAACATGCCAATTATACAAATATTTTTATGGATTAATATTACACTGCTTAATGTTTATGTTTTATGTTTTATTATTTCAAGCATTTCCCCATACATTTTCACTGTTTATAGATGTGGCATGTCTTTCCCTCATATTTGTCTTAGCAGAATAAGAGAGCACTTTGTGTGTTTTCCTTAATGAGCAGCAGAACACACACAGAACATGATGTGCAGTGACTTGGTTCGGAAAAAAATCCATTATTTGATTATCTTAATTATTTACAAGCTTACAATGCATGTCTCATATGTCTGATACCAGATACTAGACACACTCCCACAGGCTCTTTTGTGGTGGTGTCCAAGTGTGGCACTTCAGATGTGCTTTCATTACCAGCTCTCAGCTTAGCCCAAATCTCTGCAGTTTTAGTGGTTTGATGATGCTGAGGAACATCTGTGTTTCTCACACCTGCTCTCCAGTTTATTACACAGAATGTCATTGTAGCAGAAGCAGACAGCTATTAATTTGCATGAAGGTAAGGTTTACAAAAGCTATAATTTTAAGTACACACCTAAGGTGTTTCTCCGGTGTCTACTGGTAGTTAATAGGTACAAGCCAGGGACACATCTTTTATGGTTATTGTTGTCCACAGAGCCAGCTTTGCCCACGCAGCACCCAGCTCATTTTACACAAAAAAGACAAGTGATTAAATTATATATTGTGTGAATGGAGCAATTATGTACAGTAGTTGGTCAGTTAATTGTGCTGCTGTGTTAGTAGACACATTTACTACTACTACAGTGAGGGTGCTAAACTATATAGTAAGTATTTGGTAACTTCTTATGGATAGGAATTGCATTGAAGATTAATTCTTGTTGTGTGTGCAACACATCTGGGTGTGTCAAATGCTGTGACAAACTATTATTACCACACCTGTACTGTTAACGAAGCCTAATGAGGTCGCTATGGAAACACAGCTGAGCGGCGGCACCTGTACGACTCAGACTATGGTCTTTTGCATTTTATGTTTTCTATGAACTGAATCTGAGGTTTAATTGGCCTAATGTTGTTTTTGTAGCAGCTTCCTTTACCTCTCCCTCACTCACTCTTTGCATCTAGATAGAGAAGTACTAGTGCATCTGAAGTGTTTTCTACTAACCTATGTTCATACAGAGCAAATGTGATGGTAGAGTGTGCATGTAGTTCAGATACTGATTTTACTAAACAAAACAGGCAACTTTCCATCAAACAAAAAGTGTAGAGTGTTGCGCACCCATGTCCCACGTCTGTGTGTCCCTGGGAATAGTATGCGTGAGTATGCGTCAGTGTTCTCATGGTGTTCTCATGGTGTTCTCATGGGCTTTCCACTGGGATGCTGTTTGCCGAGGATTGTGAGTGCTACGTGACGGGTTTATGCAGAGCTGTAGAAAAAGTCCACACTATAACAGTGCCCATAGAAACACAGCAAATGTTTTTTCAAATCTCACCTACTGCAAATTTAAATACATTCCTCAGTTTATATATTATTTCATTTTCACCAGACTTGCCCCTAAAATGAACTCCATGAATTCTGAAAACTTTCCGATGCTTATTCTACTACTGACCACCATACTGTTCACTACGGAGAATAGTCCAAAAACATACAGTTTGAGATAATAGATAAGCAAGAGTAACAATTTGTTGGAAAAGTCTTTATTAGGTTCCTAAAGGAAGGAGGTACAGCATCTGAAATTAACATTGTAATTCTGTACAGTGTATTGAAGCTATAAAAATAACCTGGTGTAAACCCATTGAGAATAATCTATAATGTTATATTCAAAATTGCACTTCAGTAGATCTGCTTGTTTGTTAAGGTGATAATATATGGGCATATAATTCACATCTTTTTTTTGTTTGCGATCCTTTTCCAGATGCTAAGTAAGGCACAGACACTGGAACACTAGCCACAATATGTCATGTTGAAAATGAGAGCTTTTCTATAACTACGTGTGAAATCCAAAAGCCATTACTTTAACAGACACGGCCCAGAGATGTTACAGATTCCTGGTCTGGGCTGAAGTGTGAAAGAAAGTCTGCCTGGAAGAGTGTTCAAGGGTGGAAATGAGATCTCCACCATATCTACCTATTGCCTCTCTGACATATTCTTCTAATTTTAAAATAATAACACGTGTGACTAGGCTCCAGTGTGACGCTCCTTACTATGGCACTGACAGCTTACTATAGGCTTGCATTCTGATTATATGCAACCACTATGGAAAAGTATTCCGTCGGTTGGAAAAATAAAATAAAAAACAATTCTCGCAAGTGTATTTTTAGCTGTTTTTAGTCCTTGGTTTTTGATTGAACCGTTCCTCTTTATTTTGCAGATACTTGACAACTGGAGATACCATAAACCAAAGGTGGCCTCCTATTGGTTAGTGAAGTTGGACTCAACTAAACAACGAAAGGTAAGTGTTATATATAGACACACTGGCAAAACTTTCTGATTCATGTGAAGTGAATAAGAGATTATGTCTTCTTTGTACAATGGGTATGTTTTGATCATTTAAAATTTCAAGCTTAGTTCCTATACTAATGTAATATGTTTAATACACAATACTGTTATTATTTGACAGTTAGTTCTTTTCTTGTGCATTAGAATGTAGTTTTCAACACAAAAAAATTGTAGTTTTAATAATGTTACCATGTGATTTGATACTAGCTCGGATATAGATCAAGAGCAAACTAAGGCTAATAGTCCAACTTTGTCATATTTATAGTATTAGTATTTGGGTATTGAGTTTTTCACAACTCTAGTTTAGGTAGCATGGTGCCAAAATGTAGCTCACATTCTAACCATCCATAGGCATATAGTCCTAGATTGGTACATTTCTTTTAAAAGTACTGAATTCCTCATAGTCACACAATATACTCTTTTGAATTGTTAAAATGCCTATGCCCCTACCTTTTTTGGCTGAGTTTTAGAGACACGTTCTATGACATGAATAATTCCCATATCAATCATCTGAGATTGACTGAAAAAGTGCCGACATCATTAGCATGTCAGACAGTGGAACACACACCAAATAGGCTGTAAACAAACTACAACCCGGGACAAGACATAAAAAACATGGCATCCGGTAGGCGTGTCAGTAATGATGTGATCCCTCAGCTTCTGCTCCGTGCACAACTGCGCTCGGCCGTGTTGTGGGCCCATCCGTGTCTTATTTGGAGTGGAGCTGCCTAATGAGCAGCAGGCATAGGTCAGGAACGCTGCTCTGCTATCTGATTACCATACCAAAACATATGTGTGTGTGTGTTTACTTGTCTATCAGAATCACATACATAACTGTTGGGGAAAACCTCTGCTTCCACTTTGCCATGCCTCACACAAGTGCGATGGGCATGTCAGTAATGAGCAGCGAAGATTTGGCGTCAAAAGAGCCACAATGGTGCACTTTGAGGAGAGAGGGATAGAGAGAGAAGAGGTGGAGGTGTGAGGAGGGGAAGGGGTGATAGAAGACAGGTGCAGGTGTCCTCAGATCGCCAGGAGCCTCTGACACCATCTCTCAAACACTGTCGCCGAGCAGCAATTAGTCTGCGCCTATGTTTTCCACTGTCTGCCCGGGTGCTTTATATCCTGTCACACACACACAGACACACAGAAAATGTACGCACTCTTACTTTCTTGTGTGATAGCGTTGATGAAATTGCATTTGCTTTTCTGATTGTGAACTTTAAAAGGAAGGATTTTAGATAAAGACAAATGACTAATTTAACAGCAGGTATAAATGCCACTTCATGCATATATTATTTCTTTTTGTGAATATGCCTTTTGATTTCCTTTCTTGTCTTTTTTCCACCCAGGTGCTAGATATAGTCCGTACAAATGTCCGCTCCGCACTGCAGCGGATCTGGAGAGAGCCAGAGGTGGAGAACCTTCACCTGTACAGGCTGTTCACCCGCGTCTTTAACCGTCTCCTCTGGAGCCACGGCCAGGGGCTGTGGAACTGCTTCTCCCACACTGGGTAGGTCACACACAAGAGTACCATTTAGACTCGTCACAATACTAAAATTGTTACATTCGATTTCGATTTACCAAGGAAAAGGCTCATTACTTGATACTTTTTTCAAATTTCATTTTCATACAACAAATGAAAATATATTAGACAATAGGATAGACAATAGAAATTTTAAACACAAATGAATAGTACTTTCATATTATCATCTGATTATATACAGACTGTTATAAAACTATTCAGGAAAGGTCAAATTTTGTCCTATTTATGTGTTTTATATTAAGTAATAATACAAATGGGTATCTAGTAGTGATACTAGTTTTATTATCAATTAGTATGTAGGTATCGATACTTTTGGACAACTAGTACCATTACCATATGACATCAGTGTCTGTAATAAAGTGGTAAAGTATACTTTGGCACAACATTTTTTTAATCATTTTATACTCAGTAAATATAGTTGTAGATACTATTCTCAGTAAATATGAGTTTGTAGATACTGGACAATAAAAAAAACAATACTCATCTAAGGTTGAATTCAGGCCACCCTTTCCCACCTATCAAAGACTTGTTCATCAACATGCACTGTCCCAACAAAATAAAAAAAAAAAAAAAATAAAATAAATAGATCTAAGGTTGAATTCAGGCCACCCTTTCCCACCTAAACTCAAAGACTTGTATAGTAGACCAGGTAAAGCAGAGTTGAGCAGCAGACACAGGGTCTCAGAAGTTCTAGGTTTGTTACAGAAGTTTTTCCGATCTCTTTTATATTTTTCAGAAGTGACATAGAGAGTGTCTCCCATCAAAACACAAGTCACCACAACAGCAGCCTCACCTATTATCTTTCTATAAAAAAAACTCCAAGACCCAACAAAATAAACTGCTATTTTGTCATCTTTTGTTTCACATGTTTTATACATTTGACTTTCTTCAAAGCCAGGCATGCAACTTGACAACTTGAGATGCGTGTACTTGCTCGTGACATGTTCCTTTCATGCTAAAACTGCCCTAGACATATGAGGAAAAAAGAAACAGCAATGCTTTGGCAGACAGCTGACATGCTATTCGTCTTTAATCTTGTCTATCTTTAAGGTGAGACCCTACAATGTATCCTCTGTATTAGGTTGCTTCGGTTCAGTTGCAGTTAGGTCGTGTATCCCTCGGCAACAGAAGGCTTAGAGGTGTAACTAAAGAAGCAGCAGGCATATATTCTACTTCCTACACCTGTACTGGCACTTAATTAGCACTTAATAAATGAAATAAAAGTACATAAATAAATAGCTCAAATTGCTAGTAATATGTACCACTGTTTTGTCACTGTGTCGCCATTTGGTTTGCGTAGTGGCCTCTAAAAATGAATCACGATTTTTTTTGGAGTTGGATCTCAATTTGAATCTTATGGCAATTCATGTAAATTTATTCCTATATTCCTTTTAAGCAGAGCAAAGTTATCTGCTGTTTCCGTTTAGACTTCACTGTGTTTGGTTAAATCCATATGTCACTCACTCAAAGCATGACCAATAGGAAGAGTGAGCAGGAAAAAGTTTCTGTTTTTGAGTATAGAGCTGGATGAAATAGTAGATGTAATAATCTGAATTACAATATGACAATTTCACGAAAATACCATAACGTCCCATGATCAGAGACTTTGATCATTGGGAAAACACATTATGGTTGCCACTTTTAGCCCATTATAATGTTATGGATGAATTAGTGTGGGTGATTTTGTATTATGCATAAGATAATCCTTTATCATTCTTGGCACAATGCCCCATTTTCCTTTTGTGTGGTAGACGTAACTGACTGTTTTGTTAAAGACATCTATACAGCAGGCTAACCCGACATGAAGGAAGCCAGTGGGGGGTCCTGGTGTCCCACAGCGAGGGTGAAGCGCTTCAAAAACACACTCTTAATCCAAGGGTCTTGCCCCAACTCCTCTGTGTGTCTTGTTTGATATTTTGTCTAAAGTACTTAACAGCAATCAAACAACCCAGCGGCTATTCATTCACTACGCTTTGAAAAATTACATGGGGAAAGAAAGGAGAAGAATGCACAGTTTTAACCCTTTGAATGTACAGACTTCCTGAGACTGAAGTGCTGAAAGGGTGTAGACATCAAACGCACCCCCTGAGGTTCGGTGTCTGAGTTGAAGCTGCTCTTTCACAGTCAGGGGCAGGTCTTAGGTTGTAAAGGAGGGTTAACTGTACTTATCTTGTTACCCGATGTGTCTGTCTTTCTTCCTGTATGACGGTGTGTGGCACTTTGAGTATAACATGTAGGGTCAATGGTCATACTATCCCTGCAATAATAATAGCACCAGATCTACATTTTCCATATGTTTTTATTCTTTCAAATAGCAACACAACACCTGCCTCTCTTCATTTGCTTGTTGTTATTGTGTCAGATGCCCTATTTGATGCTGCCGTGACTTGGCTATTCTCCATAAAACAATGTATTGATAGTACAATTTTGTAAAGATTCTTGGTGAATAGCAAAAGAATTTAAATAATGTAACCCTTTCTCCACATTATATTCACATTGTAATTAACTCTTGAGAGATAGTGACAAAATTATGCACATGTTTTCCTTAGGTCGTCGTGGGAGACCGTCTTCAGCAGGAGCAGTGAGGTGGTATCGCCTCAGGAGCTGCAGTGCTGCCGGCGGCTGGTCCAGCTGTGCAGAGACTGTCTGCTGGTCGTTTACAAGTTTGTGTCTGAGTCCAGGGGCTCTCTGACTGGACTGAGCCCTGAATGGGATGACACCAGGTGAGACCAGGGCTTGTGCTTAAACTAAGTAAAACAATAAATGACATTATGGTGGGTATAAAATAAGGTTACAGTTTAGGTTCAACTGACGATTCAGACAGAATTCCAAACAAAGCTATACTATTACAATTACTATAACTTCACACCGTCATTAACACTATATGTATCTATGATGAATTTTGAAGTAAAAACAATGACCACACATAATAATAAAGACTGAAAATATTAATTACAAAACACACACCCACATTCTTAAATTGCTGGTAAATGACACAATATCTGTATATAGCAGTTCAATGACTCAGTCTTAGGCTGTTACTATCTCATAGACTTTCCTTAAGTACTTTTAAACCCCATTTATTGACATAATGAACTTAAACACCTTGTGCAAAGAAGGCCACACAGACATAATTAACATTTAAAGATGAATTCAATTAGCACAGCTGAGTCTTTCTGCTTGTTGGAACCTGGAGCTATCATCTCATAACCTCAGTAAAACAAACAAACACAAATCAGCCTTGTTCTATTTCAGACCTACTCCCTGAAGGAGAGGATCCAGGGCTTACAATTGAGTGAACTTTTTAAAGCACATATGCTGTGGGCTGGCAGGCAGGAGAGGGCTGGCTGAGGCGAGGGAACGTGCCGTTAACAGGAAATAATGGCCCACAGATTAGCGCTCAGGTTAGCCTGGGCCCCCCGAGGCCTGCTTAATTCAATTAGAGCCCAGATGAGGCTGTGCTGCAAATGACCTTATGAGAGAGAGAGCTCTTTTTTCCTCAGGCCTTGTGTTACATGATTCATAACTCATACGCATTTTTAACAGGCTATCACTTTGCACCTACTGTAGAACAACCTCTGCTGTTAAACGGCCGGATGATTATAGCATAGACTATTGTCAGTATACGACCATTTTGTTATGACTAACCCTACATCTCTGACTGTGCCCATAAAGGGGAAATCATGTGCCTAACAAGTAGAAATAAAACTGTTCTTACACCTTTTTCAATTAAATATATTTTAGAACACTATATTCAGTTGATAAGAGTAACACTAATAACAGTGCAGCATATTAACCATACAACATTGCTACATACATATTTATGATATATTTTCCTTTTAAGCATGCTGCTGTTTCTCTCTTTATATGTCTTGTGTCTTAATATGTGTGTGTAAAAAGCTTACCATTAGCTGCTGGACCAGCCCATGACTCCGCTGCTGCTGTTGTCGCTGCTGCTTCCTCCTCCTCTTCCTCAGTCTCTTCGCCTCTCGACGCAGGTCTCTGCTTGGTTTAGTTCTGCTAAACCCGCTGTTTCCACTGTCCCCCTTTTCACTGCTTTTGCTGCTTCTAGTACCCCACTCTGCAACAAAGGCTTGTCACAGAAATGGTTGTTTTGGTTTCCACATCAACAGTCTGGTACGGTCTGCTCTCCCTTCCCTTATTAACATCAAATCTATTAAAGTTACACCAGTTTTACATTGCATTAAGAGTTATGTTTTTACATTTTTCTGGGTAAGTGGTGCCATAAACCTGAACTGAAATGTATTTTTGAATAGTTGATAAGAGAAGGAGAAAGTGTAAGACCATTATGTCTGTTCTTTCTACAACCATTTACCCAGCTTGCTTTGCATTGCCACTTGCTGCCAAACTGTCTTTCACGCTGTTCTCTTTCTTATCAAGAGCATCTTGCCTGAGTGAGCACATTTTAAGTTGGAGTGGCTTTAGAAAGAGCTCAGCCTCTCTCCATCAGGAAACCGTCACAACCTGATGCCACTTCACGTCGCTGAGAAGCAATTAAGAGTATTTCCTCATTGGTGTTCAAGCCTAAAATGAAGACCTAAATGTGTGTCTGAGAGGATAAGAGCGGGCTCTGCATGTGTTATGTGGCTGCTGCACAAAACCACGCATTCTGTCATCACAATGTCTGTGCTACACATGCATTTGGAACCTAAATAAATGATGCTGCGCACATACTTTATACACTATAATGTATG
The DNA here is from genome assembly GCA_019594935.1 of Periophthalmus modestus. NCBI lineage: Eukaryota > Metazoa > Chordata > Actinopteri > Gobiiformes > Gobiidae > Periophthalmus > Periophthalmus modestus. The sequence goes on along the minus strand of JAIEZT010000007.1, from coordinate 8,371,696 downwards.
AACACTGATGATGACAATATACATGAATATAAAATTAAGACTATCTGTAACTAAAACCGCTTTCAAATGGTCCTCTTAAAGAGGTGGTGCCAGATTGTCTTTCATATAATGGTCAAAGTCAGGTTTTTTTTGCCCCAGTACAGAAATATCGTAAAAGCAACACCAAGGGGCAAATTGACATGTGTGCTGTCTGCATCTAATTATAAAGTGCTTTTATCATCCACAAACGTGGAAATATTGGATTGTTAGCATGCTAGTTGTTGTTAGCATTACTGTGATGGCAAAACTCCAGCTACTGAAAAGAGCTTAGAAACTTGGGACAATTAATAACTGGAATGCTCGAAACGCCTTAGAAAATACTGCTGCACACTTCCGTTTTTCACGTTTTTAAGACTGTAAAAACAACAGTGCAACAGTACCTTTAATTCTACATATGAGAACCAGTTTCATATTAAAGTATTATTAAATTACTCATGATCCACAAAGTAATTAATAAGTCTTGCTCAAATATTCCTGTGGTGGGATAATTTTAAGTTGACAAAATTTCCACACAGATTTCTTCATAGTATTCATTGTCAGTGACACCTACTCAGTCCTGCTCAAGAGCCCTTCTCCTTTTGGAGCGCTCTGATCAGGTGTGTCAACAACTTCACCCTCCTTCCCAAAGTCCTCCGGTCTGTGTGGGCAGATGAGATGTAGCCTAATAGCCCCACTAATGACTTCCCCGTTTAGCTTGGAATTACTGTCGCAGGCCAAAGACAATTTTCCCATGATGACAAAAGTTTCAAATTCTATTAGCTTTCATCAGTTTGGAGAAGTGCGGTCGTAATTAGGGTTAATTGAGGTGGTGAACCAAAAGTGGGCTCAACAGATCACCTTCAGAATACCTCCTGAGCCCTGTAGTTTATGATTGCGTCAGCTATTGTTGCAGTCTCTCTTTTGTTCTTGTTTTATTTTCCCTTCTTCTAAATGACTTTGGCAGTTGCATCTCTAGTGAGTACTTCTGACTGATGTTGAGAGACCAGATTGCAGGTTTGCATGGTATCGGCCCAAGCGAGGAGCATATCTTTCTGTCTCCCTGTGAAGTGATGGATTGAAGCTAAGCAGAGATGCATGAACTGTCCTACCCCCCTTGGCCTCTTAAGCATGCCTCGCTATTGCTAAGATCGTCTCCATGATCAAAAGCTTATGAACCTGGAAGATGCAGAATGAGAGGCCAATTAAACATAGCCTGCAGAGCTTGGACGTGAGATGCAGCCTCCCTCACTCACTCACTCTCTCCCCTCGTACTTGTCGTCGCTACCTCCAATTCTTTCTGCGCGCTCAGAATATTCTCAAAGTGCATAAGAGAGGAGGACTGCAGAACATACAGCCTCAACCCCTGATGAATGATCAATATTTGATTTTGTACTTTGGATTTTTATGGCCTTTTACATTCCTTCGCTTGCAGTTTCTATGGAAATGTGAGTGAGAGTAGAATCATGTAGATCGGAGATGATCACAATATTGCATAAACGAAACACAGAAAGGTAGCAGATTAAAAAAGTGAAATAAATAGATGCTTCTGGATAGGGCTGCGCAGTTACTGTTATTAGTATTTTTATTTATTTTCTAATCGTCAGTGAGCAGCTTGGGTCTTTTTAATGAAGAGATCTGCAGCCAATCCTCTCAGTAAAAGCATGTAGTTTGAAGCAGAGTTCAGACATTGGAGCACAAAATTTTGAAAATGTCTGTGTTGTTGATGTTCAAGGAATTAATATTGAAAACCATTTTGTTTTATTAAAGCAGAAGCAAATCAAAAATCTGGATCAGTTAGTACAAGGTGGAAAAAACTGATTCTTTTTTGTCATTTTACTTCTGAATGTTAAGTGTTTAGTCATGTTTAACTCCACAGATATGAGCTACAAGTGTGAAAATGCTCAAAAAATGTCAGCTCCTATAATTCTACAAAATAAATTCTACATAGCCTCGCCATGTTTTTTGGCAATGCTTTGCTAGTGACAGAATATTCCATTATTCCCTAAACACAACCACAAAAACCATGAAATGCATCCTTAAGCAATACAAATGTACAAGAAAAGAAATCTGTATCTGTCTGATTCCGGTGACAGTCTTGGAAACACGCCCCAGAGATACCTCCTCTCTTCTAAGCTATTTCAAGGACACTCCGTTTGGACTAAATGAAGTTAATTTGAATCCCTCCTCACTCTCCCAGATCTGAACGTAGAAGCGGACACCCCCCTTAGCGACATACTCTTTTTCTATTCTCCCTCCTCTTTTTTCTGTCCGACTTCGGAGGAATCTGTTCGGCTAATTTGTCCGAGAGCTATTTCACAAGGAAAGAGACCTGTCAGGGAAAAGTGTGCTATCTCTGCACTGCTTAAAAGAAGATATTATTTCTGCTCTGTGTAATCCTCAGCCCCACTGGCTCTTCTTTTGATTAGATTGTCACATCTTAAAGCCTCCACCGGGACTATTCTTTTGACCATTGCTGCTCATTTAACTGCGTGTAGTTTTCTATTAGCTAAAGATCCTTGGTGCGGATATGAGTAGGAGGTCACATAGTGTATCTTATGCGACAAATTGATGAGATTGGGACAAAGCCAACGCTGTAGGTTCATTCTATCACTGAGAAAGAAGACAAACAACCACTTCTCTATAGCAACACTGGCTTAACCTTGAGTTAAAGTGCATGTGACAGGTTAGACTACTCACTTCACTAAAATATCGTTAACATAATTATATTTAAGATAATGCAATAAATCTTGCCTAGTTTTGCTTTTTGAGAATTTTACACTGACAGCAGATACGACACATGTAGAGGTAATTTCATAACAGTTACCTAGCAACCATAAAGGCCCAAAACATGTCTAAGTTGCACAATAGTTATGAAAAATTGCAACATTAAATGAAGGTTTAAATGCCTTCCTTCCACATAAATTGTCCCTGTATTTTGGATGGACATTTTTGTGTTGTTTAGATCTGTAGAGGTATTCAGTTCCTTTGACTCATGTAAAACTATGATAAATATTCACCACAGGTACTACCTCACCAAACCATGTAATAATTCGACAAACATGAGAACCTGTTATATGCACTTTAAGCTTAACCAGGATTTGACCATTTCATCTGACATTGCTCTGACAATCATTTCTATCCAGATAAGATAAGCTAAGAATAGGAGCAGTGCCCAGGCCGCTCCGGACTCTATCTGAACCTGCCGCTGGTCTCATTCTCAGGTACTGGAACGCTGTTAGCAGGAGCTGCCTCACTGCTCTGTCTCGGTGGAAGGTGTCATAGGAAAATCTTAGAAAGGTTCTGACGTCGGTGCCGTGGGATGATAGGTGAGGATCCTTTGTTCATGATACTAAAAGCTCTAAGGCCAAAGTTCAGCATAGTGTCTTTTCCGTAGATAAGACGTTTCTGAGTCGCAAAAAATAGATGTTGCATATATCTACTATTACTAAGTACTCGAGGTTGTGTATTTGCAAGAACTTTGCACTCTGTATCACAGTCTGAGAGTATGTGGAAAAACCTCACCTCAATGCAAGAATACAGTTAAATACACAAAATACTTTTTGTATAATCCTACTGTAACTGTATTACACTGAGAAGGCTGATTTCCAAAGAAGTAATAAAATGGTCCAAGATATTTTGATGGTGACGCTGCAAAACTGTCAACACTGCCAAATATATAATTGCATTGATCATTCATTACCACATGCATTTTGCAAACTAAAAGAACATTACGACATCAAAGACTTCATTTAGATGCAGCCAGCTCCAAAAAGTTTCGCAAAAAGTTTTGTAAATACTTCTAAAAAATCTAATTCTTTCAGTTCAAATGCATAATATAGAGAACTGTCTTGACTGAAACATCAGCCATTTCATTGTGGTTGTTTTTATTCTATCCCAAATTAAAGATGGCTCTAAGTTTGAAGCCTAACTTAGCTGTTATGTGCAAACAAAATAAATGGTAGACTGTGTGATATTTGGCTATGAACACGGCCATGGCCTGACCTCTATAGAATGACCTTTGCATATCTAATCCTCTCATTATTTCTGCCCTCTCCCATAATCCCTCCATCCCTCCCTGGCTCTTGTCCGTCTGCCCAGGTATCTGCTGCCAGTCACCTCCCTGTTCAAGTGGCCTTCGTCCAGCTATGGCCGCATTTCGTCGTCGGCCACTGCCCCGCGCTCTCGCAGTCTCCTCGCTGCCAGAATGGGACACTACTAAGATCACCGTGGTTACGCTCTGGCTTCTGACGCCGTGACCTTTGACCTCAATCTCTATACGATACCTTCATAAACAGCAGTAAACGTACGTGAACATGGGGCCAACCTAAAAAAGACCTCCAGACTTTTGGCCAAATCTTTTATGGAAGAACGTCAGTGAGCAAGATAATGTTGACTTGCACTTTTTTTATTTTATTTATTTATTTATTTATATTGGTTGATGCCCGCCCTTCTTAAACCAGCAGACCAACTTTATCCTCACCTCTTCTCCCTGGTAACTCCAGGCTTCGTGGGCTTGGCTGCTATCTTTTCTTCTTGACTTTTAGGTGTATAGTCCTACTTCTTGTCTTGGTACTGTAAAAGTGAAGAATAACAAGATACTAAGCAATGCAAGGATATTTATTATTTATTTTTTAAGGTGTTTTCACTGGATGCAAAACAAATGTGGATTGATAACTTTTCACTATTTTGCAAATGATGACAAAAAGCTTATTTTTGCTGGCTTGTTATTATGTTTGTACACTGAGTTTATAATTATGTTGAAACTGTCACTTTACTTTTTCGCCTCGAAGAAGATACATGCCCAGAATGCACCATGTTTTAGCGCCATGTTTAGAATGTTGATGTAGTATGCCAAATTGAGCGCCTCTCAGGCCCTTAGCGGTGCTCCCCATGCTAAGTGTCTGAGGGTACATCGGTCCTATACGCACTATACGGTTTGTCACTGACTGGGTGCACAGTACTGTCTGCATGTCCAGAAGAGTTTAGTAGTAGTTAGACAGAGGAGCTGCATTCGCAATATACTTGAAGTTTTGTGTTGTCATTTATTATGGTGTCTTTGTCCTGACTGCACTCCACTGTTAAGTTTGTTACCTGAAGTTTGGATGCTGGGCGCTGTGTTAGGTTTTTGTAGGGCACTTTGAATGATTCGGCTCATCAGCTCAAATGTATTGTACTGTAACAACGATAATTTGCCTGAGATGAGCAGCTGCACCCTCTCCCCACTCAACTGTGCAAGTGCCAGTGTGCTATAAGATGTGCCAGTAATAAGCACGTCAACGTCATGTGATTATTAACAGAGTATATCATGAACATGGACCTCATCAGCTACCGTAGGAGCAGTGTTAGTAATAGAAAGACATGCAGTATTATTTTATTTATTGAAGTTTCTTGTACAATGGTAAATTGAACAAACAATAAAAACTACAGTTGCAGAAATCATTAGAATTAAAATTGACATCCTAAAAATATTAATATGAATAAACACACTTTATTTTAATGCCAAATATTTATTTGTTTCATTTTATAATTGTTATTTAAAGTAGTTTATTTGGGTGATGGTATTTTGGTTGACAGCAATAAAATGTTTAAACTGATCAGATTTTTCTCTTTCATAAATAAATAAGTAACAATAATAAGAATAAGAATAAGAATAATTGCTTATGCATTAAAACACAATATTGCTTTTTTATGTTGCAAACTTGGGATACTTATTTTAAAGTAATGTTGTTATTCAAAATGTGACTTGCAGGTGTCATCATTGCATTTTACTTCACATTAATTATCAAAGATTTTATCAAGTTAAGTTTACTCAATGGCACAAACAAGCAGAGTCAAGTGGAACTAATTATAAACATTGGATTTACTAAGTGCAGGGACTGGTGCAGAATGCAAAAACATCCTGTCTACCTGATATCCATTACTGCGCCACTGTGTCTTTGGGGTCAGCATCTGAGCGCTATCACATTTCTCAGCAGAGCCCCGTGGACAGGCGACACCCTGACCTGTCACTCTCTCCTGGAATAAGTGTGTACACCCGCCAGCCTGTTCTTGTCCAATCCTGACTTCGAGATACCTGTGTGTGGACATAGTGTGATCATTCCTGCACTGGACTGGTTTTATTTAGTTCTAACCTCCAGCTATTCTTCAGCTTGGGACATTGAGGCTCTACACGTCCTCAGCCTGGGTCCTGACAGTTCAGTGTCCAAACTGTCTCCATAGTGTCCTATAGAAGTGGTTCTCAGCAAAAGAACAGCATACATCTGATGGGACCATGGCAAGCAATCGTCAATTGCTTGAATTCGAAGTTCTGTATTACACATCAATGAGACCTGCATTAGACTTATTATTTATAATGGTTGTCCCTCATTATTCATGGATGTATTATAATCCTGTGTTGTCCTCCATTTGAGGCGTGAGTACTGTACTCAGAAAATTTCAGTTTTCACCTTCCCCCTATCTCCATCCACAGCCCTATTTGTCAGGGTCATACACAAATTTAGTCTTTTTTCAAATGAATAAACACTGTAAAGGAAAATATTGCTGCTTGTTACAGTGAAATGACAGTATTAAAAGATGTGGCCAGCAGTGAAGAATCTGTTTTTGCAGTTTTGAACAGCAAGTCAACAGTTTCTATCATTATGTTGTCTATAACTAGCATCAACCCGTGATTTACAAATGTGATTTAGAGTTTACTGATAAATACCAGAATTAAAGTATAAAATGCCTTCTTTGAGTAAAACTAGTTGATGAGATGATACGATTAGCCTATATTGCCAGAGTCCAGCTTTTGTTTTTGAATCCGGGTTAAGAACGACCTATTTTACATTTATACATGTTGTGTAATCAGAGACATGTCAGTCACAGATGGGGAGTCCAGATTGGTCCAGTCTGGTTCAAGACTTTAGGTTTCAGCCTGGCTTCTTTTTTTTTAGATCTACTTTTCTTTGTGTTTAGTCCCATTATTTCCTGTGTTAGTCCTGTTTTAACACTTCAGCTGGTGCTTCAGTTTTGTCATACTTATTTTTAATGCATTTTCGTGTACTTGATGTTCACTGTCCTGCTGCAAGCACCACTGTGTTCTGACCTTTTCCACTCTTCACAGAGCTCTATCCCACACTCCCTTACCTGCTTAGCGTCCACTCCTTTTATTTCTATCTATATATATTTTTTTTAAACCAAGACCCACATGACCCATTTTTGGATGCCCTAAGCTGGCCTCTCTGGGAGCTGTGTGAGTAGTGGATGGTTGAGATGAGATAAGGACGCAGACACGAATGCTCTAGTTCAAATACACATGCCCTGGCTTCAAAAACAGACCTTAATCCACTATTTGAAATGGCAGAGAGAGAGACAGAGCAGTGTGATTTGTTCTGTATTTATGATGGCTGAATGAGGTGTCCAAAGGCACTGATGGCCTCCTTTCCCTGTCCATGGGAGCTTTCAAATTGGGCCCTGTAGTGGTGTGTGGGCTTTCAAATGACAAAAGTGACCTTTCTTATCAGACAAATATTGGCCTCTACCTCAGTGTGTGAAAGGATGTGTGTGCAGAGATTACCTATGTCCTCGGCCCATTCGGCGGATAATGGCTGTCAGGACTCTGCAGAAGTCAAAGTACGTTTAGGCAAAACTACAAAAATGAGTTGTCAATGTAACAATGAGCTACTGCGTTTTATGAAGCCTCTCGTAAAAAATAAATATATTCAATGAGCAAGTAAGTGTCATTCAAAAAAAAAGGCAAAACATTTAGAATGATCAAATATCTTCGTCTTGTCAAAAGGGGTATACTGAGTCTGGAGAAGTGTGAGATTAGACCAGGGGTGTCAAACTCAAAAGCTGTTCTAAAACATTTTTCAAATCAATCAACTGCAAATTAACTCACCCAGATCAACATTTTTCTGTGAATCAATCAGAATAATTTTTTACATTTTAATCTGTTTACAGTCAAAACCTCCTTATAGTATTGTATGTGTTTGAAGGTGCACTATGTAACTTTTCTTGTGGAAGATATTTGCAGCCTTGTATTCATGAAGATTCAACATGTATCTGTTATAAAAATCAATCTCTATACTTTTTTATGCAATAACAAGTGTTTTAATTGCTAAACAGCTTGAAAAAAAACATGTCATCACCTCTCCACTGAGCCAACCTGTTCATCGACCTGGTGGTGTCCCTTTTGTCTCCATGGAAACATATTAGTTTCATGGCATACTGTGGAACATTTCAGGCAAAGCAACAACAACTCCTTGGAGATAACTGTTCAGCAATACTTTTTTTTGCTCTTGTATTATCACCAAGTACATTAGAAAGTGCCACCATTGTCCCACTTGTGTAACCACTGTTCTTACCTCGGTGCTGCTCATGCCTTGACATTGATTCGTGTTTGTATGTTTTTGTTTATTCTCTCAGGGACATGTTCTCTGACACTCTTCGCGATACATTCTGTGTTCTGCCTCGTTTACAGCATCTTTGCTCTCAGCGGGGGTCCTGCCTATAAACCAACAAACAAACACTAGCTGGATGCGCTTCAGCCTGCCTTTCCCAGTGCTGGCTAATCCAACAGTTTCAGAGCAATACATTTTAATGACAACTAAGTATCCCATTACAACAAACAGCACCATTTGTAGTCAGCTAATTTGTTTATTTACCGTGTTGCCATGTTTGATGTGGCAAGGTGGTGGAGTTAGGGAGCGTTGCCAGGTTGAGATGTCTGCCCCAACTTTTTCACAATGTGCCTGCTGTTTTGATTAATTACCTTAAAGTGGAGCACGATGTAATCAATCAATCACTGATGCCTGCAGAGCCCAATCAGACACTTTGAGGTGCATCTTGTTATAATGCAGTAATGATGTGGAGGGCAAATTCAATACAGAAGTTTTCTAATTTGTATAGCTGGACCAGGCATGGGGAAATTCATTAATGCTGTTGTTGTGTCCTTGGGCAAGACGCTTAAACCATCTTGTCCCTAGTGAATGGGTGAGTGGTTCCTTGATGTAAAGCGCTTGTGCCTTGAAGTTGGAAAAGCCCTGTATAAAACTGTGCCCATTTACCGTGTACTTTGTCGCAAAAAGTACGCATCATGTATGTCATAGTGTTATTGTGCCAACATTGATGGTAGAAAGTTAGAGAATGCTTGCAACTAGTGAAGTCATGTTTAACCGTAGACATTTTTAAAATTAATATTGACTGTAGAGGATTGTGTAGGTGAAGTGTCTTGCTCAGGGACACAAAACAACTATGGTAAGATCTGAACTGATCACTCAGATCTCCAGCTTGACACTGCATGGAACGGGTACTTTCACAGTGGTTTTGTTTACTTGCTCACCAAAATCTGTTTCTTGTCTGGATGTGAGACATTTAAGATCTTTTAAAACTGCAGAATTGGATGTCTGATGATGATGATGATGATGAATCCAGTCTGTTCTCCAAGTTCAGCCTCAAGTGTTTCTTTACAAACCTCCACTGCTGATGGTAACTCAAGGCAATGCGGTTATTTAACTTCAGTCTTAATGTCTTTCACTCGCCACAAAAGAATTCATTAATCATCTAACCAAAGGCTGTAAGAACAAGCCACTTCTTATCGTCTCAGGGCCACCACTTACAACACTGCATTAGACCTATGAGTCCTCGCCTTGAATTAACATGGTGGGCTTTATTTGGAGTTATTTAAACTCTGTTTACCAGGGTTATGTTTGCAGAGAGTGTATGTATTTACCCACCTCCTCTTTGTTTCACATTCACATCTAAGTACAAAACCAAAAGCATTAAAGACAGCCAGAGTTGCCACACATTGTACTCAAGAAAAAGTACCATTACTTCAAAATAATAATAATAATATGACTCACGTACAGTGGCAGAAGAAGTACACAATTTTGTTACTTAAGTTAAAAAAAAACCAAACACTCAAGTAAATGTAAAAGTATGACATGAAAATAACTACTTAAAAGTATTAAAGTACATATTTAAAAATGTATTTAAAGAGTAAAAAGTATTTTGCATGGAGTTTGACATCAAAGAAAGCTTCAAATTTACTAGTTTTAGGGAAAGATTTGTGTTTTTGTTCAACAGAAACAATTGAATTAATTTTTTTTTTTCCCCAGATGTTTTTATGTTTGTTCACAGTACAAACAGGTTAAAAATAAACCCCTCAGACATCAGCAGGTCTCATACAGCAATAAAAAATGCTTTTCAGTCCTGTTCAAAAATGTAGAGGAGGAGAAAGTACAGATACCTGCTCTCAAATATAGTGACGTAAAAGTAAAAAGCATCCACTTTAAAATTAAGTAACTTAAGTAAAATACAGATAACAAAAAAATTTACTTAAGTATACTACTTTTACTTTGTTACGTTCTACCACTGCTCAAGTAAAAGTTAAAATTACTGATCCTAGAAATAAATAAAAAAAATGGGTAAATTGCTCACATAACTGTAACTGTAAGAATAACTGTCTGGACATAATAACTGATATTTGGAAATGATTTAATTGGACAGACAAAACTACAAATAATGGACAAATTCTTGTATTTACAAAAAGCTATCTGAAGAAGAGGTCAAAGAAAAGGCCATCTCCAGATCTTGAGCTGGTCTAATTATCCCTCGTCCAATCCAAATTATGGCCAAGTTGACGTGTCTACAGTATAAGAAATGAAATTTAAACACCCCAGTGATACTCAGTAATTTCTGATATCTTTTTCAATGTGTGGAGATAGTAAACCATTACAGTATATTCATCAGATTCATGCAAAAGTATTACTTAACAACAAGACAGCAAGAAACCTCTTTCCCAATGTTTTTATAGTGAAACAATACAGGGGAATCAGGGAATCAGTACATTATTTTCCAGAACACCTTCACGCCAGATCTTAAGTCAGGTTTGGATTAGCCTATTGGGTTTATTTTGGTATTGTCTACTTATTGCTGTTTCTCTTATTGGCTCATTTGAGAAGATTACAATCCCAAATAATAAGTAAACATTATATTCAAAACATCTTACATACATTTCAGTTGAGTTAAGTCATCCACCAGTCAGGAGTTGAAGTGTGATCACATGATATATTGTGTTTCTACTTCACTTTTTGGATTCACCACAAAGCTCTTAGTATCAGTTCAAACCTGTAACAGCGCTGACCCTCCACTCTCACTGCTGACTTCCTCCCCAAATGTTAACCTTGGCTTCCCAGCCGCCACAAAAGCCGAGTGCACTTTGTCACAGCCACGGGGGGTTATAGATGAGCGCAGTTCTGCATATGGCCATCACTCAGCACCCCTGGGCGCCCCTGAGTGTGTCGGGAGTGTGTGTAACAAATGGCTACCGCGCAGTGGAGGTATTAATGTTAGCTGGAGAAAGTACAGTGGGTAGTCACTTCTCCTTCCCATCTGGCCCCTAACAAGAGGTGTGAGAGGTGGTCTGGCTGGATTAGCACTTCTGATGGCGTTGGAGAGCGGAGGACATTGCCAGCGCCTGTCATTCTCAACACTCCTCTTTTATAGCTATCACTCCATCCATGCATTCGCTCATACATCTTCTTGGCTCTGATCATTTCTTCCTCTTGCTCTCTCCATCTCTCTTTCTGTAAAAATGAGAATAAATGAGGTGTGGGAAGGAAGGCGGAATGGGCAATGTGTCTGTATGTACCTGGCTCCATTGCTGAGATCTGTGCTTCTTCCAGTGGCCCCAAAAGACCATCCTGGGACTCTTCATCCACAGAGCGCCCCAGGGGATGAATTGAGCCTCGCAGCCCGGGATATTATCAATATGGCCCCTCCAGGCAGCTAGGAGACAGGAGACAAGGGCTCTCTCTGCCTATTAGTCCACTGCTGAGCGCCAGTGTTAGCAGGAAAAAGAGGTTTGAGTGCAGACCTCTATCCTCTACACTTCCTCTCTCAAAGTCACCCCTTTTATACACACATTCAAGCGGACTTTTGTTGCTGATGTTCCAGGAGCAGATTTCTGGTTGTTATTCTTGGAAATTTGTATCCCCCCTGATTCCTTAATTTGTGGTCTGGTCTCTGGTCTGCTCTCAGGTCAGGTCTCTGGGTTGGTTTCTGCTTTGGTCTCTGGTCTGGTCTCTGGTCTGGTCTCTGTTCTAGTTTAGTCTCTGGTCTAGTCATTAGTCTCAGGTCTGGTTTCTGGTTTTGTCTCTTGTCTGTAGTCTCTGGTCTTTGGCCTGCTCTCCGGTCTCAGATATCTGCTATGGTCTCTGGTTTTGGGTCTGGTTTCTGGTCTCTGGTCACAGGTCTGGTCTTTGTTCTGGTCTCTGCTCTCTGGTCCCTGGTCTCTGGTCTCTGGCCTCTGGTCCCTGGTCTCTGGACTCTGGTCCTGGTCTGGTCTCTGGTCTCTGGTCCCTGGTCTCTGGTCCCTGGTCTCTGGTCTCTGGTCTCTGGTCTCTGGTCTCTGGTCTCTGGTCCCTGGTCTCTGGTCTCTGGTCTCTGGTCCTTGGTCCCTGGCCTCTGGTCCTTGGTCTCTGGCCTCTGATCCCTGGTCCCTGGTCTCTGGTCACTAGTCTGTTCTCTGGTCTGGCCGCTGGTCCCTTGCCCCTAGCCTCTGGCCTCTGGTCCCTGGTCTCTGGTCTCTGGCCTCTGGTCTCTGGTCTCTGGTCTCTGGTCTCTGGTCTCTGGTCTCTGGCCTCTGGTCTCTGGTCTCTGGTCTCTGGTCTCTGGTCCCTGGTCTCTGGTCTCTGGTCTCTGGTCTCTGGTCTCTGGTCCCTGGTCTCTGGTCTCTGGTCTGGTCTCTGGTCTCTGGTCTCTGGCCTCTGGTCCCTGGTCTCTGGTCTCTGGTCTCTGGTCACTGGTCACTCTCTGCCTCTGTTTTCTGGTCTGGGCTCTGGTCCCTGGTCTCTGGTCTCTGGTCCTTGGTCTCTGGCCTCTGGTCCCTGGTCTCTGGTCCTCGGTCCCTGGTCTCTGGTCCCTGGTCTCTGGTCTAGGTCACTGATCTGTTCTCTGGTCTGGTCCCTGGTCTCTGGTCTCTGGTCACTGGTCTGTTTTCTGGTCTGGGGTCTGGTCCTCGGGGTCTGGTCCTGGTCCCTGGTCTCTGGTCTAGGTCACTCTCTGGTCTGGTCTGGTCCCTGGTCTCTGGTCTCTGGTCTGGTCCAAATTGTGGCAAAGCTAGCACATCTACTGCATGAAAAAAAAAATAAATAAACGTAAACATAATTTAAAGACTCTAGAGGCACTGGTGATAATGCTATTTAAAATTTTCAGCAAGAATATGCTCTGAGTACTTAGTGAGTTTTATTCATCCAAACCATGTAAAGGTACTGCATAACAACAAAAAATGTCTGTAGTGAAACAATAAGGGGGGGTCAGGGGGCAGAATTTCCAGCCACACCTGTAAAGAACCAGTCACTTTACTATGATGTCATAACTGTGCCAGATGAGATTGATTGAGAATGATGATGCGTCAAATGCACTGGTGAAGTTTAGAGGCCAGTGTTCGTGTGTGTAATTGGTAAATGTCAGAAACACCTCAGCTCATTCCTCTTAAATATCTCGCTAATATTCATGCTTTATATTTCTGCCAATTTCTTTGCCAATGTACAGCATACGCCCACACTCACACCATGCAAACCACTCACGCAATTACATGTGCCCTGATCTTTTTAAGTGCTGTCTTTCATGGGAAATGCTTTGAGTCCTGCCTCCTTCATCTGTTTTAAAAATCTTCCCCCTGATGTATGTTTTTTTTTACTATTTAAATGTTCGGCTTTATGAGGACACTGACCTTGCATTTGCATTTTAAAAATCACTATCTATTCGGTGAAAGGCAAAATCTCATCACACTGAAAAATGAAGTGTGATCATAAATCTGCTGCATTGTCTCCTCCATATTCTCCTAATGTAAAACTCTGTGATGGTGATGTAAATGGATGACCATGCATATTCTAACAGGCAGTAATATATGAAATATAAATGCATCCGACCTGGTTGGAAACAGATTCATCACCTCTACTGTAATAGTGTTTCATAACGCAGCCACAGGCGTTTTCTGTTTGCATCAACCCCAAGCCCGCATTTTTGAATAACTGTTGTTAATCTGCAACTCCATTAATATAAATCTATGCTATTCTACATATAAATGCAAATAATGAAGAACAATTAGCCAGGAGCATAAGAAGCAGAATGATTGTCCCATGATGCAAAGTTGGTGGTTCAAATTCCTTTTTTTTCTTGTTGCAAGATCATTTGGATCTATATCTCGCTGTACAACCTTGACAAACTTCTCAAAGTATTACTCACTAGTATCACCCAGTGGTGGTAAGCTACTTCTGCTGCCACCACTTCCCTGGAGCGACTGATTTAAACATTGCTGCCAACCTGCAACCTTTTGGGCCACCTCCAATCACTCACCCACCACATTCACACAGGCAAAGAGGTTGAAATGTCTTGCCCAAGAGCACAGCGCCTATAGGATCAAACCATCTGGATGTAATGGCTGCTCTCCATACCACATTTCCTCACCTGCTTATCACTAGTCATTAAGAGATACTTAGCTGCGTCCCTGGCAAATGGAAAAGCCAAAAGGAAAGGAGACTGTAATAGCATTTTTTTTACAGTCCAACTTAAACTTCCCATACTCTGCTGCCAACTAATGAAACGCACAATCAGTTTGAATCTGACCGTGACTGCTGATCATGCCCAGAGACGCTACTCAGCTTCCAAATTCTGCTCGGAGGAAATTGTAGAAAACCTCAACGAAAAACCACACCAGGCCTTTCCAGTGGCTTCCAGATCATTTAAACAGGCGTGTGTGTGTGTGACCTCATCTCATTCAAAAACACGAGGTCTTGAAAAGCACAGGGACTGAGAGAACTGCTTTAAGCTACATCTGCACTCTGACTTTCCTTACCATCTCCGTTATACAGCTCCCTGGTTACATTTTGTTCCTGCCATTATCCTTGCCATAAGCTAGCCACAGGTCACTGGTGTTAATGTGTGCTATGGTCCTATAGAAATTCTGGGAATGTAAAGACAACTAAAGTATGTCCTCTCCGCTTTAAATCCCCAGTGAATCAGTTTGGTGTTTTGTACCCGATGCTCAAGAAAATCAGACTTTAAGCTTTTCACACACAATCGGGTACCTTATTGTAAAGCGTTTGATGACAATGTGCAGTTATTTTTAAATTGGGCTAGCTTAGGATGTTTGCTGCTCTAGCTCAACTAACAAATTGGCAGGATTAGACATTCCAGATTGTTAGCGATTTCAGTTGTGCGATGCCTTCACAATTAAATACAAAAAATGCACTGGTTGAATTTGCACCATTTGTTCCCTTCTCTTTTGATGGTGGTAAGCTGTTCCTGCTCAAATATGCAAGGTCAAGAGTCTTAGCCAAGGTATCTGTCCAAGAACCCCATGGTTACTGAGCGAATGAGGTTACCTTGCCAACTTTTGCCTAACCAACATCTAGCATTTTACAGTACCTTTTCGAATATATCACTTCAGAATCTTATAAAGACATTTGTTTGTTCAAATTATGCATTTAAGATTTGCGTTTCATAATATGACATGTACACTCTACTGCTCCCCACTGCACACTTAGTCAAATCAGTGTTTCATTGTCAGTGTGGTACTTTTGCATGAATTACTTAAGTAAATGTTATCTCACTCTCATGATATCTTAAAAGCCAAACCTTTAGAGATTACATTTAAATCCACAGGAGATGCTCACCACTCAGTGTGCTTCATGTTCTTTTTATTCATAGTAAAAAGTTGCCATCGCAGCTGCACCAAAACTCTTTTCAAGTTAAGGTGCTACATCAAAGTGGCTTGGGTAAATGGATAGCTAAAAACACAAACTTTTCTTTCAATGGCAAGTCTTAGCATAATTAGCTTAGGTACTCAACGGTGCAAATTGTTGTGGAGTATATGCAGCTTTTCTCTCGCGTTTAGATAATTAGCAGAACATTCTCACACTCGCTAAAACAGGAAATAATTGCCTTCTCCGTCGTGCGTATGTGAATGGGACAGACTCATCCTTGAACCTAGATTCTTGCCTACGCCACGCAACATTGAGGCTAATTGACAGCGGTGAAGTAAGTAAAGTGTAAGTAAGTAAAGTGCGGCGTTTGTGTTTAACATGTAAAAAAGTTTCATGAAACCACCCACGTGTTTTCTTGGTTTAATGCCCAAGTCATATACACAAAGAGTTAAATCGTACTCTCAGGTAATGAGCAGCTCACAAAGCATCCTTTCAGCATTTCCTCAAGTATTTTACTCCAAATCTCCCAAAAGAACTCAAAGTGAATTTCAACATAAAAGTATTCATAGTATTTTAAGTAATGGGATCCAGAATACACATCAATAAACATCATGGATTACTACAGATTAATGGGTGAAGCACTAGATGTGATTTTGTTCAAAAAGATAGATGACCAATCATATGAGCTCAAGACAAGACTTTTTTGTATCTTTGGAGACAAGCATTGATGCCAGGATGCCAATTTGCAAGTCAGGTCTGTGGACAGGCAAGCTGGCAGAGTAAGAATTTGTGTTTTTTGTTTTTTCACATTAGAAACTCCTGAAAATAACTGAAGAAATGGAAGAAGAATATGTTTTATACCATACCAAAGTGATTACGGTAAAGACAAGCAGGTGTGAACCGTACTGTACACCTTTCACATTTTGCAATCTGTAAATATTTGCCCAATAACTATGAAGTTGAGTAGGTGTCCAACACTGCAGGGACTGAACACTTGTCCCTGGTTATATGGCAGGTGCATGGATTGGCAGGAGCTGGTGGAGTTTCAGAACAACTATTGCCTTGGGCTTGTGGTGGGAGCCTCTATCAGCTGTGGGGGCACATTTCCAGAGCCACTTTGTCATTGGAGGATAAATGAGTGGATTAATATGCTATTTCTGTTCCTGTCATCGAGGAATTTGTGCTGTTGGCTGTAGGCTCTCTGTGTAATGACAGACCTGCTTCTGAAATGTGAACAAAGTGCTCGCTTTTTCATTAACTTCAACCTAGAATTTGCTTGCTTTTCTGTAAAATGACATGGGTGATTCATTGAACATCTAGTAATTCTGTTCTGTGCACATACTGGCTTGCATCTGAATTTCATGGTGTATCTCATGACCACAGGTGTGAAAAGCTTCAGTTCAATACAAGGATGTTGTAATTCAAAAACACCGTGTTCTATCTTTTTGAAAGTCCTCAAAATGGCACCTATAAACAGTAAGCTGAAACCTATGACTTGTATATTGTGCATTGTTTGAATCTTTGGGATGCTGAATATAGACTGAAATTATTAATTTAAAAAAATGAAACTGACACTAAATTGCAAATTAGAAGTACCAAACATGTATTTTTTTAATTATACTATTGGCATACATTTAACCCACAACCTCCATGTTGAAGGGCAGGCACACTAACCACTCTGCCACTATTCAAACCCATTTTTTGTTGGTATCAGTCATGGATAATGAGTCCAATTCCAAAATCATCAGTTCCACTTTTTAAGAATGCAAGAAGAGTGTGCGTCAAACAATTGGCGCTCCCTCGCCGCCAGATCGACAGACAGATGGGAAGCAAAACATTTTGGAAGGAATTATCTCGCCAATATACAAGTAATAAGCATGAGTAGTAACCAGGGGAGGGTGCCAAGACCGCTGAAACTCCCTTCTAATGCGACATGTTTAAAATGCAATCAGTATGAAGTCTCTAAAGCTTATCAGCACATAGGAGAAAAAAAAATAAAAACTTGAAACGACCTAACAGGAGCTCAGCCAGGCTAAATGTTAATCGTTGCCATGACGACAGACAGGCTAGATGTTTCCATATTTTTTCTGGAGGTGACAGGATAGTGATTTTCCCAGCTGGAGGCATGTGTGCACGTCTGTGTGTTAGTGTTGACATCCCGGATCATGCACTGAGGATGCCATTGACCTTGCATCCTGTCAATCAAAATGAGTGTGGGCGGGAATTGGAGAGCAGGGGACACAAAAGATTTTGTCGTTCTAAAAGTGACAGAAGTAAAAAATTGTGCGATGGTTAAATTTTCAGACAGTTGTGATGGTTGGTAAAAATAAAACATAAAAGATATTCTGAAGTGACATTGTAAAATTAAGAGGTTGCTCTGATGTCAAATAAATACCTGCTGTGAACACACTTTAATTAGAACACAACAGATGAACAAAGTCAAAAGTTAAAAGTGAACTAATCGACTGATCAGAGGGGTCAGTGGTGTTGTTGTAATCACAGTCTATAAATATAAATGCTGATGACATGAAAAAATGAATATTTTGGTATTTACACTAAAAGACAAGGTGGGACTGTGCACATTTTTCCTTTTGTGTTTCATGTCAAAATGAATTTGCATAAAACGTTCTTTCTACTTCTCTCCCAGGCCATGAAGAAAATAGTGTTCTTTAGGCAGATGTTCTGGAGAGACTAGATTCAGAAAAGAATTTCCCCACAGACCTAAATAATAGGGATTATCTAATATTTTCTCAAAACCGCACAGTTCTCCTTTGTCAACATTACGCACATCATGCCGAGCTCATGCAGAGGGGTTTGCATCAAACTTAAATGGCTCAGATCAGGCTTTTTTATACAAAGGTATTTTAACATTGTAGGTCAAACCGACCCAAATCCCCATGCTGACACAGACCCACTCATCAAAATGAACATCTTTTACTTGGAAATGGCTTATTCAATCAAAAATCCCACATTTTTGTCTTTGTGCATTTAGTCAAAAGACCCCCAGAGACACAGTGAAATCCTTGCCTTTAAACTATAGCAGCGTCCTGTTGGAGAGGGAGAGGGCGACTGCAGGCCTTTGCCTGTGGCTCCACATCAGATGTGTGTGCGCTGATTGCATGGCACTGCAGACATTTGCATGTTTAAGTGTGTGCCGCTGCAGTCGGATGTGCTCTTCTTTGAGAACAACGTGCCCTCTCGGAGCATCTCAATGTGGAGGAGCCCGAGGGGCCCGGAGGGGTTGGTAAAAATAGCCCCAAGGCTGATTAGGAGCCAGGCAGAGGGAGGATTTTAAAAACCTGCTCATTACCACACCTGTAAGGCCTCTGTGAGGAGCCCTTCTGCAGAGCCCAGCTGCTCACATCTGCCACCAGCCGCTCACATAAACTGCTCTCACACTCTCCAGGGGCGGGACTTCACAACAAGACACCACGCCACACGCATACACACGCGCATACACACAATGGCCTCAATACATCCCCAAACACTAAAAGTTAACATCTACATAAAGTGGCACAGTGCAAGGATTTCTGATAATGGCCTCCTTTTCACTATATGGAAGTTTGCAATTTAACCTTCATGTTAAATTGTAAAGTTTTCTTCATATTTTCTGTCACTGGCAGTCACACAAAGTGTTCCAGTATAACTTATGATTTTCTTCAATATCAAAGTTATATTGTGTTTACTTATGTTCAAATAGTTATAACATTTTTCACTTCACTATTCTAACAGTGACGTCTCCTCTTTGAGAGTCAACAGAGCAGCCATGCTTGATTAAAGTTGTCCTCTGCAAAGTGCTCACTGTTATTGAACCAACAATCTGTGGGCTGTGCGAGGCTCCATCCGTCTGTCAAAGCTGTGCGTTTGGCCCGACCCCTCTTGACTCCCATCAGCCCTCCTGCTGGGACAATACAACAAACTAGACCCCCAAAGACAGGCTGTTTGGAGACAAGCTATACGGAGATCTGTCCCAGGGCACCTCTGCAGGAACACACAAGGGCATATTAACCAAAGAAAGGGATATAGACGGAAAATATAGTGAAATAAACCAAAAGTAGGGCTGGCAGGTGATGTATTCATCCAAGATATTTAAAAATTAATTATCAGTATTTAATTGTTAATAAAAAAAAAAACAACAGGAAGATGCTCACTAACTAAAATTTGATCAGAAGCTGAATATTTATTTGGGATTAGTTTTGGGCTAACAGCTGGGACTTGCAGAAGAATTTACGGACTTGTTTGATTCATTCAAAATAGCACTTTTAATTTGTTGTGCAAATAGGGCATATCTTGTTCAAACATCACTCTGGGAACGCTAATTAGTAACAAATATTTTTTTTTAAATAATCTGTAATTTAAAAGTATTTTCAGTTCTGTTTTGGCTTTTCTTAGGATCACATAACTCCTGTGTGCAGTGATTACAAATTAACAGATTTATGATGTATTTTACGATACAACTCAATTTACCTGGGCTTGGGGTTGGCATTTGTTCTTGTTCACCCCCAGATTGGTCCTTCACACTTTCATATTCACTGTAATTTAAATTCAGTAACCATGCCTCGCCCTTATATTTTCTGTATGGTTATTTACAGTCACCTCCATTCATTCTCCCAAGGTGCTGTGCTGTCTGCAATTACACTTGCATTTACATCGATGCTTTCACCGAATCACACTAAAACCTGCATCTCCACAATTACTGTCATCTTCTGATGGCTTGTCACTGACCCTCCCCGCCTCTTGGCATACACACACAGCACACGCACCTTCCTGCATACAAAAGGCAAAACACAATCTTGCTTCAATCCTTTAATATTAGCGGTTTTCTCACAGTCCTGGCCACAGCTGTAGTTTTTCAGTTGACCCGGCTGTTCCTTCGGTGTTGAAATAGTTTTGCTCTGGGAGTGTTTTCTCAGTGCGCAGCATCTGGACCGGAGCACGTCACTCTGAATGCATCCTGTGAAGGGTCAAGGACACATGGGTGGATCAAAAAGAGTTTACATATATCACTGGTTAAAGACAACATAGTTTGTGGAGAGGAGATGAGTGAGGTAATATGTAAAGGAAGGAATGAGAGCTGGGTCAAGCATGGGGGCAACATAACATACATTTTCTCATTGGATTCTCAAGTTGATTTGGATTTTGTCACTGTTGAAGGTTTTTCATATGGAGATCCCATCTTATTAAACTAAACTATCCATCCATCCATTTTCTTCCGCTTATCCGGTGCCGGGTCTCAGGGGCAGCAGTCTGAGCAGGGACTCCCGGACTTCCCTCACCCCAGACAGCTCCTCCAGTGGGACCCCAAGGCGTTCCCAGGGCAGCTGAGAGACATAGTCCCTCCAGTGTGTTCTGGGTCTCCCCCAGGGCCTCCTCCCGGTGTTCCCTGGAACACCACCCTAGTGAGGCGTCCAGGAGAAGTCTTGAGCAGATGCCCGAGCCACCTCAGCTGCTCCACTCGACGTGAAGGAGCAGTGGCTCTACTCCGAGCTCCTCCCGTGTGACTAAGCCCCTCACCCTATCTCTAAGGGAGCGCCCAGCCACCTTGTGGAGGAAACGCATTTCAGCCGCTTATATCTGCAATCTTGTCCTTTCCATATGTAGTTTAACATAAACTAAACTATATATATGTTAAGGGTAATTTAAAGGTGGTTATTCCAGCTTTAAATGGAAAACTGACAGTGTCAATTGTCAGTCTTCCATTTAAAGCGGTTGGATTGGTGGTTCAGTTTGGTCCAGTTCTTGAAAAACTAACAAAACAAATCTTTCTTTCAGGACATTTCTGGACATCCATTTCTGCGGTTTGTTGTTTGTTTAAGCACCATGTAAAGTCATGTCTCGTTGAGTTCCACACAGGAACATTGTCTTTTAATAACCATTCTGCTTTGAAAATAGCACAACTTAGCCAATCTAAAGTTGCAGTAATATTGGGTCATGGCCAACATGCCTAAAAAACAAGTTAATAAGGCGGAACAACTGGAGCTGAGCCTCGAGCTGAAGCTAACACTGGTGTACCTGGCCCTTCCTGCCCGGATGAGGACGTGGTAGTCGGCGGCCGCAGTGGTGACATTTGGGAAGATTAATACGGGGCTGGATGTCATTGAGAGTTGCACGACTGACTTAGAAGCTGGAGTCAGTGACACGGACATTATTACTGCCTTGGAGTCGGATGTGTCAAGTATGAAGAAGGATTTTGATATACTGAAGGTCCGATCTGAAGACTTAGAGGCACGATAGGCAGGGCTGTCCATTAAGTCCAATTTTATTTGCTATTGGGATTGAACCCCTGGCAATTATAATGAACCAGTTAGGCAGGAATGTGCCTAACTGGTTAGAATACAATGACAAGGACAAACTTACAAACTATCCATTTATGCAGATGATCTTCTTCTCTTTCTTTCCCATCCACACGCCACTATTCCTATTGCTCTTAACCTTATAACCAAATTTGAGCCGGTATTTTGATATAAATTAAATATGTCCAGAAGTATACTTTTAACAAAGGCTCAATAATGAACTCTCCAGGGTTTTACCTTCACAAACAACAAGGTCAATTTTAATGACTAGGATGTGTCACTTACAATTATGACCTTGAAATTTGAAAATAATTTTACAAAGGCTTTGGAAAAAGCCAAATGAGATATGGAAACGTGGTCAAAACTCCCTTATGGAAGAATTAAGTCTGTGAAAATGATAATCATGCCTAGGCTTCTATACCTGTTTCAGACAGTGCCGTCTTCATCCCTAAAGCCTTCTTTAATGAACTGAATAAGCACATATCTATGTTCATTTGGAATAAAAACATCCCTTGAATTAGAAGAGTCCTCAGAAAGACAGAAAGAGGATGGTGGTTTATCTTTACTCAACTTTCAATACTACTACTGAGCAACAACCTGCTGTTTGGGCTGCAGGCACGTTGGAGGCGGAGTCTCCTTCCTGGGTCCAGCTTGAACAGCGCTCTAGTAATGGTCCCTTTTGTGTTTTCCACTACCTTTGAGTAAACGCCTGTGGACAAACAATGTTGTTGTCCATGGTGCTTTAAAAATATGGTCTCAATTTAAAATCCATTTTGAATTCAGATGTTCCCTAATTTCAGCTTCTATTCAGAGTAATGTCCATTTTCCTCCATCTTTAATAGACCCATCCTTTCACCAATGGCACAAGAGAGGACTAAGGTGCATTAAGGATCTTTTTAAACATGATAAATGTATCTCCTTTGAACAGCTAAAGAATCACTTTGATGTCCCACAATCTGATTTTTCAGGTATCTCCAAAATATGTAGTTTTGTCAAAACAGCTTTTTCTTTAACTTTCCCCCAAAACATAGCTTGATCAGTGTTAAGACTTGAATCTGCTTAATAGAGGCTTGGTGTCAGTCATTCAATGGGAAGAGGAATCAGGTGAACATTGATAACATTTGGCAAAAAGCAATCACAAGAATCCATTTGACATCTACTCTATAAAACATGGCTTATTATAGTTTAGATGCTAGACTGTGCCCTGGTATGGATCCTTTTGTATGAGGTGTGGTCATGACCTAGCCAACCTGAGCCACATGTTCTGGGTATGATCCCGGTTAAATTACTTTTGGTAGAAAATGTTTAAAACAACTTCTTTTGTATGTAAAAGGAATATCAAGGCAAATTCCACTAAGCTTTGTTTGGGGTTGTACTTCCAGATATTTCAGTGACCCCTGTAGTAGCCTTCATCACAGTGTTTGCAAGACACTTAATATTGTTTAGCTGGAAGAAAGCAGCACCACCATCTTTAAATGTGAATCTGTAAATGTAAATCATAAGTGTATAGACCAAACTCATATATACCAGACTCATAACCAGCCATTAATTTAAAGGTATATTTAAAGCGGATATGTTATTGTTTGCCGGTGTTAAACTGATCTTTCTCATTGTAAAACAGGTGGCACATCTGTGGACAGAAAACCTGTGACTGAATAAATTTAAGATATACAGCTTTAAAGCTTTTGTGTAACATTCCAGGTGAATCATTATCATCTCCATGGAGACATACAGGTGTACCCTCCTACAGAAAAATCCCATAGTGTCTTTTTACTCACAGTTGCCCTTGAGTGATGTGGCGTATAGAACTAAATGCTAAATCCAGTCTTGTCCACAAACAGGACACCTATTCTGACCTGCACTAATTTGATTTTCTCAACTTATACTTACGCATAAACAAAGTGATATGTCCACCGTCCAACTGGGACCTATAGTGTATTTTATATTTATTGCCTCATTATGTCCTTTGTGTTGCTCAGGGGGACGTGACCGCTCACAAAGGTAACTATGTGAACTGTTGAACCCAGGCGTGACCACAGGTATGTGTATGTGTGCAGTAGAATGATCCCTGAAGAGGCTTTGTACAACATGATAAATCCAGTCTACCACAGGAGTCCACCACACACAGCTCACCTGGCTCTTTGGGAGAGGGAGCTGTGCTGGCTTTAAGTAATTGCATCATTTATTTTATGTTGTTTGGCCACAGGAACGTGAAGCGACACACCTTTAGCCCACTCTACCACCTCCACAGTGACACCAATAACACTAGTTTAATCAAGAGCGTAAAGCTGGACTAAAAATACAACACACACGCAGGTTAATTACTGAACAGGGGACTTTGTTAAAACACTGCTCAAAATATGTCAAATGGGGTGAGAAAAATAGTGCATTATGTGTTTGTAAAACCCTGGAGTGGCACTCTGCTATGGTTTAACTGTTATGTGGAATTAACTATTTACTTACCTTATATTTCACTTTTTTTGTGGAAAATAGGAGATCTTGTTTATTGTTTATTAGGGCTGCAACAAATGATCATTTTATTACTCCAACGGTTATATCAAGAGTCTCATTGAGGAAAATCTGAAAAAAAGTGTATTCTTGATGACAGTTTGATTTCATAATGCCACTGTATTTCTTATAAAAAGGTATTTTCATATGCGCTTTAGAGATTGCGTAATCCAAATCAAGATTAAGATGATCAAAATATGACTATGATTATTTATTATTATTTATGGCGGACTGGTCACTATTAGTCAAATCTTTGCAGCCTGTCCATTATAAATGTTAATGACTTTATAACAATCTTTTTTAGATTCTGTGCCAAATTAGCATACAGTATAGTAGTCACAGTTTTTTTTTTTATGCATACCACGTTACTGCTGCCATCTCATCTTGATACTTTTGTCAATCACTTCTCAAACTGTTCATATACATATACTCTCTCTCCACATCAGGCCAAGTTACAGATCAGATCTGTAGAAAGGTGACCTAGCAAAGTCTTTCTTAAATGTTTTTTTTATGCAAAATATATATGTTTAATGCCATATAACATTCCAGTCTAAGCAATAAGTCTTAGAAAAGTTACCTTTATTTTTTGTGTCAGTAAGTCCTTTTTAAAACTAGTTCAGGAGTCGCTTGTGACTGGGTTTATACAGTTTGTCATGTTCATGTTTTTATTTAGTGGTGTGCCTTTGAGAGGACAATGGGAGTAATACAAAGAGATGATCAGTGCGAGTGGAGCCGCATTCATTTGCATACTAAATCTGAACTTTGATCAAGGACATGCAGAGCGCTCACTGAAAGCACGGGTCATTACGAATCCCACCAGAGCTGCACCTTAGAGGCTTCACACAACACAAACGGTGGGTCCTTACAACAGAATAAAGGGCACTCCAAAACCACATCAAATCAACTTTTTATAATAAAAAGTAGGATCTATTATTATAAACATATCATTACCAAATCATTGTGATAAGTGTGACTGTTGACGGATGCAATCAAGAGTTGAAGAGTTTAATTAAAGTCTGGCTTTTTACCTTTGTCATTATCTCAGGACAGTTGTGAAATAGCTAAGCTCGCTTGTTAAGTCAGTTATTACTGCAACACAGCCCATCGAGGTTCATCTGGTCTTCTGATAGTTTATTTTAAAAGATTCATTTTTCAGACCAAGGTTTAGTTTGTTTTCATATCTGAACATTTCGACTGTTCACTGACGGTATTCATTAGAGTGGCCACATTCAGTACACGGAAAAAGGAACATAGGACAGAATGTGAGAAGAAACTGCAAAGCTTGAGCAACAAAACACAAAGTAGAACAGGAGCAACTCAAATCGGCCATTTCTGACCATTGTAAAGAGAGAATTATTATGGACTGGGACAGAGCAAACATCATTGGGACAGAGGACAACAAACACTGTCACTGAATTAAGGAGGCAACAGAAATACGGAAACGTGCCCACGGGACTTTGAACCGGGACGAGGGTTTTTTTTACTCTCACACACCTGAGGTACTGTCCTGAAGGAGTCACACTGCAGATGGCGCTGTCGTCCTGCCTCCGCTGGTAGGAAGACAGTGCCAAAACCTGTTTAAATGAACAAATAGTTTATTAAGAATCATTTATAGGCCTAGAAAATACTTAATGAAGGAGTTAGGTGTTAGGATAAGGATATTAAGTGCTACAAAGCCTGAATCATTCTTAATATACAATTTTTAAATTATGAGTTAAGTCTTTGTTCATGGCTTCATGCTTTCTTATGGCATGCATAAGAATGGTCATCGTTATGGTAAATGATCATATTTTTATATAGAACTTTTCCACCTTCAAGGCACTCAATGCGCTTTACATCAAGGAACCACTCACCCATTCACACATACATTCAGTGTACGCAGATACTGGAGCTTAAGTGTCTTGCCCAAGGACACATCAGCAGTATTCATATGTGGGAGCTGTAATCACACCACCAACCTGTGAGCCAGTGGACCTGACCGCTTTACCAATGATGTTTTATGTCGAGAGCGGGACTTGAACCGCCAACCATCGGATCAGTGGACAAAGACTCTACCACCTGAGCTGCTGTTTTTTTTTTAAAGTACAAAAATGTCTCAATTATGAATTAAGAAGTTCTTTTGTCACTAGTTCAAATAATAAACATGATTTTAGTGCGATAACCAAAAGATCCTTCCTAAACAACACCTACGGCATTAGGCTACAGTACAAGCAACAAAAAAAACAAACATAAAAGGTTAGAAATTAGTGATCGGCTGTTCTTGACGGAAACATCGGCTAAAACCATTTCATGTCTTCCACACTGTATTTCCAGAACAATGTCGAGTTTAACCTGCTATGAAGAACACTGATGCAGTTTGTCCAACACCACCTCCTTCCCGAAAGCCAAAGTCAGACTGGCTGGGGACAGGGACGACGGAGCACAGCAGCCCACAGTCCTAACATCATTATTGGGCTGAGAGAGGCAATAAAGGCAGGTCTGTGGAGATTGGATGTTCTGCACTGTTGTATTGGGGCATCACTGGCTGCTTTTGTGCTCTGATCTTTTTGTCCGCCTCTTGTACGACAACATGATAGATGATTTAGACTTAGGGCTCCATGTGAACCCCACCACCTGAGAACTGGCTGATGTGTTTATGTGTCGCTGCTTATTGCCAGAGAGTAAGACTACAGGACAAAAGGGTTGGACTGTTCAAAGTGCTATTGTGAACACAGGCTTCATACGATACAGATAACAGTAAAGCAAAACAGGGATAAAAGCAGTATTGACTAAACATGTATAGAGCACTATGGTGGAGTTGGTCGCAAATAAATTAGCAACTACCTTGGACGCAGAGGCACATTTAAAAGAGCACTATGTAATTTTTCCTCTGGCTGGAAGCTGCTGTGCTTGGAATGTTGTATGGTATTTAACTCATCTATCTCTCCATAGACAAACATGCGGGTGCCACCAGGTCAGGTTGGTCAGGTTACAGGTCACATCTGTGGAGTGGTGATCCTACTCACAGTAAAAATGCATGCTTTTCTTCTTCATGTAATTAAATACATGTAAGATAGATACATGTAACATTCTAGGTAAAGCCATTACATCTAATCTCACAGTTACATAGGGCACCTTTAAAAAGCCACGTGGAATTGGAACTTTAAATAAAAAACTTTACATCAGGGGTGTCCAAACTATGGCCCGGGGGTCAAATGCGGCCCTCAGACCAGTTTTTATTGGCCTTCAGACCTCCTGCTGAACTGGCCCAACTGATCATAAGCAAATTAAACTATTTCTACCACTATAACCTCAAACATCACATTGCATCGTGATACAGACCTAAAATGAATGTGTTTCAAGCCTTATTATTATACAGCAGCTCTGTCAAATCTGTGTTTAAAGAACCGCACTGCATTTTTCACTGGTCTGTGGCCCTTCCTTTTGAATATCTTTTGAGATGTGGCCCTTGATAAAAAAAAAAAAAAAAGTTTGGGCACCTTTGCCCTACATGGTGAGTTCGAAATTGTTAAATGATTATTTTAGAAAGTGTAGGTACATTTTAAGTGCACCACAAGACACATTATATAGGTATTGTAGACTGTATATATAAATGGACGTAGCTAACCTGCTAGCCGTTGCATTCTAGAAAATAAGAAGTGATCATGGACGTGATTCCGTCTCCATCTACTCCAATTCACTTTGTATTGAAAAACTGTCTCTATATCTGTAACTGCTGCTATCAGGCTCATTTTGGTCTTAAAATGTTTGTATTAACTCACTCTACATGATCCTCCTGTTTTTTTTAAATTTCACTATTTTGTCTGTAAATCAAGACATGAGCAGTAAAAACAGACAAATCCGAATATTATGGATGATGTCGCACTCCCTTAGTTCATTTCTTCATACTGTCTACGGTAGGTATACAAAGATGCTTCTGTAATCTCTCAATCATCCAGGTATAGGTTCCACTGCAGAAGAAAATGTTATTCTTTCAACTGGACAAAAGTTTTTTTTTTTGAGTAAATACGTTTCACCACTCATCCAAGTAGCTTGTTCAGCTCTGACAGGTATACAAAACAGCCTGGCTTTTAAATGTCATTAACCCAAGTATTTGACATCAGCATGATTTAACCGCCACTTGATGCTTAAATGCACAGGCTTATGTCTGAGAACACAGTACTTCTCCAAAGCAGACGTGCGTGCTGCCCCTCTCGCTCCAGTTGCTGTTTGGAGAAATGAGATTAATGATTTTGAAGCATGATGAATGCGTGTGACGGCCGACGACAGGCTGTGAGCGACGTGCCACAGGTGGACTCCCTCCCTATTCCCCAGACTCTCTCACCCCCCCTCTCCAAATCTCTCCCTCCGCTAAGTGCACCGGCCCATACACCAGCCACTGTGGCGTTACCCCTGGCTAAAGTTATTAACCAATGTACGACCTCTGACCTCTCTAATAAACAGCGTCAGCCGCCACTCTGATGTCTGGGTTCTCGTTAGTCACCGGCTCTATCTGCGGGACTTTGCTGCTTGTTTGGCGCGTTGGGGTCTCTGAAACAGTTAAGCTGTCACACATCAGAGTAGACAAGTAGCAGCAGCCTTTAGCGAGCGCGCAGAACCAGTTGGCCTGATTGTGGAGGAGAAAAGGAGAAATCAAAGCGGGGCCAAAGCAGCTGCAGATGGGGTTAGGGTTTCAGAGCAGACATGACGAGGACCAGGCCAGACTCTGGTCGTTTGTGGCAGACTGACTGTCGAAAGGCTGCAGCCATTACACTGCGGCTCCCATCGGAGTTTTGACAAGACATCACCTTTCACTAGAGCTTTGGCCATCAACGCGGTTCCTCATAAAAAGTCAGATGGACCATGGAGTATTAGGGACCTGTTAATATGGCTGATCTTTTCATGTTTTGTGGTTTTAAGACTAAAATATTTGCCTTCTCAGTCAGTGCCGCATTTGTTCTGCCTCATTTATGAAATATTACTGAATCAGATGTCTTAAATTGACAGATGCCTTACTCTGACTATTTACTATTAATGAAATTACACCGATACACTTCACTGCATGTTATCAGCATAATAAAGGAAAAATACAGTCAATATACATTAAAAGATTATATATCGGTGTGCTTGTTGTAATAAAGTTTAAAAATATAAGTCCTTCTTAGGGAAAAAACAAATATAGGTCTGCCACAATAATTACCGTAAGTAATTTTTTGGCTATATGGTAAGAATTAAGTCATAAAAGCTTGGATTAATGACTTTTATGACTCATTACAGATGCAAACTAACTGCTAAAGTGTTTCATTCTGCTGTTTATTTATTGCAGCTCATGATTTTTTAACAATATTATTTAGAATAGTTTTTATGGTTTAAATCTGCTCTTGTGTTTTGCGTCAGTGGCATAAATTAGTTGCAATATTACCGTTTATCGTCTATATTTATTTCAGCAATATATCAAACTTCAAAATATGTTACAGTGACAGGCCTAAACAAATGTTAGTTCAGTAGTTCTCAAACTTTTCTCAGAAAGTACCACCAAGGGAAAGATTTGGCTTTCACCATTAGGTCTAAACCAGGTTTAAAAGTGGGGCACATCTTAACCAAAGTAGTTCTAACCAAGAAATTACCCAAAGGACGAACAAAATGTGGCTCAAATTGACTCTAAATTACGCACAAATAAACTGGGAAGCTGAGTATCACCAGAAGGAGCTGGACACCCCCCATGGTACCACATTTTGAGAAGCACTGGCCTAGTTCATCATTAAAAATGTTGTCCACAATGAGGATAGATTGCAGCAGTAATTCGGCACATATTTTCACTCAGAGTGCCAGTTGTTGGCGTTTTAGTTTAAATAAGGAAACCATCATAAACTGATTAAAATATGGATACCCCTGTTGCACCAGATAGCAGGACATTTTCATTTCTGACATTTAGACAGAAGCATATATTATGTTCAAAAACTTCACACAAAACCGTAAAATACTGAGTTTCGGGATTTCTTTGAGCAGTTTTGGCTGTGTGCGTGCCATTTTGACAGGGAGAGAGAATGTGTGAAGACAAGCGAAGGGGCGGCGAGAGGGAGGACTGAGAGATCATGCAAAAGTGCAAAACGTTCCTCCAGACGCGCTGCAGTCAGGATGAGAGACAGCCCAGCCCGTAAGCTCTGATACCAGCGGCCTCACTGTCCCACCACTGCTCCACCCAAAGCCCCAAGCAGCGCTCCGCTCTTTTCAACAAAACTCTTTCAGGTACTCAACAACCTTTACTACATCATAAAAGGTTGGACAAAGTTTTTCCTATCTGCATATTTCTCCTCCTCCAATGGTCAAAGACAGTGAGTAATATAACGGGGGATTATGCTCTTCTTATCGGTAAAGTAGGACACTGGTAATCAGAAACTGCCTGCTCAGACAGTGCACCCAATATGGACTACTACTTCAAGTGTACTTTTAAAAAAATGTGGGATGTAAATGGTTAAAAATGAGCTATAATGCTGTTGGTCCAAATATCTCTTTTTGTCCAGTGTTTTCAATATGTTTGTACTAGTTATATAGACTAAATTTCTAATCAATTTGTTAAAGAAGACCTATTGTGCTTTTGTCTGCTATTTAGCTATAATCTATGACACCCGTGGATCATTATGTTATAGTTTTCCCATTTTAAATAGCAATATTCATCTAAAATGACTTAAAAGAAACAAGTTTGTTCACTTCTGCATTAGAAAATTATAGTGCCCAATGGGAGCTGACGATTACAACAAAGAGTCACCACCTCTAGCTGCGGATGACACCAGTGAGCAGCAGGGTTTTTTTTTTTCATTTGTTTCAAAATGACTATGGGACCCTGCTGAAAATAACTGGAGAACCAAATAAAGTACAGAGCAGTGGGAGTATGCCGGTGAAGGTGAAAACGGGGATTGATTGGCAATATGGCGTCTTGAAAATAAGCGATCAATCATGCCAAATACAACTTTGGGTGAGTAAATGGAGGAGGGAAACAGCTATAAAATTGTTAAAAGGTCTAAAAAGTCAATATATTTTGCATAATGGCTCTGCTTTAAAGAACATTATAGGTTTCTTGTACTAGAATGTCAATGGTTTGATTCTGCCTTTTGATATTGCAAAGAGGGACACAACAAAAATGTGATGCCTGGAATCTATATACTGGTGGTGTGTGGTGAGACAATAACGTAAGAGATTTTACCCCAGAACTAATAAATATTGTATTTTTTGACTGTTCGCTTGCATTTACTGCACTCCCAAATGCAAAAAAAAATCCTGGATTCCTCGCACCATTCATAAATACTATTTCTCCAGTTCGATGTGCCCATTGGGAGAGTCTCTCCTCAGCACCCCTTACATGCTGCTCCACTCAGCTCATGAAACCTGGCTGTCACCCGTTGGCTTGACAAGTATCCTTGACAAAACAAATCCCAATCTATATGCAGCGTGGCGGGTGGAGACCTTGTCAAAGGCTAATACCAGGGACACTTTAGAGGTTGTTGCCCTTTGTGTCTATTTATACGAACAGCCCCATGATCTGTGAGTGTGGGCGCAGTACTGGGGGTGACCAGCTGGGGGTGGTGTCTGCACTTGCTTCATCAATCATCCCTTTCCCTCTGCCCTCTTCTTGTTATTCATTAAAGCGCCTCAGAATAATAAGTCCCCGAGAAACAGGGAACATGTGATCAAGTCGTAGTTAATAATGTATACCCTCTCCTCCCTTCTTTTCTGCCCATCTTTCCTGAACCGGAGCCGCTGCGTTCACACCGGCTTTTTTCATTTTTTTTGTTTTCTTATTTTTTTTTGCACAACACTTTACTCGTACTTACACAGTGAATAAACACACATTTACATATTTATTCCTAAAGCCATGAGAACAAGCACGTTTCTCTTAAAAGTGTGGGGTAAAACAGGCTAAATGAATCATGCTGGCATTTCAACAACCACATATTGCATTTTAGAATTAGGTAAAACAAAAAAAAAAGCTTTACTCATTCACATTTTTATGGATTATTGTTGAACAGAAATATTATGTTGCAATGTGGTTGCAATGTGGTTGCATGGAAGATAGCATTAAAATATTCAGTATGTTGGACTGGCAGTGTTCTGAAGGTACTTTTACATCAAAAAATACAGTTACTCAAGTAGAAATAAATAAATACTTCCTAGATGTATCACATAGGTAAAAGTAAAATATATTTCATACATAAAATTTTAATTATAAAGTAAAAAATATTGACTTCACTACACTACACCACACTAACCAACAGTGCTACTATAACTGCAGTGGTATGGACTTTTTTATTTGCTTTTATCTTGAATTGTGTGAAGCGTCTCATGAAAAAAATATTATTACATTGCACAACTACTTACATGATCAGTATTAAGTGTGTATAAAAAGTATTCAAATATGTTTCAAGTCTTAGGCCGATAAAAGTGAGAAAATATTGAAATAAAAATGACACTTTTTATAATATATGGATGCAATTATGTGAAATAATATTTGCAAATTTATGGACTGAGCAGATTATTTTTACTTTTACCAAAAAATAAATGCATTTTGTGTGGATAAATTATGCTGCTATTGTTCTTTATTTATGTAAAGGGGTCATGTAAGAGCCTAATTATGCTCTATTTCCATACACTGCCTTAAAAAAGAAGTAACTAAAGAATAATGATTGACCCAGGGAAAAAAAAAAAAAAAAGTTTTTACTGTCAAACTTCTAACAATCATCTGACGATCATATGTTCGTCCAGACTTTTTATATTTCCACATAGCGTAACACACACGCACGACTTAAAACAAAAACGTGCTTAATCCACTGGGACGTTTCAGAGTTCCCTCACAGTGTCTGGATTTAGTTGTAAAAACATCCTGTATATCTGTTTAATCAGGGTTTGTGGTTTTCATTTGGAGGACAGAGCAGTTTATTGTCCTTACATTCTGCTGATCTCACTGTCCCACGTCATCCGCTCACACCACAACTGGACGCACGTTATGGGAGCACGCAGAGCAAATAGGAACAATATGGACGTCATTGTTCAGCTCCGGTGGCTCAATTATGGAAGCAGCTACAATCGATAGAGCTTAGAGAGTTTTTTTTTTTGTTTTTTTTTTTATAAAGAGCTGAGCAATGAGAACCACTTCTGACTCTATCCAAGGAAATAGAGGATATAAAACTATGTGACAAAAAAAAAAAAAAGAAAAATCCAAATCGATTCAATTCAATTTGGGTGAGCCTGGCTTATTTCAAGGTGGCTTTTTCACTTTTTCACTTCTGGCAACGCAAAAGGGATATTCTAAGCTTAATTCCTCCTCTATTTTTCCTGGTCTGAAAATGACTTGGGTTGAATTATTTTAAAATTTGACCGTGTTTTCAATTATTCTTTAGAGCGTGTCTTTCTTTCTCTCCAGATGCAAATGTGGCTGTGTGTCTTCCCCCTATAAATAGCCAGTTTCCAGAGGGATTCTTCCAGGACGCTTCTGCACTTTCTGTACTGTACCAAAATAACCAGTAGAGGTGGGGGTTAGAGAGAAGGAGAGAGAGACTTTGGCAATGCTCTCACTCTCAGTCCTCCGTCAGCATAGAGATAACTCAAGTTTGAAGTGATTCGTCAGCACGGACTTAGAGCCGCTTCCTGATTGGTCAAAGGTTTTATGTTGCCGGATCGGGATTGGCTGCTGCGTCTTGTCCCAGATTGGTAGAATTCTTGCTCTCACGGTGTGGAAAGTGGAGTTTAATGAATCTCGCAAATGTCCACAGTGTTGATAATAAGATCTTCACAATTAGACTGTAAGTGATGGGCTAGTGTATTGATGTGTTGTAAAAATAGTGGCGTACTGTGTTATTAGCACCCTGATGATTTACTAAAGTGGATTTAAAACACAGGCAAATGTTGGCTGTTTATTTCTAATTCCTCTGTACTTTTATTTTGTATTCATTTGCATTTGCACAAGGGAGTATATACTGCTGCTCGGATGTGTTTTTAATAGTTTGAATAATTTATATTTTAATAAATCTATGTTTGCAGGTCTCTTTAGGCTTAGGTACTGACAAGATTTTCCAATGGCTTATTTAAAATGAAATCTTGAAAATATTTCCTGTGATTAATAACAGTGTATATAGTATGACATTCTAGCAAAACACTTTTATTCAGCACTGAACACTTTTGTATAGCGTAATAGTGTTTGCAAACATATGTGCAGAATAATTCGAAAAAATACCATGTACTCTAAATATTAGCGCATAGTCTAGGTCTCAGATAAATGTAATATCGCTTTACACTGCACACATTTTATTTCACTTGCACTATTGACATTTTTGTGTGATTTGCTGCTTTCCTAAACGTTTCACTTTTCACCCATAACAGTAATGACCCCAGTAGAAAAATACACTCTTACATTTGTGTGAGTGATTTGTGTCACACACAAGTGAAATCCTTTAACTCTTCCCTGCTTGCTCCTCTGTCCCGCAGCATCTCAGATTACAGCAGTGTGTTTGTGATCTGTGTCCTTTCATTCTGTCCAGCTCCACACACACAACTATCAAGCAGGTACAGATGCCCGCTCCGCCGCTCCTCTGTCCTCATTACGGCGCCCGCATTGTTCCACAGCTGATTGTGAGCACTGCACAAAGTGATCCTGATGAAGTCTTTATTTTCCATTCCAGCTCACTAATCAATTTCATATTCTCTGTCTCCCCTCTCCCTCCCTCGGTCTCTTCCCTAAAAGCCTGACAGAGAGCCAGGCGTGAGACAAACACCCATGGAAATCATTTCAATAAAGAAGTGCCATGGTATATTCCCGCTGCTAACACTGTGATAGCAGGATTCAGAGCAATTTAATTAGCTAAAAGGAATAGGCTGATGGAAACGTCTGCGACTCCAAATATTGGCTTTATTCACCAAAGACGCATGTGAGGAAGACCCAAGTTATTTGTGAAAAATATGCATGTTGGTATGTTTGTGATTGTAGCACATTATTCATGCAACACTGTGCAAAAGTCTTAGGCAGGTTAATAAGACGCCTGTGAAACAAAGAGAGCAGCAGCAATGAACAAAAATACACAAACACAAAAAATAGTAGAATTCAAACTTGGAGGGCAGACTCTCTGAACAATCTCACGATGATATTAACCAGGAGCCAAACCAAATGATATTTTATTTTGGGAGAAAATGCTTTTTCTGCCACAGCTAAGGAATATAAATAAATCCCTTACTCAAATTACTCCAAAATAGTGAAGCAAAATTAGCTTTTTTTTTTTTAGCTCTTTTTTTTTTTTTTCCAACAACAAAACATTACTGTACTAACAAATTTTCTTTTTTTTTTTCCAACATTTTTAGACTTTTGATTTTTGGAAGGTAGTTGGCCTACATCCACTCACAAAAAGTACACACAGAAGACGGGAACACTAAGAAAAAATATGATGCAAGCTGTAACTGAACTAGCTCAGTGTTGCACGTCCAAACACCCCACACACTGCGCAGTACATCGCAGCCTCTTGTTATTTAATGCATTCATTGAGCAAACCTGAATTGCATTCCCTGCCCATGATATCACAGCTGATGAAAATGCATGACCACTTGGAACGCAGGCTGCAGTGGCTCTTCCCCATACTCACTGTACTCTCCAATTGAATCAAATCTCTCCATCTCTCTGCAGGGCTATTCCCCAAAACATGAGACAACGGCCTCTAATCCACTGCTGTTTTCAAAGTAACATGGAGGGGCAATGGAGTGCATACCGGAGGCTGCGTTTTAGTGGAGCAGCTAAGCTAAGCTATGCTAAAATATTTGGAGTTAGCAGAGCAAGGACTGAGCTTCAAGTTTCACTCCGCTAGATGCCGCGTTGGACTTGTGACAGAGATATAGATGACACTCAAATTGGACATGCAATGCAAATGTGGTGCCACTTAAGGAAAATGTAAGGCAGAGTGACAGGCTACACATGTAACGCTTCAAGAGCAAAACGTCACAGAAAAAAGCAAATGCATTTTTTTCTTTTTGTGATCTTCTGCTTTTAGGATCCAGACAATCAAAGCATCTGCAGCACAGTGCGTTGTAATTTGGCCTGATAGCTTTTTTTTCCAAGTTACTCCTGACATAACTCTTCATTTTCTAAGCTTTTTAATCGACTATCTTTTCCCTGATTTTTTCCCACTAACATAATTAAATCCGACTGCCCTGTAAATCTGTAGCTACATTTAAAATACGCTGTAAGTTAAAACACAATAATTCAATATTTAATGCAAAAATTACACTTTTCTTCTCCTCGCTCAACTTTACTTTTGCTATTTGCAATACTCACATGCCCAACAGCCATAAAAAGCACTGGGCTTATACTAATACTAATTATATACAATAACCCTCACAGTTGTAGTGCTCGCAATAAAAAACAGTGTGTGATTTCGCCTCTTGTCATGTCTGTACAAAGTGAGCCTAAATGAAGCGGACTGGGGCGTGTGTCCTGAGAGCCCACTGTATGCAGCCTGCCCTCTGATGCTCCATTAGCCCTGTGCTCCGCTCCAGCCCTCTGCCTCGCGGGACGCTGGCTAACGGCTCCTCTGTTAGTAACCTCTCTGAAAACGACCCATGCATTCTCTGCCAAACCCCAGAATTCCTACTGTTATTGTCCACATTCATCCAAAACTGAGCCCTATTCTTTGACTTCCGCCGCATATTCGAAAGTGATGAAAATGCGATGGTAAACTCCAAAGGATATTTCTGCAGCAGGGAGGGCCATATCTATATCTCTCCCGGTATGTTTAGATTTTTCACCAGCAGGATTATTAGCAAGAATTCAACATTTAGTGTGGCAGTAATCCCAGTGATTAAGACCTGCTGACAGTTGAAGGTAAAGTTTATTGTTGCTCGGGGAGATGGGGTGAGCGGCCATATTAAAAAGTGGCTGTGCATGTGGAGCTGGCCGTGAAAGAGGACACAGGAGAGGCCCAGATCAAAGGGCTGCCCAGCGAGCCTCTCACACTGCTAGAGTTCAGATCTGGCTTATCCGCAAAGTGTACTATTCCTCAGTCAGTCAAACACAAAGAACCATTTATTATTTGACAATCAGGACTGAACTTAATAATATAATATTGCATTTTTACTATGAACTCTTCGAATTACAGAACATTTTCCACATGCTGCCCATTCCTTTTCCTTTTATCCTCTTTTTTTGGTATTATTTCCTCCCCCGCTCTACAGAAAAACTACCGCATGGACCTGAATTACTCAAAATCATGAAAAAAAAAGAAAAGAAACAAGACCCGTGAATGAAATAAACGAAATTAAGACCAACCACACCCTCAGCAGTCACATGATCACTGTAGAATCAAGGACTCATGTCTTATTTGACAATTAGGAGTGGATTTTACGTTATTCTGAATAAAGAGTGCTTTACGAACCTCTGGGCAGTGATAACATGAGTAAAAACTGTAAAAGAGGTGGATGAAGAGACTCGAAAATGCAAAAAAAATCCCCCAAAAAACCAAGGCATCTGATAACGTTAAAATGCCTTTATTAATTATGGAATGTTTCAGTGGACCTGAAACCCAGTACGTTTCAGACTAGACTAGGCTTTCATCACGAGGACAAACAGGAGAATTACATCACTGTTGTATAATTAGTCTCATATAAAATGCAATATCTATTTTGAAACATGTTACATCCTTTTTTAAATATAATAATCTTCACTGATATGGTCAAATATATTGGAGCCAAAGACAAAACAGAAAGATAAAGTCTCAGTTTGCCATGTAATTTGTAGTAAATAAGTATCCAAATTCAAACTTTTCTGTAAAATTGCAATACCATTAATAATTTTGTTGTAGCTGCACTGACTCAAAATAGATACAGAGATAGATATTGTATAGATTGTGGAGGTTTGGTGCAAAAGTAAACTTTACTGCCAAAGTAGTACTGACCTAAACTTTCTGGCTAAAACTTGGGCTGAATTTGAAAAATGATGATGAGAGAGGAGAATTGTTGCTTGTACCTCATACACCTAAAACGGTTCTCTTTAGTACAAATCTGCATATCCACATTCATATAGATCCCAATTGCTGCAACATTTTTAGGAAGTGCCCCATCCACTTTTTGGCTTTTCCTCCCGTTGGCCAATCAGAAGCTCCGGTTGGAAGATGAAAATGCCACATTTCCTGCAGGCAGCCCCGGGCATGTCATTAGGAGAGGAATTTGATGCCCCGTACAAGCGCTTGGAACTATCAAGTGCAGTGAAAGTGAAACCTCATCAGTTTCAGCCCAAATTTCCCATGTCCTTGACTTAAGTGTTTGTAAGTGAGGAGGGACCAAGGTGCAGGGGGCATAGGGCCTATAGATGAGGCCTTTAGGTGTCACTGTACTTTCACACTAACTTAAGCTGCCCACTGGAACAAAATGGTGCCACGTCGGGTCTGTGAATGGTTGAGAACACTGGCCGCTGCGATAAGAGAGGGGGCGCTGCTCTACTAAGCCCCTACTCCAGGGACTCATGATTAATGGCTGATACAACACTTTGGGAGTTGTTCACAAAATCATATTTCTCACCAAGACATCAATCCAAAAGTGTGACTCTGACCCCCCTCTGAGTTTGTGCAGATTAAACGTTCTTAAAATCAAGTCGTTGACAATGTTTCACTTGCAGTACTGTTATTTGTCATGCATATTTTAGTAATGTGGTTGGTTTCCATTAGTACGATCATTGGAATGATTTTACTAATACTGCATTTTTATTATGAATTCTTCATTTGATCACATGCATCACAAGTTTAGCTTCAAATATTCTGTTGCTTTCAAATTACAGAGCACTTTCCACATTATGCCCATTCCTTTTATCCTCTTTTTTGTATTATTTCTTCCCTTGCTCTACATAAAAACTACTATACCGTGCCTCACTTTACACAAAAACTACCACATGAACCTGAATTAATCAAAGCATATAAAAGCAGAGACAAGACCTATGAATGAAATTAATGAAATGAAGACCAACCACACCCTCAGTCACATGACAACTGTAGAACGAGGTTTCCTTTGTGGACCAAAGTATCTATTTTGCAGTTACAGCGGGTTGACCCATATGTGATTCAGTGAAAACTAGTGTAACCAGAAGAATAAGTAGTGGCCAATTTAGCACCAACAAAAGATTTTTTTTTTTTTTTTTTTAACTTTTACTATTTATTTAAAACATTTTTCCTCATCTACAACACACAGTGGAGCTTAACATCAGAAATAACCCTTTGTTTCCACAACTAGGAGCAAACTGCTCAGTAAACCCTGCCTTTATAAACTCTAATTGCTACAAATTGCACTGTCTTGTAATACACCTTGTAATTCTATTCTCAGTGAGTAAAAATGCCATTTTAGAAACAGTGGGGTGAAGTGGGAGAAGCAGCAGCGAAAAGGGCCTTTTTAGCATCCCAGCGTAACACATTGAACAGAACAAAGCAATTCCATAAATACATCCATATGCTCAGTGTTTGTGGCTACGCATATTTCTATTCAAAGAAAAACATGCAGTTAGACGCCCAGAGACTTACTACTCGGAGTTTAACCTTTGGAGATGAATCGATTTGAAACTGTTTTGCTTTTGCTTGACTTCAACCTCACACCCAAGATAGAAATCTGCCCCATCTGCTGCATTCAAGCTCTAATCAGTAGTATCGCAGTGTTAATATTCATGTAACAATCAATGTACCAGAATAAAACAGTTTATGTAGTATTATTATTGGAAGTCAAAAAATCTCCTGTGCTCTGTAGACACATATGCATTAGATAGTTGCGTGTGTTGAGGTATCAAAAAAAAGAAAAAAAACAAAAATTAAAACTGAAGTAGACTTGGTAAATGATTAAATGTTGTGTTCCCTCACCCCCAAAATAAAAGCAGTACTGCAGCACACTGTCTGCAACTAATAATAAGAAAGTTTGTATTTATTTCTCATTAAACCAGAAGTAAGTGTCAAATGCAGTGCTCTGATTGGCTGAGCTTGGGCTTGCCTCCGATGGAGTGCACACGAATTTAGACATTTCTTTATTGCATATTGCATACGGGGTAACAAAAACTGAAAGTTTGAACAAAAAAAAGTAAAAAGTGATTCAGATGCCTTTCAGTAGACATAGATCTCAAAGTGAAGTGCTATAGCGCCTCTACCAATCCCCTTAATTTATACTGTAGGCAAATAAACACAACCCACTGTTTTGAGTCCGTCATCAATATGCTTACAACAGACTAAACAAGTGCTCTCAGAAACAAATTACTCTTTAGTTTTGGGGGCTGTTGGCGCGGGGGGAAAATGTCACCTCCGTGTAGTCACTGCTGTTGTCAGGGTGTCCTTCTCACCTCATTACGGATCGTACGGGCCCACTTTGTGAAGGTAGCAAATGGAGCAGAGCGCCCATAGCACTCTCATAGGGGAACATTAAAAACATAGCAAGCCCTTCACCAGATGGACATGGGCTCCGTAACAAGCCTGATGAATAAGAGTTGATGTAGTAGCTGGCAACTTTAGCAAAAATGAGTTTGTTCATTCATGTCTGAAAAAGATGTTTGGAAAGGTGGGGTGAGTTATCAAAAACTTTAGTTGCATCTAATTGTAAATTAAAAAACATAAAATTGGTTTTCCCCCGAAGTATATTGTAAAAGCAGCACCTTGTGACAAAGTCTGACCACAGTGCGACGTCTGCATCTATAACAAAGTATTTAATCAATTGCAAACCTGGAAAAAGTACCTTAAGTGACACTAGCATTTCATTGCAATGCACACTGGCGGTTCACCCCTGTTTCCCTTCACTGTCTGAAAAAAAGCAGTTCTAAAGCTGCGTAACAATGTGCCAAAGAGACTGTCAGAGGTAGGGAGTAGTTAGATAGATTTAAATATCTTTTGCCTCCTTTAGCTGTTTGAAAATCAGGTTCTGCTGCATTAATGCACTCCATTATGGTAAAATAGGTGTGAAAGGAAAAGTGTCCTGATTTCAAACCTGATACACACAAACTGATAAACCTTCATAGCTACAGTACTTGCATTACTAACATTAAGCAGCCTTCAGTGAGTTTCCATGCATAGTAATATAACTGGACAAAAACAAGTTGCCCAAGCACTGATTTACAACTCCATATTTAGCCATTACTTGATAGTGTCATTTTTTAACCCCAATGCATTCATTAACTGCAGCTTCCAAAATGCCATCTAACATTCCACTCCCGTTCCATCCCACGCTACCGTTTTCCATCAATTCTTTTTCTTCTTCATATTAGCTGCAAGACAAAGAAGTCATGTGTTGTGACATGGCATGCACACTGTAGCGGTCTGCCTGGGATTTCCGTAGTGCAACCTCCAGGGCACGGCTGCACAGGTAATTAAAACTCATTTGGATTCTTTGGACGTCTGCGCTGACAGCACTGTTAGGGGCCAGACTTTGGGAAGCAGAGGTGGACAGGCACATTTTTATGGATGTGCATGAGCCGAATGGTGTGGGAAAAGAAAAAAAAAACTTGGAGAGGAATGGGAGTGTGGAAGTGATTGAGGTGGTCGTGTGAGTTTAGGGGTACAGGGGGTGTGACCTATATTGAGTAAAGCAAAAATGTTACAGTAATAAAATGGCTGGAGATAAAGGTGAAGGCAGAATAAGGGGAAGACCAGACAAGTTCTAAAGTAAAAAAACGGAAGCTGTGGATTAAGTGTTGGGTTTCAGATCTGAGCTCCTGAAAAGTGCGTGCCAGATGACCTTGGGCATGTCATGCTGCCATCTGTTCCTTCTGTCTGGCCTGTCGACATACCTCCAAGTCCAGTTAAAACATGACATTCCAGCTCCGGACACAGCGAGGGGCAGCCGTCATCGACCCAGCCCAGATAGAGAGGCTCAGACGTGGGGATGGGGCGACAGAGGAGGGGGCTAAGATACAGAGGGACCAGAGGGAAACGGGACTGACCTTTTCTCCAACATCTTTATGAGCTGATATTGTTATCAATGTATGACTCCCTGGATGGCCACTAGCGCTACAATAACACCATTGAAACGACAGTCCATCATCATAGGACAAAGAGGGGCGCTAACACTGACATCCTATGGGGCATTGGGTTGCAGCTGATTGCACTCATAAATGAGCGCGGCTCTCATAAAATCATGTGGTAACTGCTTAGCAGTGCACAGGGTGATGGCTTTTGTTATCAACAGCTCAAGTGCTCCGCAGCCTGTTTGCTGCAGCATCCACAGCCCTGTGTGTTTTCAAATGTGAAGTTAATCATGCATTCACACAAATGTCTTATTGCAACAGGGAGGATGGGAGAGCACAGAAGCACTTAAATTATGTTTTCTATTTTATGTTATTTCTACAATGACAAAAGAGGCCAAACTTCACTTTTTTTCTAATTCCCTCATCATCCAGATTAACATCAGTTGTCTGGTTATTTTTATTTATTACGACATAACACAGCACCAGACATAAAAGATTAAAAGAAATAAACTTTTGTGATCTTTATTAAATAAATCTTCCTCACTAAGCCATCTCCCAAATACACTACATCTGGATTTATCATAGCAGTTAATTAATACAGCTGTTTAGTTGATGGTATTAGTTAAATGAAGTCCCATGATGTTTCTGATGGCTTCTGTTTAGCAGTCTGTTAACAAGTATTGAAATCCCGCTGCTAAATGACCACACAGTTCGATTTATTTCAAGTGTATTAGCAGATCTACTTTTTGGCAGGGCATTTCAAAGGGCAATGGCAAAGGAGACGGAGAGAGAAGCCTGCTATTTCGGTCAAGGAAAAGTAAAATAATCCTTTCCCAACTGCAAGCTCCTTAAATCATTATTGAGCCTTTTTCCGGGGCAACATTTTACTTCCATTTCTTCTTAATGTATTCACTTTCAGGTCCTGAGCAAAGCACTCCTGTTCGCTCCCTGCTGCCAAGCGAGGAGCTTTGACGTGCTGACGCGAACGAAACATCTTAATAGAAAAAAGCAATGCGGGGGTTGAGCCAATAATGATACCTATGAGAAACTTCCCCTTCAATTAACGATGGAATAATTTTCAAATTTGGAAAAATACATTTTTTTTTTTGCACAT
This sequence comes from Periophthalmus modestus, assembly GCA_019594935.1. Lineage (NCBI taxonomy): Eukaryota > Metazoa > Chordata > Actinopteri > Gobiiformes > Gobiidae > Periophthalmus > Periophthalmus modestus. The sequence goes on along the minus strand of JAIEZT010000007.1, from coordinate 8,328,142 downwards.
TTCAACTCACATAACCCCATGCCCCTGCAACAACAGCTTACTCTGCTCCACCGCGCCGACACCTCGGGGATTAGGAAAAGTAATTCTACAAAGAGCGTAGTGGCCACTCTCCTCCTGTCCTACAATGACTGATACAGAAGGGAAGTGGGACCCTGACCCAGCCCCAGACTTGGGGGAAATTGCGGTGACCTCTCAGCACTTATGGGAGGAAAAAGCGCTGGCATATTTTCACTTTGGGTGCCAGCCGTGACCCCTCTGCTCCTCTAGGCCAGCCTACCCCCTTTGGCCATTCATCCACATACATGTGCGCTGCCTCTGGTCAGATCGTGTTACTGCGCACATGCTGGAGCTGCTCTGTTTTGCATCCTCATCTTTTGGAATGCTCCGGTCATTAGCACCAGCGGCCAGCTCAAAGGTCCACATTCATGGGAGCTGCCCTGGAAACCAGATGTGTATGTGTATGTGTATGTAAAGGAGTGAGTAAGTGGCATGGGGCAGCATGCACCAGGCCATGTGTGAGCCTAGGCCCCCAGGGTGCAACCGGTGCACAGGTCACTCAAGAAAAGTAGAGCTGGGTAGAATCAGCTCCTGGGAGCTATGAGCATTGAACATTTCTTTCGACTAATGCAGCCCTTCCACAGTCCAAGGTGGTGTATTTTTATTATACAAATTATGTGACAACCAATCACACTGAGATTTATTTGGTTAAAGTTTTAGAAGTCACCTGCTAAGGTGCTAAAAATACTCACTGATAGCAGCTGTGTGTGGTCATGGTTCAGGTATAATCAGCAGAGGTTATACTCAAACCAACAATATTTCAACTTCTGCAAAAATAATCCAGTAAAGGATTATGTTTGTGGTTTTCTCACAGCTGCACTGGAACACTACAGAGAAAACAGCGAATTATCCAAAAGTGAGCTTTACCGTGACATGATGTATTTAAGTAAACACAGTTTTATCACAACATAACAAGATACATAAAAGCATCCTGGAAGACCCCAGTGTAATCTTTATGTGCTAAATATCATTCTTGGGAAATACAAGTGAACAGACGTCATTAAACGCACCACAGGACATCTTTGTCAACAGCTCTAATTAGTGATTTTTAATTCTTGTCTTTAATTCACATGTCCCACTCAAGACGAAAGACACATAATGCTGCCAACTAATCTGTGCCACCCACTGACAGCCTCACCGCTGCCAAAACCAGCACAAAATGAATACATTGAGTACATTTCAGAGTCGATTCTTTTTCTTGAGCCAGAGAAGTGCTAACACTGGGCAGGGCTGTGCCATTTTGAAGTGGCAGTCCATTTTGGCTGAGTGATGTCATGCAGCCTGAGTGTGAGGCATGGGTCTATTTCTCCACATGGGGACAACGCCATTCTTTTGTTTTTGAAAGTAAGACATGGGGCCAGAAATCACACTGGCAGTCTATCACAAAGTACACCCCAAGCTTCAGTTTTGGCCAGGGACACAGGCCAATCTTTGTTCCTCCATAGTTTCTATTCAAGCTTCCTCTGACAAAAAATACAGAAAGTACCCTTTTACATGTACTCTGAGAACATTTGTAAAACAGCTTGTAGTCATTCAAAACATTGAGTCCTCACCACACAGGACTACATCGTACTGGAACATACCATAACTGTCTGTTTTAAACTCTGGCAAAGACATTTTCAGCATTTTAAAAATCATGTGTGATTCATAGGTGATTTGTAGGAGCTCACAGAGAAGATCATCACCATGGAGACAGGAAAGAAAAATACTTGAAAGAACAAGTTAAGATGAAGGACCATATTATGACTTTTTAGGACACCATCAAACATGCCAGAAATACTCGTTCCAGATGGGATCATTTAACACCAACCAGGACCACCACACAGGACTAGCATATACGCAGAATAACTGTAATGGACAAACTGATAAACTACCATTCACGCCACACTGGAGCAACAGCTGTGTACCACTTCCTATGGGTAGTAGCAGCAGTAGTAATTGTGCATTGGCTGGAGAAACCTCTTGGCTTACTGAAGTTGCCTATGCTCCCTTTATTCCAATTTTCCCTGCGTCCACACAGATTATACATACATGTGGGGAATTGTTTTATTAGTATGGTGGCCCTCGCTGAGCTCAATGGCAGGATATTGCAGAGAGTAGCTTATAACAGCCAAGCAATTTGACTGGGGCAGCTGGGTATGTCGATATTGTAATTCTAATTCCCCTCTCAATTCTCAGTCCCTGTGTAGTTCACTGTTGTTACCCAAACATGTTTTAGTGGAAATGCTCCGAAGCCACTGGTGGAAAAGAATATTAACAAAAAAGAAATTCACATGTAATTTGACACAGGGTGCAAACTGGCTGTGACAGTTCATGCTTTTGTGAAACTCCACTTTTTGGTGGTGTACCGTAGTGAGAAAAGTAAAGTGTATTTGCAGCACCCAAGCAGCTGAGCCATATATTTAAGTTACGGTACCTTTTATTAGTAAAAGAGTAAACATTTTGAGTAATCCTGCACTTTGCTAACTGCAGACTCCATTGAGGAAATGTCAAGATTTTGTGACAAAATAAATAAATAAATAGTCTTCTTTGTTTTGACCACCAAAGTCTTCTGCTTGGTGTCGTTTTAGCTCTGAAGGGCATGTGCATAATCTTTGTTCTGTGAAAATCATGTGCCCTTTTTAAATCTTCTAATTCACATACATCAGAGCGGCTGCCTCCATCACCACATCTGTGGAGTAAAAGGCCTCCCTGTTATCCACCATCTAAATGGCCATTAGCTGGACTAACCTAATTAGCCGAACAAGATCTAACGCTGCCTTCCATTGTCCTCCCATCACAGGAAACAGTAGAGGTTCGCAGCATTCTGATCAAATGTATGGTGATTAATGACCAGGCCTGGCCATGTTGACAGGCAGTAAGGGCCTCACATTCAGCCCATAGATTTGTCTGTGTAACTGACACTTGAATGAGTAAATTGGCCAATAGCTCCATCACCGACCTGACGAGCTCAACACAGATTCTTCATTCGCTTAAATGAACAACACTGTCAGGCCCGCATTCAAATCCTGACACGCAACATCTGTGCAAGTGGAATAACGACCGGGCTAAAAATATGATAAACTCAAGCAGCAAATTGCTCAAAGGTCATTTTCATTACACGGATGGGCTGTCGGGCGTGCACCTGACTGCGGAGGTAAAAAACTACATTTTAGAGCAAAATCTCCTGATGTTATTGACAGATATTTCCTCATTCCAATCCCAGAAAACAAACACAAAGTATCATGTTTTGTTTGAATGCAATAAAGCAATTAGAAAAACATTCAGCGAAGATAGAGATGGAGTAACAAAATGAGTGAAACAGAGAGGAAGAAAGCCCTGTCTCCCCGTGAGGTGTGTTTAAATTACTCCCAGTTGCAAGAAAAAAAAGTTTGAGGCACTTATCAAGTCATAAATCTCCGGCAGCGGAAATAAAGAAAGTTAAAAAGAAATAACAAACATGAAACGTCATGCTGGTCTGAATGTGTGGAGTCTTCCCTCCGCACTGCAGGAGTCCACAGAATAATATCTTTGGCCTCACTCATCACCACCTGGAGGAGCGTTAGGGCTGCTCGTAATATTCTGTTTCTTTTTTTAATTAGTAACTCTCGCATTATAATTAAAGGTAGCAAAAAATCTGCATAACTATAATACAACTGTGAATCAGCGAGGTCATATGATTAGATTTGTAGAAGTGTTTTATTTTCTAACTTATGAATTGAACCTTATTGTTATTGCTTTGCCTAGAATGTTCCACTGTATGGCATTAATCTTATCTATCTCCATGGAGACGCACAGGTAACAATATCAGTTCTAGGTCAGTTTTATGGAGAGGAAATCCAGCTCACAATAATGCATTTTTAACCTATTTATGAACAACAAAAACATAGAAAAATTGCATGAATAAAAACTTTGATCTCACACTGCGGGACACTGAAGGCATCTCTATGGAGACAAGCAGGTGGATGAAGTTACATGGTGGACCTTTAAAGTACTTATACTGATAAAAGTATACAGTACAGTATTTAGATTCCAATGGTAAATCACTCCTTTTAAACAATGCTTTAACTTGAGATTGTTAGTATTTATTGTAAGTAACTGTTATTGTAAGTACCCATTTAGCCTGCGTGCTACTTTTTGAAAATGGTTGCTTTCCTTGTCCTTTGATTGTTGAAAGAAAAAGCTGCTCTGAAAGTGGAGACTAATAACACAGGAGCAGGGGTTAAAGCCTCTGCCCTCAAACAACAGCTGCTACAAATCCAGCACCCTTAGACCTACTTCAGAACTACTTTATCCGCCTATGAGGCTAGCGTAGCCTGAGTTTACCTACAGCAGGTTAGGGCTCCTCTATAGCCAGAAGGGATGTAGAGCATTGTGGGTAAGGTGAGGGCCGCTGATGGAGAACAGATGGAGCGAGCCGTGGGTTGTGATTAGCACTACTACACAGGGACCGGGCCACTGCGGTGTGTCTAGTGCCGCTTGGCCTTCAGGCAGCCACCATCTCTGGCCAAAATCTCCCAGCATGCCTGCCTGTGCCGCTCTCCAAACCATTTCTCAACATTGTCGCTCTGGCATAAACAAGATGTCCTGCCGGTGCCCAAGTATCCCTGAAGGAATTACACGGCTCGTCTCATCACTGCATCCCTTCTACCGAGACGGAAATCCTACCCGCAGAATTGAGTGTATGACAATGCCACAATATGACTATTAGCGCAATCTGATTTTCATGTGGAGAGAGCTTTTCAAGAATGTGGTTTTAGTTCTGGTACGAGGTCCATCCTTGAAAAAAATAGGTGTCAAATCATCCAAGATAAGAAGAATATATGGTGCATTTATGAAAATCTTTGTATTTTTAATCGTTACTAAAACAATTTAAGTCTTGCATAAACATTTAAACATGCAAAAGACAAAGCATAATATTATTTGGACCTTATGTGATATATATTGTACATTCAAAACTGTATTAATTTCATCCCATATCTGTTTCTTCTATTAGATGTCACCACACAACACAACTATAAATGACTTGAGAGTTTGAGCTAGCCAAACCTGCGGTGAAAGGGCGATTGCTTAACCCACTACGCCACTATCACCTCAGTTAATCCTAATATTTTTACAGAGTAAATCAATCTGTGTACGCTCAGTCAGACCCTTAAAGATATACCCTTGTAGATCTCATTTATCATTCTGCGACTTGAACTAAAAAGACGTTCAAGTTGAGATTATCCACTTCTACTGTGACTGTTTTTCTTTCAGTTTCTCATAATTGTGTATTTCTGATTAATTTTCTTCTCAGTACTGACCCTTTTGCCAGCTTTCGATTCCACCATCACTCAGCACAATACAATTTCGTATGCTCGAGCCTCGGCCGGGCGAATTAGGGTAACTCGAGCTGCTCTAGATTGCAATCACAGTGAAAATAATGAGTCCAGGACAAAGAGTGGCGTATTATTCCAGTCGGCTTAACATTTCTAACCCTCTTTTCCTACTGGCCTATAGTCCAATGCAATACAAGCAAATAGCAGAGGAGAGGAGAGAAATGCCCAGAGCTAAAACTGGTGACAGAAGCTATAGGAGAGGGGTAGGGGACTTGCAAATGAACTAATCACCTGAGGGGGATTCTTCTCAGCTTACTTAAACAACCAGTGAGTTAAACACACACGGTTTGCGCCCCAGTGTGCGTGCGTGTGTGCGTGTGTGTCCTCCTGGGTATGGGATCATTTGTGACCCGCTGCCTGTCCGAGTGCAGCGAGCAGCAGGCCATCAAAATAAGAAGGAAACAGCGCCAAGTCCATTCTGGCAGAGGCCGACACAGTTATGGAAGATGAACCAGTAGCGGCCGGGATGAGACCAGTGGATATTTCCATGGGTGTTTATTTCTGGGACTGCATGGGAACTTTAGACTTGGGGGTTTCTTGGGAATTTGATGGCAGAAAAAGTGCTGCTAAACAACACTATGTAATGACAGAAATTAGGGATGGTCTGATATGAATGTTTTGCGGCGATATGATATGTTATATTGATCAGTGCCAATACTAAATTGCAAAATCCAAAGCAAGGCCAATACTAAACACATTAGTTTTACACATTAACTTTTCACTTTTGAAAACTACGCATTTATCAAGAATATAAAGTGATTTGGTGCAAATACACAGCCATATTGTAGCCTAATTGTTTTTCTATTTTCATTTTTACTGCCTCTACCTCTGTATGCATTGACACACAGAGACAAAAGCAGCTTCGAAAAAACGTTGTTGTAGAATATCAGCTACATTTTTTATATTGGGTCAATACCTATACCTGCGGAAAACCCTTAGATCTTTGAAGCTATGTATCGCCCATACATAACTGAAATAAATGTCAATTAAATGGTTTATGTGATATAGTATAATGAATAAAAAGTTTGTCATACCTCTAAATATTTAGTTTTGGTCCATAAATTACTAAATAATTCATAAAGTATTGACTCTACTCTATTATTGACAATGCCGACGCACCACTGAAAGGAAGGTAGAAAATTTGATGTGAGCATGTTTGAAGAGAAGGTTAAAAATGTAGCTGGATTTTGGGAAAACAGCCACATAACAGCCTTGTTTTATAAGCTCTAAATATTTGACCTGAACAGACCACAGGACATTATGAAAAAAAATGCTAATAGTTAATCTATTTAAAACTCAAGCTCTATTCTGATCCTCTTATCCGCTGGAGTATTACTGTTAAAAAACTGGCGAACATCACATGAATTTTCCCCGTTGCTCCCTGGTTCTCTCCAAGGGCCCAGGCTGTGACAATAACTCCGTGTCGGACACAGAGGCGGCTGCACTCCCAGCATAAGAAATGTTGTAAATTTCACACTCTGCTGCCTGCCAAAAAACCCTGGGCCCAGATTCGGCGATTTGGCCTCTCGAGTCTCGTTCCAATCTAGTCCCTGCTGCCAACCACCAGCACAGGTTTCTGCTCCATCCCTGCCTTTTGGACCCCGATCCCGAAAAACATTCTGAACTTCTACCAACTCTGGGTCATTTCAAATAGACTTGGATCTGTGGATCGGTGCAATCAGCATTACAAAATCCAACAGGAACTAGACACGACCAAAAGGAAACAGAGGCTGAACGGAGTAGAGAAGCAATGTGATGTGAAGTTTGAGCCAAAAACGATGAAGACTTTGGTAATGGTGGAGTTTATCAAAGGATACAGGTGGATGGTATTATTTATGTTGTATTATATTACAAACTGCATGCCAATTCATTATGCACAGTTCCAGAGGATTTGCAGTGGGGTTCAGGGTAAAGGTTGTAACAGCAATAGTAAATCGGTATTGTTTTTCGTGCAGGCTTCACAGTAGTTATAGTATTATATATATGCAAAGGTGTAACATGGTAAAAGTAGATACAGAAGCCATAGTAGCAGTAACATGTACAATCCTTTATAATGCAACAACAAATCTGCACATTTATTTATTTGAAATGGTGTTATGTTGCTTTAACTCTATAGCGTCGAATGCTATCGCCGCCGATAAACTTGCGGTTGTACTTTCCATTACCGTAACTCCGCAACCAACTGTGCTGTCATGTAAATTCAAATGGCATCTCAAAGCAGAGGCATGGGGCTCTTTAAATATGTTACTGTTATTACGGTAATGTGCTCACGTCGTCTCTTGAAGGTGACCAATCAGAGCGCAGGTTCTGCCGGGATTCAGTTATTTGATGCATCAAAGGAAAAATAAGGACAGGATACGTAAAATAGAGGTAGTTGTGTGAAAAAAAAGGCAGATGTACATGATTTTTATGGCTAAAAAAGATAAAAAGTTGAGCTATAATGGTCTATAATGTGGTCAGTCCTTAAAGGGTTAAGTAAACTGGATTTTTTTTTATGTAACTTTTCTGATGAAGGGTCCATCCCCTGCTTTTCTCAATGGAGAATTTAATGCCTTGCCTGGGATTTTCCACAGTATGACATTTAACTCATCTCCATCAGGGGACATCACCCTAAAGCCCACCTTTAATTGTTGCTATTTTATTGTTGTTTTATAATTTCTTCTGCAACACTAACCGCACTATATCTACTTTTTTAGTCAAAGAAAACAGCCCCCGCCCTTTAATAATTCTGTCTGACTTGCATTTACTTTGGAGATGAGCTGTAGGTTGCTGACACTATCTGGGGATTGCTTTGCATTTTGAAGCAGCCTGGAGGGCCGGTGGAAATGTATTGATGGGAATGAGAGGTCCTGAGTCAAGCAATTTATAGGTCGCTCTCTCTCGTGCGGTATACAGGAGTTAAGTGAATCAAAAATAAGCACAGTGCACTGGGACTAGTAACAGCTGGGGAGCGCTCTTATGGGCAAAGCCTATTAATGCTTATAAACAGTGTATGGGCTAGTCATCAAGTGCATATTATGGTACACAGTAAATAAATGTTCCAAACAAGAGGAAAATTGTTTGGGGATCAGAGTAAAAGTGTGAGCAAATTAATAAACAGAGAAAAATAACCCTGGAGAGGAGACTTTCTGACACAAAATATTTGTAATTAGTTTTGCTGTACAGGTGGTGTAATTAAAATTTTGATTTACTAAGAGAGCATGAGAATATTGTCGTACTAAATTGTGTTATAGGGTATCAATATCCCAACTCAAACTGCAGGGCTTTATGTACTTAGTTATGAACCATAAGTGAACAACATGTTTCAGAGTGAACCACAAACCACTTAGCGCCTTCTTTCTCACATGATGAATCTGGAAAAGTCACATGCAATTGTTTCCACATGGTTTTCACACTAGGATGATAGTTCGTAGGATTGATTGTTCCTTTTTGATTTGTTTTAGGCCATGTGATACAGCAGACACTTTTTTTTTGTCACAAACAGATGCTTTTACGACATGTGGTGTGACGTAAAAGACGTTTTCCAGAACTAAACTAAAGGGCACAGCATCTTTAAGAGGGTATTCACACTTACACAATCACAGCATCAAAACTGGGACAAAACTGGGATTAAAAACTGTGTCAAAACTAGACCAGGGCTAAACTGTGACTAAAAACAGTACAAAACCAACACTAGACCAGGGCTAAACTGGGACTAAAAACAGCACAAAACCAAGACTAGACCAGGACTAAACTGGGACTAAACACAGTATAAAATCAAAACTAGACCAGGGCTAAACTGGGACTAAAAACAGTACAAAACCAACACTAGACCAGGACTAAACTGGGACTAAAAACAGTACAAAACCAAGACTAGACCAGGATTAAACTGGGACTAAAAATAGCACAAAATCAACACTAGACCAGGACTAAACTGGGACTAAAAACAGCACAAAACCAACATTAGACCAAGACTAAACTGGCACTAAAAACAGTACAAAACCAACACTGGACCAGGGCTAAACTGTGACAAAAACAGTACAAAACCAACACTAGACCAGGGCTAAACTGGGACTAAAAACAGTACAAAAGCAAGACTAGACCAGGACTAAACTGGGACTAAACACAGTTTAAAATCAAAACTAGACCAGGGCTAAACTGGGACTAAAAACAACACAAAACAAACACTAGACCAGGACTAAACTGGGACTAAAAACAGTACAAAAAAAACACTTCAGGGCTAAACTGGGACTAAAAACAGTACAAAAGCCAACACTAGAAAGGACTAAACTGGGCCTAAAACAGTATAAAACCAAGACTAGACCAGGACTAAACTGGGACTAAACACAGTACACAATCAAGCACAGAAATTGCTTTATCTGCATAGATCTTTAACTGATCATAATTAAAAGCTATGATAAAATGACAGTTCTCGGACAAATGAAAGACCAGATCAGAATTAACTGTATGTAAACTCTGAGGCAGTTGTGTTGTCCTGGGCTGTCTTCGCTCACCTGCAGAACAACAGTGTCTTGTAAGCGCGGCCAGCTTTAGGACTTTAATCATGACTTGGATTTGTTTTCGCTGCATTCCGGTAATTAACTGATTGATAATTTGTGGGTTGGTTCCCCTTAATTACGGGTCTGATTGCAAATGAATACAGTGATCCAGTGAATTAGAGTGACCTACACAAAGTGGGACACCTCCTCCAAATTTCAGCCCTGTCTTTAGCACTGACTTCAGCCTGTTGGAGAAATCTTTTGTTAACTCCAGTATTGGGCTGATAATATTTACCAGTGTGAGCTGTATGTAGGCATGTCATGATAATCACTAAATCAACTTATCGTTTAGTATATGAGAGCTGGGACGATATGTTTTAGAGCTCAAAATTTATAGTGTGTACAATTTCTTTGCAAAAGTTGGGTATTTTTGTTAGAATACTGTAAGAATCGAGCTGCAGAGGGTTGAAAAAGTAACTTCTGTGTCTAATAATTGCTTCATTCTGCTCTTTATTTGCTGCAGCTTACATAATGATACAGTCTTTTGGTTTACTGGGATTATCTTGCATTATTTTTATTGTCCCAGTAGCATACAGTAGTTCCAGTATGATCATTTATCGCTATATATCTCTGTAACAATATTTCCTGCTTCCAAATGTGTTATCGAGACAGGCCTAGCCGTTTGCACAAGCTTGCCAAAAAGGTTGACACTTCCAATGACCAGAAGGCGGTAGCTAGCACATACAGCATTCAGAATAATCCATTCCACATTGATTTTTAAATTGTTGTTACGTTATTGGAGTCAGCTGAAAGCAGTTTACTGTTGGCTCACATGCAGGACTCCATAAATCTTTAGTTTAGGTCTTTGGTCATATGTTTTTGGTGTTTGTAAAATTCATACAACCAACCAAAAGCAAATGCGATCACTTTCAAATGTAAAACTGTCCAGAGTGGATGCAAGTTTAAACCTGTGAATACAATACAAACATAACCAAGAGCATCCCATGTAACTCAACAAGGAGTAGTCAATAGAGAGATGTACGTTTGGGCAGGGGCCAAATTTCGCTCAAGAATATGTAACTTTCCGTTGTACTACATGAGCCCGAGAGGCGAGTGAGGAAACGCCGTGCGCACTGTGTAGGAGAGCTGGTGTGCTGCAGCTGCAATCAGAGTGGTTAGTGCCGCCATTACCCGAGCTGAGGGAGAGCGGAACCTCCTCATTACACTGGGATCAGGGTTAGTAAGCCCAGCAACCTCTCAGCAACCCATGACCTACTTCCTACAGTCACATACACAGGGACACAACTGGGGTTTGAAAGAGAGAGACATCCCCACTCCCTTTTTTCTTTTTAACAAATCTGAAAAGTACCACAGATAAAAGTCAGTGTGGTGTAACATAGAGGCTTGTTTTTTAGTTTTTTTTTTGTTTGTTTTAAGATCAATTCTGTTAAGTTATCACATTCTACAGTCAAATACTAAATGTCATGTACATCTATCTGAAAAATATCTCCTTCATGGTTTAATCTGTTTCGTTATTTAATGTACCAATACTATATACTAACAGTACAATTTTTATATTGTTTTCGATTGTAGTTTTTGTCTGGAGCTTTGTCTCACACTCCGAGTACTCCCTACCCCCAGTACTATATTGCCAATAATTACTTTAATATTTTCTTGTGTAAATAATAATAATTTTCCAAAATCATCCAAAGCAACTCTTGTGTAAAATGTACTTCATGGATTTTTTTTTTTTTTTTATTCAAACATTATTTCACCTTTTTAAAAATATTCAATCATTCCAAGTACCCCCTGGTAAGTGCCGTACCCCTGGTTGGGAAACACTGGCCTACTGCGTATAATCTTACTTTACTTTGTATTGCTGCTCAATGTAATATCTGTAAATGATTCTTTTTATTTCACCATCTTCTGGAAAGAAATTCGGAAAATATTTGCTCAAATTAGGATAAAGGGGAAAAGGCTAAAATTCCGCCCGGCGTATAGCACAGAGCAGCATATGTCTGCAATTCAACTTTAATTTCAGATGAAGTCACAATATAACTTTGTTTACTGTATCATCAACATGGGAGCATGTTTTGGCAGCGCGTCCACAATGGTTTAATGGTCACATAATCTGTTTACATGAGAAAGTGTTTTCTTCTGCCCGAGCAAAGGGGAAACTTTTCAGATGACTCATTGTTTATGCACACATGAGAACAGAGCAGGCTCACTGTGTCTCAAGCCCAAGGTTTGACCAAACTGTTAAAATGATGGGAAATTAGTCTTAAACACAGAGCACCTGCGATTCATCATGCATTATTTGACATTTATAGGACTTTATATTTAATCCAACAGGAAGTACAAAACCATAATAAACGTGAGTGTGTCTGTTATTCTGTAAAAGAACAATGCAAGCGTCACAAACTGTCTGACTTTGTGTGATTTTGATGAATGAAACTTTGCAAATATACTTGCTTAATGTCGTATAACATTTGCTTGTGTCTGCTGATTAGAGTGAGCCCTGGTGCTGCTTGGCCTTGGAAATAAACTATACAATCTATTAGCATGTTGCTTTCATGTGAACTGCACAGGTTGCACAAACAATCTGTGAAAATTATAAACTTCCTCCTTCATAATGCAAAAATAACTATGTAGTGTTTTCTCCCAGCGTTAACACAATCTGCAATAAATGAATCATGAGAGTTTAAAGCGCAAGTGTTTACCTAGGCCATTTAAACAGGCTAACCTGCAGGTCAGCAGCAGACAGCAGTCAGGCAGTGCACCTTTGCTCATCATGTCGGAGGAGATAATCAGGGCCTCAACCCAAACATTTCGAGCTGTGCTAGAACAACAGAGAGGCCGGGAGCGTCGCTGTCAGCAGCAGAAGAATAGAGGAGGAGTGAGTGAATGTCCATGTGGCTAAATCCAGAGCAGTGTGTGCTCACACAATAGGGGCTGTGCTAATCCTCCGTCATGCGGCTCTCTGTGCTGTCAGAGCTGGACTAAAGCACGCGGAGATGCCGCGGAGGCCATGACACCTGCACAAAGCAGGACCAGGCTGTGGGACTGCGCTCTGCACCGCTGTGCATAGAATCTGCTTTGGGCTCACACACATGAGCTCTGTGTTAAACAATACTCTGCCTGGTGCTGAGACCCCATCAGGAGGCTGGGCTTGGCCACCCATCAGACCCTGAAGCGATGCAGCGGTGGCGGGCTGCGCTCCGGCCGTGCCCACCTCTCCAGTGGAGAGTGTGGACAGCCCGGCTGGGCCTGCCCCTCTGTCCTCTGCTCTGCTCCGCTGGATCTGACAGCTGTTACAGCCAAGGTTATTCACTCGGCGCATCCTTGCACACTCACACAATGACCCTGAGCCCCGCTTGTCTCACCAAGTCACCCCGACGCACTGCGACCAGCAGACAAGGTGGAGAAAACAAGCTGACACTGTCACTCGTCTGCCACTTTCATTTCACGCTACATATGTGCCCCAAAACGGCTCTCTTTGCCCCAAAATAACTGGTGTACAGCAGCACATTTGTAATTTCTTTTTTACACATATACGGCACACTGCCAGAAAATAGGTCAAACGGCACACGGATGTGATTCAACTGAAAATGGCTGCGGTGGGCGGGTTTAAGATGAAAAGACTGCAGCTGCAGTGAGTGAACATAGGTGGCGCTGTGACTATATGCTTACACAGACCTCTACAGCAGAGCTATTCTGGCAGCTCTCTTCTCTGTTTTAATGGAAGACATCTTCAAGTTATTTGAATATTGTGATGTTACCAGAGATTTGCAACATGAATCACACACAAAAGGATTGTTTTCACTTGGAGCTATAAGCGTGAGGAAGTTGCGTAAGTGTTGATATACAGTACATAAGGCACCTCAGGAAAAAACAATTAGACCTGTGTTCTGCTGGTGAAGCGCTGCAATGCTAAAGTGAAGTACTTGTTATTTAGACATAAGATACAGTATTCATTTTTCTTCGCTGGGCTGATGAGCTATAGTGTGTGCTAATTGGAAAATAATGAGGGTAATAATGGACCAGCTCTCATTAAAATTCATCTGTTGAATTTAATTCAGCTTAGTATAGAATACAATAAGGATATTAGAATATTATCTCGTTATATTGACACACTTAATTATAAAGAAAAGTCACTGTTGGTGTGTGACCTAAATATCAGCTCATTTAATGAGCATGTAATAAACGCTGCTACTGTAGCACAATATGACTGCACCGTGTTTCCCTTATACCACATACATTATTGTTTTCTGCCAAGATGGTGGCTTCTGTGTTCATATCAGACAATTACAGCAGATGTATTTATAGTTTACAAGCCCACGGTATACAAGTTACATGGTGGCATTATCTTTATTTATAGGTCAATCTCTGTATAGTGCCACTTTTGATGTGATTTATGTCATAAAATATCATAGAGCAAAAGGCAAAAAAAAAGACCATTTTGAACTACACTTAAGATGCACAGAGATATATTCACACATGCATATAATATATTCAATGCTAAATTAAAATGATGTACATTCACGGAGGAGAAATGGCACTATATGACACATTAGTATTCACCGCCACCATTGCATCATTTTTAAAGCAATAGCCATTACCCTGCCTTTGAATAACACCATTCGGTTTTAAAGCCCAAACACACCCGAGCTGAAAACCACCAGAGGAATATTGCGCTTACACATACATTCATACAGCCACATAAAATACCTCTCGAGTGGCCTGTGCACTCACATTGTTCTGTGCCTCCTCCATCCCTGACGGCAAAGCAGTAGCAGCGCTTTACCTTGCCCCGGGACATCCGTGGGACAGCCTATCAAGCCGCTCCCCGCTGCCCGAGACATGTACCCTGTTTATCTCCTAATTGACTCTCATAGGGAAGCACCAGATTGACAGTGTTGCTCCTCCATCACTTAAGCCACTTTTTTACCCAAGCAAAAACCCTACACGCTATTACCAGTTAATAAAACATCATGCCAGACTTACTTTATTGATAAGCTCTACTTTCCCACTTGGTGTGCTTAAAAGCCAAAAGTGTCATTTTTAGGGAGACAACTTTCTCGGCCACTTTTTGCTCATCTTACAGTCGGAAGTGGCTACAATTTGGAACTTTTCCCCTGACAAGTCCTGTTTGGTATTCCCCTGCAGTTCTGATTAGATGTAGCAGTGCTCATTTTGTCGGACGCAAGCAGCATAATTAGGCAGAGGCAGCAGACAGTTGACAGAAGTGTTGAGATAACATATATTGTAGAGCGTATTTATTATGCAGTGACGTCCGCGAGACAGGCCTGGAGTTGCCATAACAACTCTAAACAGAAACGACGGGATTGATTGAGGCTAATTGACAGCATGTGAATGTCGGGGGTGTTAGAAAATGAGGGTGATGTGGTTAATTCTGCGCCTCCTGCCACTTACTTGTCATCACCTGACAGGAAGCAACTTTTGTCTATATGCACTATGCACTGGGCTGTATATGCATATGTGAGCAAACGCAGGCGGGCTCGGGCTTGTCCTTGTCTGATTGTGCATATGGAGAGGGTCACCCATGTGGAGGGGTTTCCAGCAGGGTGCTGTCAGTGGACCCCGTCACAGCTCTACTAAGCAGCGGAAAGCTCGGTATGGAGAGAGAGGGGTTTCATAAAGTTGGTGTTATATAATTCAAAGGAAGATTCCAAGTAGTTAATTAGCGGGATTCAAAAATGTGTTTTCAAGTGGAACTATTGTTGAGAAGATGTAATGTACTGTGCAAAAATGTCAAACTTGATTTTGATCTTAAGGAAAAAACCTAATACTCGATTGATTCAATAAAATTACATATTTAGATTGTCATTTTCAACATAAAAAATAGTAACTTCTTTAACAGTATATCATGGCCTTATACAGTTTTGAAATAGGTCGACATTCAGCTTTTCAGAGATGATTATTGATTGATTTCTGGGTAGTTTTTTGACCAATCTATAGTGCACCAAATAATATGTATTTCCTTGTATATGAAAGCATTATAAGTTAACAAAGACTGCACTACACCTTTACTTTACAAAGATGTATAGTCTGGTATAGTTCTTTTTTTCCTCAAGTCCTAACTGAGAGTTGCATGGAATAATTATAGCATATATAAATGAAGCGCAAAAAGTACATTGACTCAAACTTTTATTGTATCATCTAACATCAGTTCTCCTCAACAAGCTCCTCAGCTAAGTTCAACACCTAACCCTACCCTCTCACTATTATTACCTGGGTTGGGACACCTACTCGGATCTCTCCCACTGTTTCTTTAAATTAACAAAGCTGCAGCTATCCACATGTGTGCTTCTATAGGCTCGTCTTTTCAACACCACAGAACTACCCACCACGGCGAGACATGACTTCCATAGAGCCCGACTCTTTGTTAATTCTCTATAGCGCAGTTTGTTTGAGCTGTGTCCAACTTCAAACATGCTCAGAGCGAGTAGTCTCACCTGCGGAGAAGAAAGGCTGTCTGCTGCCTGGAGGATGTCGACTCCGCTCCCATTCACGTTGCGCTTTAATCCAGCTCTTATGGAGAAATCCTCTTCAACTGGCCCAAGTACTCCAACTCATTATGTGCTAATGATCAGTCCACTTCTCACAAACTGTCGCCTTTGATTAGAGCAAAGTTTGGTCCATTCTTGAAATACACAAGAATGACTTCTGGTTGCAAGGGTTTAAAAATTATGGCTCGAAAATCCTATAAAGTTATGAGGAAAGTCAGAGGTGGAAGACGTATTCAAGTAAAAGTACTTATAGCAAGTACATTTGTAGAAATTACTACTTATAACTGCTACTAGAACAACTCAAAGTACTTCTACACTGCAGCCACACCCTTTTAATATATATTGTAACTTCAACTACTGTAACTTCAACTACTTTTGCTGTAAAAAATGCTACTACCACTCTATAGTAGTAAGTGCATAGTCTGAAAAATGTACTAAAACTTAAACTTTAAAACTAATTTTACTTACTTGAAATATTTTTATGTTCTCCCTCAGAGTAAACCAAAATACATGACTTGCCATACAATTCAAATCCAGTTATCCTACTCTGCTGCATGTTGTAGTAAGCTGTTCTGATGACACCAGAAATACCCCAAATGTTTTTGTTTCACAGTGATGGCGTCCCTCCAACTGAGGCCCAAGTGTCCGTTGGAAAAGGGGGAGTAATCTTATTTCTCTTTTTAATCTGCTAATTAACTTGACAGCATGACGAATGGACACGATCAGCTGTGTCCCGCCACAAATCTGCCATTTTGCACGCTCCAATGTGGGATTCCACTCACCGCTGAGAAATGCAAACTAATTTAGGTCGAACCAGGTTTATCTGAAATGTCCAAAGAAAAAATATCCAAATAAGGTTCAGCAGTGGAAGTCAAATTAAACAGATATTTTTTGTTATTGACTGCATTCACTATGTATCTTGCATTCACGGTGTTCTTTGATTGTTATGTGGAGCCCTGGTTTAGTCTCCAAGCTCAGAGGAGACGGACTGTCTCAGAAGCCCCTGCTGTACATCACCGCTGTCTCTGCCCATATCTGTCTGCTCTCCCTGCACTCTGCTTCCATCATTCCTCCCATTAATCTAGCCCTCCATCCCGCTACCATGAATTATCCTGAATACCTGATTTAGCTGGGAGCGTTACACTTCACTACACCCAGGCCTGTGCACTTAAATCCAAACAAAAATATATTATGGGGGACTTATCCAATTATTAAAAATGCCTTGTGTGTAGTTTTTAAAGAAATCACCAACTTGTGGCAGCTTTCTTTTGAAACGCCTGTCTTGATATTATGGGCTAGAATAGGCAAACATTTGAAATACTTACAAATGTTTACTTTTGTATATAAATAATACTAATATCAATAATGAGTAATACTATTTGTCCTGTGGTATGCATGCGTTTCTATGTGTGATTTTCTGTTTGTCACATAGGTCCACTTTAGATGAACAGCCTCGTTGTTTAACTCTGCTGTCCACAGTTTACAGTTTGCTCATATACAAATCCAGTGGGTAAACTCAGACGAGGAGTCCCCCGCTTTTCTGATTAAACACTGGAAATGTGTGTAATATTTCATCTCAACATGCTACCTTTTATCTGTCATCAAATGTGATATGAAAAACTTAGCAGATCCAATAAAGTTAAAATGTCAATGTTGACCACTACAGTACATATTTCTATAACAACGGAACATAGATGAATACTTACTTTTAACTCAAATGCCCTTTTAGAAAACATAACTAAAACAGTTTGGACAAAATCAGGTTTCAGAAATCCAAACAAAATCCAAACACAGGATATTTGTAATATTTTTAATGAAAGCTTTTCTTGATAATGGAAAAGCTGAGAAATCATCTTGACAGGACCATTCTGACAGAGCAAAATGCTACAAAATAAATGCACAAAATAATTATTTTCCAGGCCAAGCAAGTGAGAGCGCTGCAGTTACAGATATTTACACAGTACAAAATAATAACAATGCTAATGTCAATAGAAACACAATAATGTCCCAATCTGATTATGCGGCCCGCGCGTGTGTCATGTGTGGAGCGAGCAGAAAATTACATTTGAAATTTGAGAAGTTGCCTGTGCCTGTGATGTATTATATTGGAGGGGGGTGCAGGTTGGGGGTTGAGGGGTTGAATTTAATAAACCCACCAAAAAATTTTAAAATGCATATTGGCCCGAGATAAGGTGGAGACTTTTTTTTTTCTAAAGTAATTATGAGGCTTTATTCATCTGTGCCATTAGTCAAACTGACAGCTGGTCCCTGCAGGCTGGACTGCCTCACCTATCTGCCATAATGAATGTTTACAACACACAGGTAACACAGTAAATATTGGACTCATCAATTATGGAGGGCCGAGCCAACTGGCAATCAAATCCCATGATTATTGTTGCCTTTGGGGCGGTCTGGATTGGACACGTGTGACAACAGCATTGATACAAAGACAAAAATACACAAAATAGACCTCCAAGACTTTATGAGCTGTCAGGGCAGAAGAGGCGCTTGTTGACATTGTGGACATACTGTTGACAGGTGCAGCAGCGAAACAAAGAAAACCAGCATTTCAATGATAATGTTAATGAGCAGGCTCTACTTTTTTCTCTAAAGTGAATTGCATGAAATTGAATGCCTGTGTATTTGTGTAGGTCATTCTACCAATGAGCAGGCAATATGTCCCCAAAGATATATTCAAATAAGGCTGGAGAGTAGAAGTTAATAAGCAAAAAACAAATACAGCATTGTTATATGGGTTTTTTTTTTGGGCTCTTCACCCTTCTCCAGGACCCCCGGGTGACAGGAGGCATGGCCAGTTTGACTTGCTTAACCTAGACCAGACTTACATCTAATACAACTCACTTACTTTATATTGTGAATAACTAGCTCGTTTGAAACTCAACAATGATTCAGTGTAGGCCGCAGTTATTAATCTAAACATTTATCATTCCACTATAGTAGTTCTTTTGCAGACTTCAGTGCATTTGGTTCACACTGCTTTTGTAATATCTATTCATTGATATGTTTGTGCTACAAAATTTGCCCATACTTCTGCACTGTACTGTACGCACTTTACATTTACAAAAAACAGGCATAAATATTTATTACACCTGTTATTATCCAGTGCCCGAGCGATGACATTCAGAATAAATGGCATCCAAGGGGCTTTGGGTCCTGTGCCAACGCCGCTGTACAACTTAATCAACACGCCCAAGAAAAATTGCTTATGCCACCTCCTCACCGAGCGCTCTGTATGTTTTCTTTGCTCTGTAATAGTCTGGAGACTTCATTTGTGCGATGCTCAACAGAACTGCACATCTAGGCACTGTGGCTTGGATGTACAAACTTTTGCTGATGTCTGCTTCTATCTCGTTTTGACACCTCTCTCTGGCGTTTCCGTGTTTTGGACAGCAGGACGTAGAGCTGCGAGACGCTAAACTGACACTACATCCCAATTTTCCCACAAACTCTGTCATTAGAGCCAAGGAGTGCTGATACGGCTTTGAAACTCGCCATTTGTTCAGACTGGGGAGGGATACTTTCTGCTTGGTCAATTAAAATGTTCCTAAGTGAGACGGAGCTGCAGGTGCTCACAGATATTGATAGCAACCGTGATTGTAGTTTTTGTATTTTGTTTTGAGTTTACGCTCCCTAAACGTGAATTAGATTCTGCAGTGTCAGTGTCCTGCAGGATGTGTTTGGGCCCCTGAAGCAAGCTAGAGGCAATGGGGAAAAAACAGCTGATGTTGAGCTGAAATCAAACTGTAATCTTCTATACACGATACAAGGGGGTGTCATTAACATGTCATTACACAGGCTCAGACACAGGAGTACTGCTTCACCATATGGACTTTATATTGTAATTTATTTGACTTTTAGCTATTTCTTTATGATTTTTTTCCCTCTTCAACATTTATTTGAGTCACTGACATTGCAATCACAGCTGGTTAGCCTCACAGCATAATTGCCATTTTACAAAGTTTTCAGGAAAACACAAAAATAAACTCACTATGTCAATAAGACGACTGGGGCGGTTTGTATTTTTATGGTTTGCTGTGTGATTGGGTGAAGACACCTAGATGCCGCAGGGTCTGGACTGGAGAGTAGAATGAGCCAGAAAACTCAATTTGGCTATAATATTACTTAGGCTGGTAAATTGTACAGGGAAATGTGTCCTTGGGCACTAACTTTCATGTAGGGATACAACTTTTTGGTCATAACATTGCATTTATTCTTAAAGTTTTCCTTGTGTCCCTTGTCCTGGCATTTACATGATCAGCAGTTAACTGTAATTAGACAGGCATATACCGTACATATTGTAGGACATAGTCATTAGGAACAGCAGCATATAGCATCTAACTCCTCCTCCTCCCACAGGGACCAATCTATGGTTTTATGTTCAACACCTGTTACCTGTATCCCACAGACAGTCTGGTACACACCGCAGCAGGCAGGAATGGAGAGGCTAAATTACACTATAGCACTTCAGGTTTGCCGAAAATAAGCACGGCCCAAAAGATCAGCATCCAAACTTTAGGAGAGAAAAAGTTCCTCTGTTACATGGTTAAATTTAAGAAATAACTTAAGGCGCAGTTTGGATGGTCATAATGACTCTATATTAGAACAGAGCTCCAGCTGCAGCGCACAAAACTGCTGAGGGCCAGGGACACACACATACAGCATAGGCTAATAAATTGGCCTGACACACCCTTTGGCAGCAGTACAGCCACCGCAACCACATCCCCCTCGCCCACAACTACTACTACTACTACTCCTAATTTTAGCTGTGGACATTCAAACTCCTTCATTCACTCTCCGGTTCAGGACAGAAAGCAAAAGTGAATATTAGTATGTTTGATTCAAATTAGATTCCTCCTGTTGCCTAAACGGATGCGGAGGCTTTGTGGATGACTTTCTGTACCAAAAACACAGCAGAATCCTTCAATAGTGGATATTATTGTGTACTGTGTCAGGGTGTGATAGTTCAGTCAGTAAAGCCAGATTTCATGTTTATCCCAGTCAATACAGCTGGATTTTTACCTACATCTCTCAGCTCTGCTATCATAGCCAGACAGAAATCCAATACTTAAAGGTGCACTGTGTAATCTTTCTGGTGGAGGATGAGCCATCTGTTTATCTCCATGGATACGGTATTGCATTGCGTAGGATTTTCCACAGTATGGCATTTAACGTATCGCTCCATGGAGAAAGGCAGGCGACGCCACTGGACCAATTTACAGGTCCCACAAATTGAGTGCCATGCTGTGGAACATTTCAAACAAAGCAATAGCATCTCCATAGAGACAAGCAAGTGGCTGACCCCCTTTTAGAAATGTTACACAGCGCTCCTTTAATTGCAAACTAGAAATAGAGCACTCAACAAAGTTACAGCAACACTATCTTTTCTGCACGTCTTTGTTTTAGATAGAAGCGAGTGTTTGTGCGAATTTGGAACAACTACAGGCGAAAGACTGTACCTCCAAGCCCCAAGTTTTTCTTAATAAGTGTCAACTTAGGGTGTCTGCTTTCTGCTTAAATATATTACGTTGCAGCTCTTGGCGTGTGCACAAGAAGTAGGTGTTATAGTTATAAAACTGACAGAGCCAAAGGTTGAAAGATGGCTGTCCACTCACTCCCACACACACCTGGACACTGCAGAAGTGATTGACACCACCACGTTCTAAATTTAACAGTGAAGATTTAAGTCTGTAAAAGTGTTCAGGCTCGGCAGGCCAAGCCAATCTACTGTAAAAAGGGTGATGGAAAAGTCATCTGGAATGCAGCAAGTTTTTTTTTTTTTATATAACATGAGGTAAGATCTGTGTATGTTGTTCCTGTAGGAAGCAAAATGTTTCCTCTGCATTTGACCCAGTGCCTCTAAAGAGCAGTAGGTGACTGTAAAGCAGTGCGTGGGTGCTTATTCTGTTTGAGCCAGGTGGACTTGTGTTTGGACCTATTTAGCTGCAGGACTGGCGTGTTGTCAAGGTTTTTTAAGGCATATCTAGATTTTCGTAATGCTTTTTATATGTTGCTGTAAACACTTCTTTACCACCAATGTCCACCACCCACTGATTCTGTGTCATAGTTTGTTCCTTATGTTGTCCACAGAAATACATGTGCTGGTACTAGTTTTGGTGCATATATATTGAATTTCCTGCACACATCTTTAACACAGACAAGTAGAAACCTGTATCCCTTTAAATATCAGGATACAAGCAAATAGGAAAGAGAAAAAAATATGCATAGAAACTTGGAAACTGTGGACACATTTATAATGTCAAAGGCAAGAGAATTTCCAGAATATATCCTGTAATCCAGTAATCTCCCCATAATTTACTTTGAAGTGCTCAAACTTATGATGCAACTTGGCAAGTGCACACCAGGCCACCACTGCGATGAGAGACATCCCTCCCTGATGATGTTCAACTGCAGCGAGACATCAAACTGCCCACATCGCTGTCAAAACTTTTCTTTTGGCAGGATAGGGTCATAGACTCAAGCATCTGCAAGAAAGAAGGTCAGTGAACCACCTTTGTGCACGCTGTTACACGGAGTGGACCATACCATCTGGAGATTTCAGTTTTGACAGACTCATTAGAAAGTAGAAATGCTATTCTGTAATATGCTACTTTTCTATCCTCTCACCTCCACAGTGTCGGAAACAGAAGTCATGGCAAGTGTCAGTCAATTGTACAAGACGAAGGGGCTGTTTGAAAGTTGACCTGGGATGTGGGAAAAGCTCTTGAATGCTTTAAACTATATGACACACACTTTCTGTTTCTGATCCTGATTTGCAGTGACAGTTGAGTAAGTAACAGTGCCAGCAGCGTGGACACTGTGATGAGATCCAGACCTCGTGGGTACTTCATCTCTAATAACTTTATCATTAATTTCAGCCTTTAGGGACTTTTGTTCTTGAATTAATTAGTCTTTAACACACTTTGGGAAATGTGAAGTAAAATAAGAGACACTATTACTTATTTCCTAAAAAGCTTTTGTCAAGAGACTGTTCTGTCTTGGGTGCTTGGTGGGATGAGATGAAACCATTCTTGCATCAAGCGGGATCTTCCTTAGAATTTTGATTGTCTGTCTGTTGTTTTCTGGGTTCTCTGGTTTCTTGCATCATCCAAAACATACTTTTCCGAAACATCCCTACCAATATCCTAGCTCGACTTAATGTCATCCTATGGCAGGGCTCTCCTGACTTTTTTATCAATAGCAGCATTTCAAAATATATACTACAAAGCAGAGGGTCAGAGACTGCAGTGAATCATTCAAATACTACATGTGCGTTTTTCAAAGATTTCACCAAGCCGCCACACGTTTATTCAGATTTTATTCAGAATGAACCAGATGAGGTTATGAGAGTGGAGATTGTCCATATTTGGTAAATGGTGACATTTTTATATCTCGCTTTTCCACCTTCAAGACATTCAAAGTGCTTTACATCACACAGACACTAGGGATAAGCTGTGTCGAGTGTTTTGCCCAAGGACACAATGACAGCGTTCATCTGTGAGAGCTGGAATCGCACCGCCAACCTGTGGGTTAGTGGATCTGACTGCTCAACCGAGACCAACTGAGACCTGACTAGTCTCTTTCTTAAAGAAAAGCTGTTTGTGAATAAACCTCAGACAATAAACGACTTAAAACGTAATATCAAGAATCAAATAAGAGCCATAAGCCCAGAAATGCTTTCAAATGTTATGCAGAGTGTGTTGGATCGGGCTTTCAGTGTGAAACCGAAAATGGTGGACACTTAAAAAACATTATTTTTAAAAAATTAGGTCATTTTTACTTCCCCTAGTTTAAGTAGTGGTAAGTGTAAGTGAACAATTATAACCGTATATATTGCCATAAATCCCAGAAGGTTCAGTTTACCTACTGCTAGAATTTGGTGAGAATAACTTAAGAATTATAGGAGCTACTGAAGATTTAAAAGTGTGAGTGTCACTGACTTTTGGTTCACCCTGTAGTTGTTGCTCTGTGCTCATGGTGGTACTAAATATTTCCTGCTGTCCAGATGGAGGTTGTGGGTGAAATCCTTAAGTGAACCATGTCAAAAACTCTCTATGTCCTTTCTTTGTTATTTTGGATACTTTAGCCTCTTTGATTATCCAGCTTTTGACATTAGTGGAATTGGCGAGTCTAAATTTGCTTGAAGTGCCCGATGAATTTAAGATTTGTTTAAACAGGCTCCAGTCATCCACAACCAACGAAGATAATGAGCTGAAGAAGATAAGTATTTGCCACTACTTTTTCCAATGTCCCAATTTATTCGGTTCCCCACTTTTTAAATTTTTTCTAAATTACAAGCTTTTTAGCTAGACTCCAGCATCTGTATTAGCACCTTGTCTAATTTGTTTTGTGACAACACCACATTGCCTCAAACATGGTGGGAGGTTGCAGGTTTTGGTTTTCTCTTGTCGGAGCTACAGGAAGCCAGCCACTGACAGACTATCAGCATCCGAATCTCGCAGAGCACAAGAAGAGGAAGTGACAGCTGTAAAAAGGATTTTATTCAATTTGTAACCAATCAGCACGGAGCTTAGATGTCATCATGGAGCAGTGCCCTGAAATACACCACAGCCATTATCAGTATGCACAGTGAACATAGACATTTTGTACAAACGCATTTCTGAAACACTGCCACAATGTGTGAAATGAATGCAGAGTAAGACTATGTTGTTCATATAACAGATCCTAATAGGTGTTGAAAATGACGTTGCTTTACTATTTATTGGAAGATAATTTGTCTTGCTCTTTTATGTCAGCTTTGAAATTGGAAAATGATTCATTGCTAAACTAAAGCAACTTCCAGTCTATGTCCAGAAATCTTGAGGGCGGCTTGATAATTAATGCAATTGTCAATTAATATTTATTGCAAAAAGTTCTTTCTCCGACTTGTTACTTTTCCCTCTTTTACTGGCCCAACTTTTTGTAATTTGCAAGTATTTTTAAAGAGTCAAATTATTAATCAACATCAGACAGTGGCTCAGTGATTAGAGCATTCATCCACCAACCTGAAGGTCCGATGATCAATTCCCGCCTGGACCAAGTTTTGTCGCTGTGTCCTTTGCAAGAAACATCACCCACGTTGCCTAGCATGAATGTGGTATGAATCAGTTATGGCACAGCTTTGCAGCATTATAATACCAGTGCAAGTGTAAGGCATTATTACTATTTTATTTTATTGTGTTCATCGCCTTCTGTAATACATTATAATAACATATCTTTACTTTTTTATTTACAAAATGCACTTATATTCCAGTGTTGTTGTGAGTTTGCTGTGCAGTATAACCTCAGAAACAGTCCCTTTGCACTTGCTTCTATAATTACCTGGTGGACCTGTTTAACACACAGGGTTAGAGCAGGGGAACACGATGAACAAACACGTCTCACTCCACCTTCAGCCTATATTTCACATTCATTTGTCAAGGGCATTTACTTTAGCTGTTTTTTTCCGCTTTTGAGTCACCTCTGGACCCTTTGCTTGGGAAAACAGGCAGTTGCTGTAGGCTATGTCCCCCTAAAGAGTGTCAAGTGCCACGTTTAAATGCGGGATAACCAAAGACCCAGTGTAGCGTGTTAGCTAACTGCATGTGATGTTGTTTGGCTGCGTCGTGGTACGATGCTAAGTGGTCCCTAAGTCTCCTTATAGTTCCCATATGGTGCTATGTACAGGACCATTCACTGCAATATCAAAGTACAAATAAGAACTAAACGAAGCAACACAGTTCTGAGGTGCTGGGGTGAAAACAATCAAAATCTGCTCCACTTTTTGAGTATATTGTGAACATTTTATATAGTTAATTTAGACATTTTAGGCCACCTGCTTAAAGTTGCATTATGTAACTTTTCTGGTGGAGGGTCTGCTGAGTTGGGTGGTGTCCCCTGCTTGTTTCTATAGAGACGAATAAGTAGAGATAAAGAGACGTTTTGTGGCTTCTTCAGTTTCGGTCTGATTGTTGGTGGACACTGCCTTGTATCTATCTGAAGGGAGGATAAACTAACGCAACTATTTGTTCACAGTTTCTGTTTGTTGCTTAGGTCTATTGAACTACTCTAAGTGTGAACTGTGCCTGAGTCATATTTTGCATAATCGTTCAGGCCCCTGATGACTGCTCTCACACCTATAAGCATACTGGTTATCATTATTGTTTTCTTTGTTTTGATTTAGGTCTGAGGATGGAGTTATAAATAGGTGATAAATGATGTCCAAGCCCCTCGTTCCTGTTGTTCAGGGGTGTCCAAACTATGGCCCAAGGGCCAAATTGTGCCCTCACACCAATTTTTATTGGCCCTCAGGCCTCCTGCTGAACCAACCCAATTGATCACAAGCAGTACTTTTAACAGCAAATTAAACTATTTCTGCCACTATAACCTCAAACATCACATTGTAGAGTGATACAGACCTAAAGTGAATGTGTTTCAACCCTTATTAACATAGAGCGGCTCTGTCAAAGCTGTGTTTAAAGCACCGCACTGCGTTGATTAACCAGTCTGTGGTCCTCCACTTCGAATATGTTTTGAGATGTGGCCTTCGATGAAAAAAAGTTTGGGCACCTCTGCTACAGAGATGGAGAGAGAGATATGTTTAAGGTCATTGTGTGGAACATTTCAGGCAAATACTGATTATTGTGATGTTTTTGACAATTTATAGTATCATCAGAGAAACTACTGTGGGCAAAGAGTGAGGCTATATGCACAAAATGTATACAAAAATCCAACAAACAGAAAGTGGCACAGGTAAAAACAAACTCCAAGGAGCTTTCAAGTAGTTCAAGGGGAGAAAGATAACAATAGAAAAAGATTGAAAGTCAAGAAAGTCTTATGTGAAAGTTTCCTGCTCCTCTTCTTTGCTGTACAACCACTTGGGGCAATCGCCTGCTGAATGCATGCTCAGTCAACTCGGGATGGACCGTCACGTACGTCCTTTTAAAAACCAGCATGCCCAACATGGCTATCAGCTTTCCTTCAGCCGCTGTCTATCAATGTCATACTGGATCAACAATGCAGAACCCTTCTCTCCGTTTCTCCTCGCTCCCCCGCTGCACGCCGCCGAGCCCCCTTCTTCCACCTCAGCGGGCTCGACTGTGTATTTGAAAAAAAATATAAAAGAATGTAAAAAAATGTACAGGGCTATTGTCAAGGGCATGTGCGTGAACTCAGGTGTGCAGTGTACAAGAGTTATTTATTTATTTGAGCAATACGCACACGGATCAATAGGAGTGTTCTGCCGCTGAAAAAGGTCCACTGTTGAGAAGAAGAGATTAGGCCTGACACCGGGTGCTACTGTGTGCACTGTGGCTCAGACTTTGATGGGCTTGTGTTATTATTGGGAGAAACTAAGGGATTCAGTTTTGTCCTAACAAGACATAAAGAACAACTGAAAACAAAAGAAAAATAAGTCCATTGGTGAAAATAATAAAAACATAACATACCATAATGAATTCAACAAATGCAAATTAAACCCAATTATTATATACAGTGGTGGAAGAAGTACTCGATTTGTTACTTTTTTTTTTGGTTTCATATTTTTATTGATGTGTGAATAAATATTTAAGTCATTTGAAACAACAAATGCATACACACCTCTTTCTTTTTTTTTATATAACAAGAACTAAAACTTTAAAAAAAAAAAGTATAATAATAATAATGATAATGATAATAATAAATATAATAATAAATATAATAATAATATAATAATAATAATAATAATAATAATAATAATAATAATAATAATAATAATAATAATAATAATAATAAATACAAATAAAATAAAAATAATAATAATAGTGATAGTAAAACTTGATTTGTTACTTAAGTAAAAGTACAGATACTGGAACAAAAAAACACTCAAGTAAAAGGATACTCAAGTAAAAGTATCACATGCAAAATCTACTTGAGTAAAAGTATTAAAGTACCTGTTTAAAAATGTAATTAAACAATAAAAAATATTTCATGCTGAATTTGAGATGGAATAAAGCTTCAAGAGTAATGATTTTGATAAAGATGTGCGCTGAATTTTGAGTTTCTGAGATTTTTCCTTGCTGTTTTTATTTGTATATTTTTGAAAGTGTTAAAAATAACCCCCTCGGCCTTTTCAGCAGATCTCCAACAAACTGATCTTTTTCTCGTACTGTTTTGTATGGAATTATCTAATATGAGTTTCACAGTGGTTTAAAGCTTTTCTTTGCTATTCCTTTCACTCACGCTAGGGTCAACCATTTTGTCACTGCATAAACTGTTTCTATGACAAGAAGATTTGGATTTCACACTTAAGGTAGAACAGAAAGATCACTTCTCTCGCCTTGGAAACCCAAAAGTCATTTTGCTCTCCGAGATACCATGGGAACCCAGACACTCATATCACAGCTCAAATGGGCACCAGGGAATGAACAGGCCATCAGTCTGACCCCACGCCCCTCCATCTCCCTTTCACCAAGAACACCTTTCGGTTTCACTTACACCACAACTCACATAAAATATGGGCTCCATCACCAGCGAGGACGACAGGCCAATATGCTGGACGCCATTCTCACTGGAGAGAGGCTCCGGTGCCACGGCGACCCATAACAATAGACTGTAAAAACATGGAGTCTGCAGGGAGGACATTTTGGAAGGCAGCTGACTCTCCTCAACAACTCTTATTACACCTCTACATTAAATCTCAGCTTGAGTGTCAGATGAGCTTGCAATCCTCCTTTGACACTGCCAGAGAGTGCGCTGCTCAAAAAGAGGTAGAAAGAAAACTTTGATCTGTAATATCACACAATTTGAACAGTGCTTGATGAGAGACACTAAAGACCAGTTTTGTGTGACTAATGTGCGCGCTTTGTACTTTGGTACGTCTGGTCAAAGGTGGAGTCGTGGTCAATTATAAATAAGCAATGAATTGGTCAACTGAAACGTCACTTCTCCTACACATCCTGATCCGACAGTTTGATTATATGATTCTGGCATCACTCCGTTTTGCAGCTTTCAACATAAAATACATTCGGCTTTTAAAGTACTTTCCAAACACAGTTTTAAGCGCCACTTCTACCTCGTCAGACTGCTGTACTCAAATGAAGAATTGCTTGTCCTTTAAACTTGTGGTGAAAATGATTGGACTTGCTTAAGCATTTTAAACAATGGCTGTCCATCTGCGGAATATCACTCATTAACACATTTGTTTCACAGATACAAGAAGAATGTGTGGACAGATCCTGAAGCCCACAATAGAGAGTGTGACTTTGACAAATGCACCAAACATTGTCCAAGTGTCCACGCGCAAAATAAGACCAAATGTAATATGTCTTACAATACAACTTAATCAGACAGTGAACCCGTTGAACTCACAGATATTCTATTTATTAGTGCATTTTATTTATTAATAAATATAGAGGAAAGTGGTTCACAAACTGTGGTGCTCCCTCAGATGGTATGTGGATTCTTTTTCTGTTCAAATATTTGCTGAATTTAGAGTCAATTTAATCCCGATTTTGTCCTTTTTTGGGTTAGTACCTGTTTAGTACTATTTTAGGCCTTGTTTAGCCCTTGCTTACCTGGCTGGAATAGTCCTAATATACCTGTGCCTTGTTTAAAGAAGCAGCTTTAGCCCAGACTCAGAGTTTGTTAACCCGGAAAAGAGCTCAAATCAGAGTTAACCTAAACCCTGAGTCAGTCACCATGGTAAACCTGATCCAGAACAGGGCTCGATCCGAATTCTTCAAATTGGCCACGAAGCTCCTAACTCCTTAAGCCAAAACCAGATGTGTGTCACCATCTGCCATGATAAGAACTGTCTGAATATCGTGCTGAGTCAGGAAGGAGTTAGGGCTAAAGAGGCCTGTATGCTTCCTTTCATAGCTCCTTTAGCATAGGAACCTCAGGAGCTTCCTAACCAGTGCTAAAGAGCTATAGGGCATCCCATAATACAGTGTGCACTTTCCCCAAACTTTCCAAACACGGCCAATCACTGCACCAAGAGTTTGTAATGCATTAAAAGTTTTATTGCCTCAGTCATCATACAATACATCTATGTGGAAAAATTCAACTTTATATAAGAGTGGAAATGACAGTTTTTAGGGTCATCACAGCTTCAAGTGCTTTATTTGTAGACCACATGATGCCATAAGGGAAGATTTGTGCACATTGTTTATATTTGTAGAAATGGAGCCACATGTATCCACATAATTTACATAAACTCAGCGATGCTTCACCACAGATGAACTAAAGGACAGGATTTGGTGGAATATTTGTTGGGACAGAGGACAGAGCAGAGGCTGCAGCTGATGGTGAGTCTGGAGAATATTTATTCCGTTCTGTGCTTGGGTTTATATGGAGATGAAGGAGGTGGTTTATGTTTAAACTTTTCAGAGTCACAGAGCTACAGTCTGTGG
Source organism: Periophthalmus modestus (assembly GCA_019594935.1). Lineage (NCBI taxonomy): Eukaryota > Metazoa > Chordata > Actinopteri > Gobiiformes > Gobiidae > Periophthalmus > Periophthalmus modestus. Next base: position 8,297,333 of record JAIEZT010000007.1, on the reverse strand, counting down.
AGTTTACTGGAGAGTGTTTTATTTTTCAACAGCACCATCTTCTCTTGTGTGCAGTCACTCAGGTAATTCAGGTGATAAGTACACTGTCATGTTGAAATTCTCATTCAAATCAGTGCAGCAGAGGAGACTGAGGAGCACTTATCGTAGTCCGGTTTGAGTTGTAGTGTCAGCTGTAGTGTCATGTGATTGCTTTGTTGTTCCTGCTGCTGGTTAGGACAGTCAGACTCTCCAAATGCAGCTGAAATTCCTTCTCCTATCTGTCTAGGACTCTTATGGTTGACCCCGTGACGTACACTCAAAGGTAAAGGAGTTAGGGGCTAGGAGCTACGATCTGAACAACTCGGAACAAGCCCAGGTTTTATTCCTCTAACCCAGAGTTTAATCAGAGTCTGTGTCTGAAGGAGAGCTCTGATTGGTCAGTCACTGCTCCTGAAGCAGAGCTCTGATAGGTCAGTCACTGCTCCTGAAGCAGAGCTCTGATAGGTCAGTCACTGCTCCTGAAGCAGAGCTCTGATTGGTCAGTCACTGCTCCTGAAGCAGAGCTCTGATTGGTCAGTCACTGCTCCTGAAGCAGAGCTCTTGGTCAGTCACAGATGGCACTCGTGACAAGAGTTTAATGACTTGACTTGTACTTTACACTTATTTTACTCAAATACTTCTTACACTTTTAAATTTGATTTATGTAGGGTACTTTTAAAAACACAGCTCTCAACATTTTAGGTTAATTAAAAATGGTAATTAGCTCATTTAATTTAAAATCTGAAATCAAATATTAAACTTGTCATTTTAAACTTTTATGTTTTTTTTTTATGTAAGTCGGGTGCAACAAAATGATGTGTGATCTTATTTGTATCTTCATACTCAAATAATATAAAATGATTAAACAATGTGCTCCTCCACATTTGTTTTATATTAAACCTGACTGATGCGTCCAAAGCATGTTCCACAGTCACACGACTTCCTGTCTCTCTAAGATGGATGCCTCCCCTGATTTACCGTTGCCATGGCAAATCCTTTTTTCTGAGATTCACTGATAAAGTCAGGCTTTACTATCTCTGAGCTTTCTAACTCTGCTCCAAACCTGCTCTGTGAAACAGAAAACTTTGAGTAGTCTGTCTCAGGGGAGATTAATCCTGAGTTCAATCTTAAACCCGAGGTTTACTTACTCTCTCTCTCTCTTTGTGAAACGGGGCCCTGATCTAGATCTGGTAGTACTCACAAGGCCAAATACTTTTGTATGTTTTACTTGGTGTGAAAAGTTTGAGAACCACTCATATATACGGCATTCAAATATTTTCTTTATCATTAAAACTATCAATGTTATATTTCGCAAATGTTCTTGGCTTCCATCTCAGAACATGTAAAACGTGTTGTTTGCAGTTGATTTAGGATTTGACAGACCCATTTTCAATCCAGGCATGAGGGTGAGTGTGAGAGCAAATGAACCAGCAGTGTTCACTCCAGACTTCATATCACCATTATCAAAAGAAAACACTTCTTTTCTGCCAAAAATGGAAAAAGTCATTATAGGATTTACTTTGAGAGGTGCATTACATCGTCTGTGACACTGCATGTAAATCACATGCTTCCCTGGTCAGGCGAAGAAAACAAGACTGAAATACCTACAATTATAACTTTGCATTAACTGTTCAAATAACAGTAAAATGCTTGTAATATGTTTAAGGTCTATTCTAGTTTGTGTAAGCCATATATGTACATATAAATAAACACTGTTAAATAGGTTATACTTTCTGTAATTTATGCACCTGCTAACTTGTTGCTATGGGAACGCTGGATAGCCCCAATGATCATCTGCGTAATGTTGACTTTACTTTAGTTTTTATGCCCATATTTGAATACAAGACACCACTTATTTAGCATGGCATCTGTGCAAACAAAAATGGTTATGTAAGAAGACAGTTCCAATCTAAACTTTTTACATAACACAGACAAGAACTAGTTGGAGTGCTTAGAAACATTCGGATGCGTGCAATTGAATAAATATGTCCATAATAGAGGCCTGGTGTGCACTGTCGGCCTATCAAAACATCTCCAGAACCGCTGCTTACTGGACTTTGGATGGACGCTATCGCTCGTCTGACTAATGCTGTTGTTACATTAAACAAAATCTACAAAACTTTATCTCTAACCTCTTTGTAAATAATTTCATTCACTGAAATGTTAATGAAGGCAACAGGTGACATCACTAGACCAAGTTACACGTCAGATCGGTGGAGAGGTGAACTTTCTCACAGTATAAATGCATTTTATTAGCAAATGCACCTCAAATTGAATAAATGCAATAAATAAACATCAACCTTATTGTTAGCTTCCAACATAACATAAACTGAACTTCCTAGAGTATTTTTCTACTTAATAATACAATAATAAATATGGCCTGGTGTCAGATCTGTGGAGAGGTGAACTTACTCATTCTTACCATGAGCAGGTTCACCTCTTCAGTGGTGGAATGTAGCAAAATAAAAGTAGTAAAATACACTAAAGTATAAATTTTAGGTATCTGTACTTTACATAAGTACATTTTCAAGTGACACTTTTTCCTTTTACTTCAGTGCATTTGAAAGAAGGTATATGTACTTTCTACATCCCTACATTTTTGAACAGGACTGAAAAGTGAAAGTATTTTTTATTATTGCTTGAGACCCGCCGAAAAGGCTCAGGGTTTATTTTTTAACACATTCATAGTTTGAGCAAACAAAAATGTACAAATAAAACTAGCCAGGAAAAAAAAAAGATTGATCCAGTTATTTTTGAACCAGCCATTGAACCAAAAATCAAAGTACTTTTGAATTAGGTCTCAAAATATGCATGCAATATTTTTACTTTTTATTCTTTAAGTATATCTTTATTTTATTTTACTTTAATTTTTCATGTGATATTTTTACATGAGTTTTTATTTGTTTGTTTTAGTTTTTTGTCCTGTTTTTGTACTTTAATTAAGTAACAACACTGAGTACTTTTTCCACCACTGGTTTTCACTGTATTTTAGTGATTAACTATACTCAAATAAACGCAAGAATTAAAATAATGCCCTACCATGAAACATTTTAGAAAACCAAAAAAAGAAAAGAAAGAAAATCTTCCTGGAGACAAGAACAGTTGTGGACCCTCCCGGTTACAGCGTGCACCTTTAATGAAAATGATGAAGTAGTTTGTATTTCAACTTACCATAAAACAGCGTCATAAATCTTCACCATCAGTTTCAAAGTGTGGACTCCTCGGACATAAAACGACTGTATCAGAATTTCAAAGTTCCCAAAGACCTACTTTCTGTGCCTCAAAATGAATACATAAGTTGGTGGTGGTGAGGACACGCCGAGGCCCTCATGCACATTTATGGGACGTGGTTTCTCGTATATGCTACAGCCTCATACCTCTATGACCTACAGCTTACTTACTGAACAGGGGAGTCTTTAGGGAAATACTATGGGATATGGAAATTAATCTTGTATGGCGGCCAGAAACACATTTGACAAATTACTTCTGCCCTGACGTGGCTGCACAAAACTTAAACCATTATGTTGCTGTAATGAACCTTAAAAAAGCCTGGGACTACATTCATGTGTCTAGCTCTTATTTGCGTACGAAAGGAAAGTCTTCAGGGAAAGTCCGTCAGTTTGATTTTAATAAACGTCTAAAATTGTTTTCGATGCAATTTTGATAGAGTATCTAATTTGATCATTATATTTTTGTAGCGTTTTCAAAGTATAATTTAAATTCTCTTGTGTTGCAGGGCTTTTCAGTTCCCACAACTTGCTTAAATGCAACACTTGAAAGAAGAAATAATTGCACAAGTTTAAGGAAAACACTGAAAAGCAGTTGAAAAGTGGCCAATAAAGGGCACTTGGTCTTTGGAGTGTAGATGTGTTGCAGCATCGCACACTGATTACATAGCTTAATGGTCTTGGCTTCACCTCATGTTTTACAAGCCCAAGCGGTCCCAGCGGCCTGATAAATCACCGCCATATTGAGTCAGATTGCACCAATGGACCGCTGCCGTTCCCATGTTTCCAACTCGAGAAGCAGACTTGACCTCCAGCCAATACAAATACATCCATTTCCTGGACAGGTCACTCACATTTTCAGCTCTGTAAAGTAGCACAATCAAGTGTCAGGCTTTAAAAGTGTGTTTAAGTAATAATAATAATGCATTTGATGTATGCAGCAGTTTTTGGACACTTTTTTTTACATTGCATTATTCATTCACTCTTCAAGCTACTTTTGCTACTTTTGTAGCCACAGCTGCCCTGCATGGAGGACTGAGCCTTAGATGCCAACGCCCCTGCCCTCTAGAACGTTCTCCCATAATCAGGAACTGGGACTCATTGCAGCACTTCAAATTTCTACTTAAAACTCAACTGTTCAATATGGCATTGCCCCAAGATATAAAGCATCTTTAAGAATAAAAAAAAAAAAAAAACATTTAAGGCTGATTTATGTTATTATTATGGGCCAAAAGTTATTATTACGGGCCAGATGGACAAGAGCATTGGCCCCCAAACCCAAAGGTTGGAGGATCGAGTCCCGCTTGGACCAAGTTCTGTCACTTCTGTCCTTAGGCAAGACACTTCACCCGCATTGCCTAGTATGAAAGTGGCACAGATTAGCAGCCTCACTTCTGCACTATTATTATTAAAAGCAAGGCTGCCAATCTATGTCATCAGCCCCTCTGACCATCGCCAATCACTCGCTCACACCCCATTCATACCAGGCAAGGTGGATGACGTGTCTTGCCTAAGAACACAACCACAGTAAGCGCTAGAATGAAGCCACTGCTGCTCCACTGTGGCACCATTTCCCATGTTTTCCCATCCTATTACTAACCAGGCCAGGCTTCAGAGATCTGACAAGATGATCAGTCATTGTCATGGTGGTATTGCTGTTAAATATCACTGCATGGTTAAATCAAGTCTTACCTGGATAAATGGCCTCTCTTATAACCTTTGAGTGGCTGTCGTCACTGCATAATTCATATCGGTCACTTCACTGCTGATATCAAACCGAGTTCTTCAGTCGTCAGAATTTCTGGCTTGTTTTGTTGTACCTAAAATGATAGATAGAGGGTTGTAAAGGCTTAATATTCTCCTTCAAAGCGGTGTGTATTGCTAAACATCAAGCAAGCGTTTTGTGTGGGAAAATGGAGCTGTGAAAAGGTTAGTGCTGACAGCTCACCACACAACTCGTTATATGAACACTTCACCTGCCTCAGGTCTTATCTGATGCTTACTGCTAACAGGGAAAGTAAACATGAAATAATGCCAGGATCATCACTGTTTGCGTTGGTTCTTTTTGGATGGATTTTGAACGGATCAACCAAATTGAGGATATTTATTATGATTAGATACTAAGCGTGGGTAGCCTCATGACTCCAACAACCAATCAAAATAACACATTTACACATCCTGGACATGTCTTGCCGAAGGACACAGATAGTAGAACGCATTAATAGGCTTGCACTGCCAACTTTTCAGGGAGTAGATACATTCTAATGTTTTTTTCCAATGAATTCTCAGTAGAAATATCCAGCTGTACAAGTCACAAATGATTAAACAGACCACATATAACAGGGATAAGCCCCATAGTCTCACAAAATATTTTCATTCTTACCTTTCTCCCATTATCCTTTTGGACATGCAATATTGTGATCTGAAATCAAGCAACCATGGTAACAATGAAACATCTGTGTGTTAGGTAACGCATCTGACTTTCAAATATATCCCAAAAGTGACTGATAACATGATAATTTAATAATAATAAAAAGAAAATGATTACACTATGTCTTCTGACCCAAACAAAGAGAGCTGGACAGCGCTGGATTGGCTGTACGACCAGAAAGGGAGCAGCCGATGAAGTCATGTTTGAACGACACAGAAACGAGGGCCGCACAGCGTTCGCATGTGTGGAGCCTCGCACACATTCATATTCTGGCTCTTGCAGCTATAATAGAGCATTGTAATGAGGTTACCCTGGCTCTGCTGAGGTATTTTGCTGTCCCCTCCTCTGGATATCATCTGAAACGCATTAGCGGCTAAACCCTCAGAGGTCACCAGTCTTTTACACTGTACCTCTGGGCCAGGCTCCATATTAACTCCATCGCTGGCAGCAGACTTAAGACTCTCGGAGAAATGGAGAAGCCCTTTAAGTCCATAATTCTCCTTTGGATTTCAATGGCATAAATTCGCTCTGAGGGAAATAAGTGGATAATGTGCTGGAAATGTATGTAAAATTGGAATAAGAGATTTGTAATTAAATCACTGTGGGCTGGCATCTGTAGAAGTCACCAGAAAAGTAATAGGCTATAAAAATAGAGTCTCACTAATGATGTCATAAAATAAACAGAGCATTTTACATTTACAAATTATCACTGCCTATAAGATATCACTCTTTTAATTCTGTGCTTTTATTACGCCAAGTAGAAAATAATATATAGTATAGCATTATATTGATACTTTCCAGCTTATGTCATCAACTTTCCCTGGGAGTGTGATGCTAACTGTAGGTATGCTCTGTCTGAAACTTTATTACACTTTAATCTAGACATGTCAAACTCAGGCCCGTGGGCTAAATTTGGCCCTTGATATAAATATTTTTGGCCCGTGAGATCATATCAAATATGTATTAAAGCCAGCGCATGCACCTGTAATACTATGAGTCCCAGAATGCTTTGCAAATGTGTTGGCGCAGGTCTCCACCACTTCTGTTGACACTTATTAGCATCTGCTAACTGTCGCCTCACTAAAATTTAATCCACCCCTTCTGAAAAACATGCAGATGTTGTGGAAATGTTTCAATAAATATTTAGTTCGGCCCACAACTTAGTCTCAGTTTTTAATTTTGGTCCTCTGTGAATTTGAGTTTGACACCCCTGCTTTAATCTGTGCATTTATTTTAACCTAATCTGACCAGAAAGAAATTACTTAGCTGGAACTGCAACAGGTGAGCTGATTCGTGCTGTTAAACCAGTCTCTCACACATAAAATTACAGTAATAGGCTAGTGACAGATGTTTTTGACAGTGTGTATTGTGTTGCCATGGTAACTCTCAAACATTCCACCACTAGAGATACATGCAGGACCCCCCCAGCATGGTGTATCAATGCAAAGTATCAATATGTGGACTAAACCGGGAATTAACCAGTCCATCTGACACCATCAAAAATAAAACAATAAATAATAATAATAATATCAGTCTACCATCCAAATCCTAATCAGGCCCAACTGTGCTTAGCTTCTGAGATTGGACGAGATCATTGGCATTGACAAGGTGGCCACAACAGGACTATAAGTGAGCCAACAAAAAATCAGGACTTGAACTTAAAAGTGTCATGAAAACCAACGACCTACCTGAACCGCAGTTTGAAAATACCATTAACGATATTGCAGCAATTAGAGAGTCCATACAAGGCACAACCCTAACTGATGCAGTGTCACATAAATTTGCACAATGGCCAAAGGCGAGGCAGAAAACGTGCAAACCAATTCTGAGCTTAAATCTCCCAGAATCAAGACCAATTTTAATGATATGTAATTAAGGCCTAAACAAATTTTCCCCAACGGATACGATTAATGGGGAACTTATTACAGGCTATGGCACCCATGGGGGTAATACATTCATACTAATCTCATGCTGTCAGCCCAGGGGCTTCAGTGCTATTGAGACGCCTTCATATTAAGGGCACGAGCAGACAGGAGGGAGAGAGTCCAGGGAGTTAAAATTAGAAGTATGATGAATTACCAGCGCTGTTGCTTGTAAAGTCTAAATAAATGACAATTAGGGAGAACACAGCAACAGGCTAAATGTGCATGTATTTATGCTTCATGTGCTGCTGTATAATAGTATAATCTGGATTTTATGGACTGTATGAATATAAACCTATCCATTCATGTTAAATACAACACTCCAAGGACTTTTGCCTGTTGAGAATGGTAAATGGTCACTTTTTTATATAGCTCTTTTCCACCTTGAAGGCACTCAAAGCACATTACATCAAGGAACCACTCACCTATTCACACACACACATTCAAACACCAGTGTACGCACACACTGAGGGCGAAGTGGGTTAAGTGTCTTGCTCAAGGACACAACGACAGTATTCATCTGTTGGATCTGGACCGCTCTGCCGTTGATGTTCATGTCCAGAGGGGGGTTTCCTTTGGATTGGAGGACGAACACTCAACTAACTGAGCTACTGTCATTATGGTTGTTATAAATTGTTAATCGCTACGGCAACGGTCTTGACTTTTTATAATTCTGTACAATCATCGCCTCAAAGACTATGAAGTCCATCCATCCATTTTCTTCCACTTATCCGATGCCAGGTCACGGGGCAGCAGTCTAAACAGGGACTCCCAGACTTCCCTCACCCCAGACATGTCCTCCAGCTCCTCCGATGATGGGACCCCAAGGTGTTCCCAGGCCAGCTGAGAGACATAGTCCCTCCAGCGTGTCCTGGGTCTTCCCCGGGGCCTCCTCCTGGTGGGACATGCCTTGAACAGAGGCATCCTGGGAGACTATGATAACTTTTGGGAAAGACCTTTTTTTTTTATATTATTTTTTATTTTTTTTTTTATTTTGTATACTTAAAGACTATACAAAATAAAAACTAAAGCTCTTTCCCAAAAGTTATCACTGTCTGTCTCGCGTGATCTTATCCACTCCTCTGAGAAAAACACAAAACAACTTCTGAAACTACACTCTCGCACGAGGTGTATTGCCCCAGGACACAACAACAGTTTGAGTGTGGAGAGCCAGAGTCAAACCTCCACTTTTAGAACAACTGATGTCTGCTGCTTCCCGTGGCTCATTCCAAACTTTGAATCAAATGAACAAATCAGATCTGCACTTTTGCATTTCTTGAGATTCGTAGCTTCAACATCTTTCTCTCTGTGATGTGGTGTGAAAAAAAAAGCATTATCGTCACGAATTCCAGGAATCGCTGCTAAACATCTAGTCTTATGCCTCTTTGACTGTCCACATGGGATCAGTGGGTCATTGAAATGTGTAGACAGACAGAATCACGCTGTCCGCATAATGATTTTGTCTCATTGGTGTATGACAAATCACCACTTTTGGTATTGTGGTTGCATTAATTGCTCGCACACAACCAGCTCCATTACCCTTGCCTGGGTGGAGTTAAAAGCGTGCCAATAAAACGCGCTCCTCAAATCTTTAAGTCTGCAGACAAACTGGAGACAGCGGCATTGACCAAAAAGTTAATGTCAGGAGTGGGCGGATGATTGATGAGGGCCTACCTGGAATCTGCGAGTGCATCCGAACGCTTCCACCACACAGAGTACAGGCAATCTAATAGGCCACGGTAGTTCATGTTGTAGGAGGCTGCGTCTCCCAGAAACTGTGTGTAAACGTGATCGGGTTTTGTCTCAGCTTTGTTTCATCATTAGTTATATAATAGATAGGAAAAAGATAGCAAAAAGATAGCAAAAAGACAGGAAAAAGATGGGGAAAAAATGGGAAAAAGACAGAAAATAGATGGGGAAAAGACAGGAAAAAGATAGGCAAAAAATAGGAAAAAGATGGGAAAAAGACAGCAAAAAGATAGGAAAAAGACAGGGAAAAGATGGGGGAAAAGATAGGAAAAAGATAGCAAACGACAGGAAAAAGATGGGGGAAAAAATGGGAAAAAGATAGGCAAAAGATAGGAAAAACATAGAAAAAAGATGGGAAAAAGATAGGGAAAAGATAGAAAAAAGATGGGAAAAAGATAGGAAAAAGACAGGAAAAAGATAGGAAAAGATAGGAAAAAGAAGAGAAAAGATAGGAAAAAGATGGAAAAAGATACGAAAAAAGATGGGAAAAAGATAGCAAAAAGATTGGAAAAAGATAGGAAAAAGATGAGAAAAAGATAGGAAAAAGATAGAAAAAAGATAGAAAAAAGATTGGAAAAAGATAGGGAAAAGATAGAAAAAAGATGGGAAAAAGATAGGAAAAAGACAGGAAAAAGAAAGGAAAAAGATAGGAAAAGATAGGAAAAAGAAGAGAAAAGATAGGAAAAAGATGGAAAAAAGATACGAAAAATGATGGGAAAAAGATAGCAAAAAGATTGGAAAAAGATGAGAAAAAGATACTTTTGTGCTACAATCACTGTTAATAATCTGGTAACAAACTTTTATACATGCACCTGCACCTGTTTGTAGTATTTTATATGGACTTGTATACTTGTTCTCGTTTTTTTAATGCTTTTGGGGGGTTTGTTTTTGCATATATTGTATTTTAACAGGGCGTCCATGAAAAAGGTTGGGTTCAAGAGAAATACAAAAAATATGTATACTGACTTAATGAAAACTGTGATATAAGAGGAACATTCAAAAATAATGTGTTACTAACAAAAGTACTACTACAACAATATACTGATTGTACAGCAAACTGGAAGGAGATACTTTATAAGACTTAATTCTTGTTTCTGTGTCACGCATACTACTCACATAATGGTCCAAACTTTTATTATTATTATTTATTCTGGTTTTAATGAGATAATTACATTTAATAGAGACAAAGAGATGCACTGTGCACTGGTTGCCTGTTTTTGTTATAAGGACACTTCACTTTAATATCAGGTCTCAAATCATGAGAGCATTAATTAAAAGGGTTTATTAAGTCATTCAATTATTCACAAGTGTTTGGCCTTATAATAATATTTTGAAGTAACTGCTGTATTTTAGTTTGTGTAGAGCTATGGAGCTATATTAGAATGAATGTAAATGTAACCTGTTTTTCTGCATAGTAAAGCGACACTGCGTAACTTTCTGGAGGTGGCACTTCAGCTGCTGTAGAACATGGAAATAGACGGATAGATACATTTGATGCAGTATTGTGGAATATTGTACCCAAAAGACAAACGTTTCCATGGAGACAGGCAGGTGGAGACCCTTCTCTAGTTGAGTATGAGTCAGGTTTGTGGAGATGCAAGTCTTCTAATAAGGACGCATGTTTTCTTCATTAATTAAAGGATTCATATTACACTATTTTCTGATCTATGTTATAATCTTGTTTCATTCACACATGTTTAACACACAAATCCTCCATTATATTAAGTCTGAGTTCTTCTCTCAAACTGAAAACGCTCTGTTCCACCTTGTGATGTCATGTGGTAATAAAAGGAAGTGCTCCACTGCGTTTTTAAACTCCCTACACCTTTACTAGCATCATTTCGACGATTTCAGCTCTTGAATTGCAAATGTCTACTGAACAAAAGTTAAAACGTAGCTGTTAACTTGAAAACTACCACTGCATGACATCACAACAGAGCATTTTGAGTTTTGGAAATATAACAGACTAATAATGCAGGATTACTCAAACATGTGTGAATGAAACAAAACACAACTCCAGGTATGTTTTTAAGGAGATAACAGCATTATAACATGATTTAAAGCTCACGAGAATCCATTTTGTGTAATATAGGACCTTTTAAAAAATCTTTTGTCGATTTCTTGGCTGAAAAAGTTACAAAATGGGGCCTTAACAAAACCTTCCGAGATAGAGCCTCCAAACCAACTTTATTATTTATAAGTCTTTGGAAGTTTTGTCACCTTGAAGAAATTGGATTACTTAATTTGAGCTGCCCAATTTTCTCACAACCACAAAAAAGAGAGAGGGACAGAAACCCTATAATAACCTGGACCAAGCAAACACCCAAGAGTCCATCACTTCTACACTAATGTTAAGTACTTCCTCCAATACAATGGAATCTACTGAAACAACACACCATGGAATTAGACTTTCTGGTACAGAGTGAAGCTATAATCCGTCTTTTAACTGGACACACTCGGACTGTACTTAATGGTAACTTAAAACAAGACTTTACCAGAACAATCACGGCACCAATTATGGAGCTTATTGTCTTGACTTTAACCCAGCCAATTAACTGAGTGCATATCTTCATAATTGTTTCCTCATGCGCCAGTATCCCTATATACATCCTGTTGTTGTTTGCATTATAATGTCAGATATGCTCACTTTCAAACTCCATAGCCAAACACTGTCTACACATTATTAACGGCTAAATGGTCCTATGTAATTCCGCTCAGAGGCAGCAGAGGAGATGCATCGGGTTGGCTTGGCCTCCTAAACGCCGTTCTAATGGCTTAAATTGCTTTCAGATTGAATGACCAGAGCAGAAAAGAGAGAGAGAAAAAGACAAACAGGGCTGATGAAGTGATGTTAAACATGCATTCTATCACTAGCGACACAACTAACCATGTAATGCCATTAAGCAGGTAAAATTTCAGTTCTGAGCCAAAAATTCGTAATAACAAACGCTTATTTCAGGGGGAGGAAAAAGTCTGATTGTTGTAAAGGAATGTGGCCGAGTTTGAAATCAGAAAACAAACACGGTTCATGCAGACGGAGTAGTTTAAACGCTCTGCTACAATAGAAATGTGCGGTAAGGGTATACATGGTGGTGTATGTAATCCTCAGGGAGATGGCTGTCTAAGCAACAGTATAAGAGAAAAACATATGGTGTAGCCTCATAATTAGTGCAAAAGCGCGCTGAAAGTTTGCTATTCGACAACAGAGAAATCATCAGACGAAAGGCGCTGTATCTGGTTTTTACCGTCTTTAAACACGAAAACAGAACAAACTCATTTTAAACAGTTTTGCAACAGGTCCAAGGTTATTCCCCACTTACCTCATGCATTCCAAGCACCCTAATTACGCACCACGATGAGTTTATAAGTGCAAAGCGGAGTTCTGCTGTCACGGAAGCAACAACTAGCATGCTAACAGTGCACTTCCTGATTATCGGGCAATCTAGCTCATTTATATTAGATGCGCAGGACATATTTTGACCTCGAGAGCTGCTCATACAATATATCTTCACTAGCTCCAATACGTGTAAAGAAAATGGGTACAAGGCTTTTAATTAATAGCAAATAATTAGTTGAACAAACTCATTTCACGTGGGTCATAAGTTTTTGATAAAATAAATTGACTTCGAGGGTTTTACAGTATCAAAATTAAGCTTTGAAATACGATATCATTGTGCGTTATTAAAGGTTTTGTTTGGGGAGTGGTGGAAGAAGTACTCAGCTTTGGTACTTAAGCGAAAGTACAGATACAAGAGCAAAAAAACAAAAAAAAAAAATAAAAAAAAAAAACTAATACAAGTAAAATGTAGTTAAAGAGTAAAAAGTAAAAGTATTTTGTGCTGATTTTGAGGACTTATAAAGCTTCAAATGTAGTGATGTTGATAAAGATTTGTGCTGAATTTTGTTGAACAGAAACTACGGAATCGATTTATATTTGTGTATTTATTTATTTATTTTTATTTATTTGTTTGTTTTTTGTTTATTTATGTATTTATTTATTTATTTGTATATTTATTATTTATTTGTTTGTTTGTTTATTTATGTATGTATGCATGCATGTATGTAATGTATGTTATGTATGTATGTATTTATTTATTTATTCTCTTATTTTTTTATTTTTTTATTTACTTATTTTTTTATTTATTTACTTATTTTTTATTTACTTACTTATTTATTTATTTATTTACTTATTTATTTTTTGTATACTTTTGTTTGCTCAAATTATGACTGTGTTAGCACGTCTCAAATAATAATTCAAAATACTTTTACTTTTCAGTCCACTTCAAAAACGTAGCGTAGTAGAAAGTGCAAATATCCGCTCTCAAATGCAGTGAAGTAAAAGTAAAAAGTATCCACTGAAAAATGTACTCAAGTAAAGTACAGATACCTAAAATTTGTACTTAAGTATAGCACTTTACTACTTTTACGTTGCTTTGTTCCACCTCTGTGTTTAGGGCTGTGCTTTTGTTTTTGAAAGTCTATATGAGCAGTTACATACAATTATACACAGTTTAATTTCAAATTGAAAATGAGTTAGGACTTGAGGGTATACATACGCTAAACAAAATGAAAAAAGAGACAGACGGGGACATTAACAGAAGTAAGATGCAATATTCAGCTGAGTCATTGAGGGAGTTGCAGAAACAATAAGGAATACAGAACTAATTATGTTTTATATTACATTTATTTGGATTCTGTTGTAACCTTTTCGTCGGAATTACCATGAAAAATAATAAAGGGATTTCTGTGATTTGTTTTTGTTATTGTGGGGCCCTTCTCAAGATTAACACTGTGACCAAAACACAACGCCGTCGTGCATAACCAAGAATATTAAAAAGATGAAAGTGATATTATTAAAGTTAGTTCAAGCATGCCCACATCAAAAATAAAACGGCTTCCTGCGACATTAGGGGGCATTGTTGGCATTACCGCAATCCACATCTGAAATATCAGGACATTCCCCGCTAATAGGTTTAACATTGTATTGGAAACCAGCATCTGTGTCACATTACCGTCGCCAAAGCAAAGTCGTAAACACGCTGTATTTAAGATGGAGGCACTTTACATACTCCTCTGTGGCCCTTGTGAGCTGGGACAGTACAATCAGACTGGCTCGTAACATCCCCGGTGGTAATCAGAAGGATATATTGCAATCATTGTGGCACAGTGTGAGGCCTGCTCTCGAAACCAGCGGGAGGTCTCAGATCACACAGGGAACAGCTCACCCTCCACACTCTGAATCAATGCCTTCTGATCACGCTCTTATCAATAAACATGGACCTTTAACTTACATGAACTGCGCTAATAGGTTTACATGCTCTTAACGGTGAGTACATTTGTATGAGCAGTGAAAATCTGACTAGAATATTCAAATAAATCAATAATTAAAGAACACAATCTACCATTTACCAGTTAATCTACGTTCCTACCCTCACCTATGGTCATGAGCTTTGGGGAATGACAAGATTGTGGGTACAAGCGGCTCTAGAGTGAGGAGCTCGGTCACACTGGAGGAACTCGGGGTAGAGCCACTGCTCCTCCACGTTGAGAGGAGCCAGCTGAGGGGGCTCGGGCATCTGTTCAGGATTCCCCCTGGACGCCCTCCTAGGAGGATGTTCTGGGCATGTCCCACCGGGAGGAGCCCCTGGGGAAGACGCAGGACACGCTGGAAGGACTATGTGTCTTGGTTGGCCTGGAAATGCCTTGGGGTCCCACCGGAGGAGCTGGAGGACATGTCTAGGGTGAGGGTCCCTGCTTAGACAGCTGCCCCCGCCACCCTGCCCCGGATAAGTGAAAGAAAGTGAATGGATGGATGGATATTGCAATATAAAAAAATGCTTGGCTGTCTCCATGGAGATGTTCCACAGTATGTCGTCAAATGTATCTATAATCGTGGAGATAAGCAGATAACGCCCCAAGTTATAGGTCAGATCTGTGGAAAGACGAACCAGCTCCTAGTAAGAATCAGGGGTGTGGTACCAAATTCTGGGCCCTGGGTATAAATCATCATGGTGTGACCCTCACTACATGTCTCTAATGGAAAATCCACATTACCAACTTTGTGAGGGGTCCCTCCTGGGTAAACAGTACCCTAAAAATGCACATTTTTTAAGTTATTATCTATTTATGTATTTATTTTGCAATGAAAACACTGCAAAATACATGAGTTTAACGTCATACTGTGGAACATTACAGGCAAAGCTATAACATCTCCATAGATACAGGCGGCTGAACCTCCTCTAGAGAAGTTTCACAGTGCACCTTTAAGTTCTCGTTGTGAATAAGCGCATCTATCCCCATGGAGATAAGCAGATGACGGCAACAAGCCAAGTTATAAGTTAGGTCTGTGGAAAGATGAACCAACTCCCAGTAAAAAAAAAAAAAAATGCATGTTTTTCAAGTTATTATTTATGTTGCAATAAAAACGCACAGCAAAATACTTGAATTTAATGCCTTACTGTGAAACGTTACAGTCAAAGCTATAACATCTCCATGGATACAGGTGGCTGACCCTAGAGAAATTACACAGTGCATCATTAAGTTCCATTACTTTTCCTCAAAAATAAAAATAAAACCCACCATATGAATATAAAACTATACATCGGGTCTCGCGTTAATTTAGTTACCAACGAAACAGTATTTTTCCCAAGTGACGATAACTGTACAGCCATAATTTGCCCATTTGTTATTATCAGAGTGCTGTTTAAGATAAAGAAATGGGCCCCTTTCAAGTGGTGGACATTTGATCATTAATCTCCAGGGAGGCAGCAGAGACACGGCACTATCTGTTTCTTCCATTTCATTCCAGTCCATTTCACAAACATTAAAATGTTACTGAAGACACGAGCAGAGAACACAACATCTATTCAGCGTGTAGAAGAGACACAGAGGAACATAAAAAGACGGGAAAGCAGCCATTGTCAGACACAGTAAAAAATAAGCTCAGAGCAGTTCCATTGTGCGAGTAGAAAAGGTGAGCCAGAGGTAACCATATCTGGAGCATATCGTGAACAATGTGTTTTATCATACAGAGGTGGAATGCATTCAGTCAGGCCTTAAAGAACATGCCGTTACCCTCTCCCCTCTCTGTACTCAGCCTGCACTGTCACTGCATTCACACGGCACTATACAAATACATCATATAGCCTCATGTGTTGGCAGAGATATAGGTTTATGGTAGGAGCCGGTGGTGGGAGAAGTAAAAGTGCAGATGCAGAGGTAAAAAGTTACTCAAGTAAAAGTGTCACATAAAAAAATCTACTTCAGAAAATATGACACTATTTTCTGGTCTATGTTATAATGTTTCCCTCGTCACAAACAGACCTGGAGTTGACTTCATGTGGTAATACAGGAAGTGCTCCGTTGTCTTTTTAAACTCCATACACTTCATTTGGATAATTTCAGCCCTAAAATTGCCAATCTCTACAGAACTAATGGTTAAATGTAGCCGTTGAAAACTACCACTTAATGACGTCACAAGGTGGAACAGAGCATTTTGAGCTTTGTTGACAGTGTAAAATGTATTTAAGTAAAGTACAGATACCTAAAAATTCTGCTTAAGTACATATGAAAACCTTGTATGTGGTTCCAAACTGGGTCTAAATGAAAGACTGCCATGTATATTTCTATATATTTTAGTTTTTATAATTGTAATAACACTGGGTAACCTTAAACACATGTACAACAGTTTACTTGTTGCTGTATGTAGTTGTATTTAGATTTATTCTTCAGGTTATTCCTGTATTGTCCTGCAACTGGGACTTGACTTGGTTGAGTGTTTGTCCACTGATCCGAAGGTTGGCGGTTCAAATCCCGCTCTCTACATGAACATCATTGGTTGAGTGGTTAGATCCACTGACTTGAAGGTTGGCGGTGCAATTCCAGCCCTCACAGATGAATGCTGTCGTTGTGTCCTTGGGCAAGACACTTAACCCACCTCGCCCCCAGTGTCTGTGTACAACTGGTGTATGAATGTGTGTGTGGATGGGTGACTGGTTCCTTGTTGTAAAGCGCTTTGAGTGCCTTGAAGGTGGAAAAGCGCTATATAAAGATGTGACCATTTACCATTTACTTGAGTGCTTTGAAATATCCTGTTTTCACCTACCCCCTATACCCTCCAACTTTCCTATGTCGCTTTTATTTAAACAAATGTTGAATTTGGGTCATACATGTCTACTGTAAATGTATGTGTTTTTTATCAACAAAAACGCATACATGAAATCCACTGCTTGCTACAATGTCACTATGAAGAGATGGGGTCTGTCAGTGATGCAGTTTGAACAAGACGTCAGTAATGATCCCATTTCTATTACTAAGCCCTTTTAGAATAACTTTGTGGTTTGCGATGAACAAAATGTAAAATAGTGATCTATGTATGGTATAGTTTATTAACAGAAACAGCTGAATTTACCTGGAGAACCTGTTCACACTGGGCCGCACTGAAGCAAACATATGGCAGCTCATAAATCCATTGAGACAGGCCATTGATTTGAATCCATGTGAAAGTAAAAGCTGAAAGTGAACAGAGACATCTCCTGTCTGAAATGACATTGTCTTGAATTTGCCATGCGTCCTGAAACTTTCAGCTCTCCTCCACCTGTTTGAGACAAGAAGCCAAAGTGGTGTCAGAGCATCAGCTCAAGTGTTTGTTTGGCTGAGGCGCGGCAGCGTCTGAATGTCGGAGAAAACTGGAACACATCACCAGAGAGGACAAAGCTCTGAGCGCCCGCAGGTCCCCTCAGGCCACATTTTAAGGAGGCTACAGGCTTTGTCTCTATATAGAGCTGTGCATAACCTTTACTAGGCTACACAATTCAACAAGTACTTGCCTTCAGAAAATATACTGTTATAGTATATGGTATGAAAATCATTTTGTACACTGCAGTAAAAAGGCTGCATCATTTTGTGACTTTGTGTCACTGAGCAACACAAAACATAAAAATACAGTTATTGTTAGTTGTTTATTGTAAAATTATACAGCCTCCTGTAAAATACATTTTCTAAAAACATAAAAATATTTTTTGTTTGAATCGAAATCTTAATCAACCATGTACTACTCTGTAGTACTCTGTTTACTCACTGTAAATCTGACAAATTCTGTTTCAGATCTAACACAATGAATCCCAAAACTACAAAGTAAATGTGACTGAAGTTAGCTGGCTATTTCCCAGATTAGTTCCTATACTTGAGTTGTTACATTGGTTATAATATTAATTTAATAAATACTTAATGACTATCTTATTAAAGGTTAAATTAAAGAAAGAAACTTTTGAAGAGCCGTATGGGACAAAGTGCCTCGGTGTGAGCCAGCGAGCCCTCTGCTCTGCTCTGGTTGGAAATGGCTGAGTAGATGCTAATAAGGCTGCTCCGTCATGCTTAGACGCTCTGACCTGGTGCCACTGCATGTTAAGATAAAGAGCCTACATTTGGTAATGCCAAATCCCAAAAGGTTGGAGATCCCTCTTGTGTTTTAGCATATGAATGAGCATAAGTAATGCAAATATATTTGCACCAAACTTTCTCTCCCGCGTGCCATACAGTATCACAGAAACTTCTCTCCAAACATAAATTCATCTGCGCTCCAAGCTGGTGTTTCTGCCTAGAGATAGCTTTTGTTCATGGCTGGCTGGCCTTACATTTTGTGTTGGGTGATTGGCAGTGTCTAGCGGCCCAGTTCCTTGAAGACTCCCCCAGTAGTGTGTAGAGGTCCTTTGCTATTGATTTCCTGCTCGCGCTCGCCGCTTGACCTGCCAATCAATGGTCAGAACAGTGGGATGTCATCGGGAGCAAGCTGACGCCGTGTGATTCTCGGCAGACATGGAGCTGATGGCATTGAACGCCCCAAACACACAGGCAGACGCAGGGTGGACCAATGGACCAGTGCACCCTGTCACTGCAGCTGGAGAGCACCAAAAGTCAAGTTAATCCTAAATTAAAAAGCAATGAGGTGGTGTGAGGAGAGTCTCGGAGATGGAATCACTTCACGGCAGGTGGCAGCTGTATTTCTGTAAAGACGTGGACGAGTGGCTTACTGCTCACACTGATTAATTGTTAAGACTTTTCATTTTGATTTTAGTGAAAGGTCTAAAACAAGAAAGTTTGAGTATGCATAAGATTAGTTAGCGCGTGCATCCATTTTCTTCTGCTTATCTGGGACTGGGTCGTGGGGGGCAGCAGTCTAAGCAGGGACTCCCAGACTTCCCACACCCCAGACACTTCCATGAGATTATGGTGATTTTAAAAAATACAGCTGACGGAGTAAAGTTGCCTTCCAGATGTGAAAAGGCCTTGTTAGCTAAAGTCTTGCAATATTTTGACTCCCAATATACAATGTGCTTACTCCAGCTTTAAACATATTTAGCCTTTATTTTTTCTAAAAGTGTTGGAAGAACCTGTGACAACGCTTTCTCAATAACTTTTTTTTCAATAACTTTGCCGGAATGGCCGCTTCAGCTGATACAATGCTATTTTGTTGTCAGGGGTACTAGCATCAGCAGAATCAAGATGTGTCTACGCTGGTGCGGCATCAAGTTGTCTGCAAAGAAACACTCTTCCCCAGCTCGGCCGCCTGACAGTTATGAGGAGCTGCCATTAGTGCATTATGCATAATTGTACATGCTCCACTATCAAGTGTCAGTTAAGACAACGCCGCGGCAACTCTCTGTCGACCACGGCACATTTGTTATTGTGAACCATCAGCACTTCTCTATGGAAATGCACTTGCAACAAAGGGCCATTTTCCAATCTGCTGCCATGAAATCACTCTACCTGGGCCTGGTAATGATCAACCTTGGAAGCGGATTTCCACTCAATTTATTTCATGAAAGACAACAGTAGGTGAAATACAAATCTCTGTCCAGAACAAAAGCTTTTAAATGAGACTCGGTAGTTTGAATATGCAGCCAGTGTGCACCTCCTGTTTTGAGCGAGACAGAAAGAGTCAAAATACGTTGCTGATGTCGACATTGTTGGGGGTTTTTTAAAAGCAGATTGATTTTTTTCATTATAAGTCAATATACGTACATACACTGGAGTTATTTCAGAGCGACTGATTGATGAAAACTTCAATCAGTGTTTATACTACTTATACAACACATGAGGCCTTATATTTTAAAGAGGTGATTCTTTTTACTGCTTTGTTCTTTTGTCTTTTGTCGCCAGTAGTTCTCCAACCCTCATCTAATATATGTCTTTGGTGGTCAACCGAAAATACTTTAGGACTAAACCAGATTTCAACCAACAGGAAATAACTAAGTGTGGACAGTAACTCAGTTGGTAGAGTGTTTGTCCACTGATCCAAAGGTCGACAGATTGAATCCCACTCTCAACATAAACATCATTGGTTGAGTGGTCAGATCCACTGACCCGACAGGCTGGCAGCGCGATTCAAGTGTCTGTGCGTGTGAATGAGGGAGTGCTTCCCTGATGTAAAGCACTTTGAATGACTTGAAGGTGGAAAAGTGCTATACTGTACAAAAATGTGACCATTTACCATTTAAAAGTGTCTACAAACAAGAGATTTTAATGTTTCGTAATCAGGGCTATGGAACAAATGTGGTGAGTAATCTTACAAAAGGAACTGTCTCTAAAAGCACCTGCAGATGTCCACATTCCACAGGTCCGGCCCTCGACTCGTGCACTACAAATGGACCTATATAAATGCATACATAAAGTCACTGCAGGTTATGAAGGCCACGTGCGATAGAGCACATGATCATACATGAGAGCACTTTCTCTCCCCATATCACAGTCTTTTTGATCCAGCTCTTCGCTTGCCCTTTGATCAGCTGCTTATCTGCGCTGATTGGCCGTGATGTGCACTTGACAGTCCAGTGTGATTAGACAGAGGATAGGAAAAGAGAGAGCGCACGGGATAGGGAGAGAGAGAGCAGAGGATGGGGAGAGAGCGAGAAAGTACATGGGATAGGGAGAGAGAAAGTACATGGGAAAGGGAGAGAGAGAGCAGAGGATAGAGGATAGAGGGGGAGAGAGAGAGAGAGAGAGAGCACAGAGGATAGGAAGAGAGAGAGCACATGGGATAGGGAGAGTACATGGGATAGGGAGAGAGAGAGAACACAGAGGATAGGGAGAGAGAGAGAACACAGAGGATAGGGAGAGAGAGCACAGAGGACAGGGAGAGAGAGTACAGACGATAGGGAGAGAGAGAGAGCACAGAGGGTAGGAAGAGAGAGAGCACATGGGATAGGGAGAGAGAGCGCAGAGGATAGGAAGAGAGAGTACATGGGATAAGGAGAGAGAGTACAGAGGATAGGGAGAGAGAGAGCACATGGGATAGGGAGAGAGAGCGCAGAGGATAGGGAGAGAGTACATGGGATAGGGATAGACAGATTACAGAGGATAGGGAGAGAGAGCGCAGAGGATAGGGAGAGAGTACATGGGATAGGGATAGACAGATTACAGAGGATAGGGAGAGAGAGGGCAGAGGATAGGGAGAGAGTACATGGGATAGGGATAGACAGATTACAGAGGATAGGGAGAGAGAGAGAGAGAGAGAGAGTACATGTTATAGGGAGAGGGAGAGAGAGAGCACAGAGGATAGAAAGAGAGAGAGCACAGAGGATAGGGAGAGAGAGAGAGAGAGCACAGATGATAGGGAGAGGGGGAGAGCACATGGGTGAGGGAGAGAGAGAGAGAGAGAGCACATAGAGCACAAAAAACAGAGGATAGGGAGAGAGAGAGAGAGAGGGAGAGAGAGCACAGAGGATAGGGAGAGTGAGAGAGAGTACAGAGGATCAGAAGAGAGAGCACAGGGGACAATAGGAAGAAAGAGAGAGAGCACAGAGCATAGGGAGAGAAAGCACACAGAAAATAGAGAGAGAAAGAGAGCACAGAGGGAGAGAGCACAGAGAGTGAGAGAGTGAGAGCACAGAGGATGAACAGAGAAAGCACAAAGGAGGATAGGGAGAGAGAAAGAGAGAACACAGAGGGAGGATAGTTCAGAGGGAGAGAGAGAGAACACATAGGCAGAGAGAGCACAGACAGAGAGTGAGAGAGAAAGAGCACAGAGGACACAAGGGAGAGGGATAGAGAGAGAGCACAGTGGAGGGTGGAGCTAGGGGCTGAGGGGCCCTTCCCATCAAGACCTGCTCCAGTGTAATTAGACATTAGCACTCAGCAGGACGCCCGCTAACATGAGCCCGGCCTCCATTAGAATCATGATCATAGATAATTCACTTTAATAAGTACATAACAGGCCACAAACTCACGCGAGTGCAGAGAAAACGGGGTATTTGCTAATTACTGACTAATTGGTGCATGTAGGGCAGTTGATTTTAACACGAGGTCATGAATTACATTATGGAAAGTAATTCCTCTGGTTTGAATATGTATTTTCAGTTTGAAATTTTAAAAAGTTTAAAACAACTAAGCAAATACTTTTTACTTTTTAATTACATTTAATTACAGAGGCGGCACTGACTAAGTGATTGGCAGTTCGATTTCAGCTCTGAAAAGTGCACACTGTTGTTGTGTCCTTGGGCAAGACACCTTGTCTTTATGTACTTATTAAAGTGAATTATCTAGCTTTCTGCCCGATGAGCGAATTCAACTCTAAATTAGCCACTTTCAGCGCATTGTTATACACATCAATATTGTTTATTGTATTTTTGATTCGAATTCATTATAAGCTGTTCACACGTTATAAGCGCTTACATATAATGGGATATTTTGTGTCATATTGAGCCAGTGCTCCTCAGCCCTACATTCTTTTTGGAAAAATTCCACCTTTCACCCAACAGCTTCAACATTGGAAAGGCCAAACCCAGTGACATCTTCACTGGTTCAGATAAAGATTACATTGTGGCTGCAGTAAAGTGGCAAATGCTCTCAATATTACAGTATGGCGAGTCTTTGTTGAAATGAAAAGAAACCTGTCTCCCCAAATGGCCACCTCGGAGATAGTGCTCTTTAATATCGCAGACAGCTAAAGCGTGGCTCCGAGCTGCCCGCATTGACGAGGCGGGCCTGTAGGGAGCGCCGCAGATAAGGCTGGCGCGCTGACAAATACCGCACTTGACTTTTCCTGTTCGACAGCTACTGTTGCTCAGGGATTACAAAGTCAATGCTTGTTCTTCTATTTGAATACAATATCTATTTAGAAGTAAGAAGAAGACGAAAGGAAACATACTACAGGCGCTAGAGGCGGATCAATCATCAACTCATTTTGCTGGGCTACTCATGTGAGGCGCAGTTGGGAGTGTGTGGAGCTCCCCAGACAGGCCTTAGCGCTCTGGGTTGCTACGGCGATTGCTGCATTACTCTGCAGGCATGATTAAACTGTTTGTGTTCTACAGCCACACACATGCGCACACACTTCACAAGTAAAATATGAGCGCTGCTAAAACATAATGGAGTACAAATAATGGCTTAGTGGCTATCTACAAAACCAAGACCAAAACACATTAAAAGTTTGCCCAAAGAATTATTTTTTACTGTAATTTTCAAGTTTGCAAGTTCAAAACAAAAATGAAATGGTAAAATTGTGGTTATAGCTCCCTGCAGTGGTCTGTGTCTCTCCCACGCTGGAGCATCTGATAAGGGCACCTCCGAATGCGTCTCCCCAGGGTGCTCCTCCTGCCTGCTGCTCCACTTGTGTTTTTCTTGTTGATTCCTTTCTCGCTGGGTCACAGTGTCTCTAGTACAATCGTATTTGGGACTTGCTATGCCCTCTGTACTTGAACCTTCAAGCCATTTTGTTCTTTTACTTACCGAACTGACAATGTACTACTTCAAATCTTTTTTTAGCTCAACAAACAACTTTTCTTGTGGAATTTGCTTGTAAAATATGTATGACAAAATCAGCTTGTCCTCAATTTTACAAAAAATACCCGAAATGTGTAAAAGCGGCAAAACTACGGAAGCCCTGAGCAGTAAGAAAAAGAAAAAGAAAAGAAGAACACATCATTGGGGCTTCATTTTCCAAGTTGATTTTTTCCTCCAATGTGAACTTGCAGACCTTTTTTATTTGTTTGTTTGTTTGTTTGTTTTTTTGCACCATTTTGTTTCTTTCTTTAAGCTGTTAGTACAAAAAAATGTATAAAAAAAAAAAAAAAAAATAAAATAAAAAAGCCCAAAAGAAAAATACGTTTATCATTGGGATACGTTTTTTTTTTTTAAATTACATTTAATTTAATTAATTAATTTATTTATTTTTGAGCTGTCAGTAAATAAATAATATAAATAAATAAATAAAAACCTGCTAGCCCATATTGGAGGGAAAAAAGTAACTTAGAAAATGGAGCCTAAATGATGCTTTTTTTTCTTTTTCTTTTTCTTTTTTTTTTGTCCTCTCAGGGTTTCCGTACAACATATGCGATTTTTCTTTTGTTTGTTTGTTGTTTTTTTTGTTTCTTTTTGTATTTTGCACCAGTTACATCTTAATAATGACTTAAGGCCCCACGCATGAAGAACAAACATTTGGATGAATGTACTTTTATTATAAAACATTAAAGCAAATCACTGTATACATTGAGGAAAATACTACTGATTTTGCTCTGAATATATCAAGCAATTATAAATAAAAACAAAATGCTAAAGGTAAAAATTGTATTTAATGTTGCACTGTTGTTCATTCCCATAAAGTAAAACACATACATTTTTGACATATGCAAAAGCTGCATTGTGCTGTGCATCATGGAAAAGCAGAAATAGCCTGGCGGACACTTGTGCCTCCACTTGCACGACTCAATTGGATCCGCTCCGGGGAAACATACCCCCCTTTGTCTTCTGTGTGTATAAAATATGAGCTAAACTTGTCTGTGCTCTGTCTGACTCTGCAATCTATTGGACTTGCTTGTCTTACTCTATGTTGGAGTGAAAATGAAATCTTTCCAGTCAATTATACCGGAACCAGTGAGGGCCTTGACACTTGGAGCGACCCGCCCAGAGACAAATGCTGACATGTACTCCTCTGGATCTCATACACATTCAGGGAGCGATGCATGGAAAACTATCCGTACTGTGTTGGATTCAAGAGGATTGTGATGCAAAAAGATAGGAACCAGCGGGCTGTGTCTCGTCATGCATGGGCCAAATGAGACAGCACCAAATTCAAATCGGAAGAGTCGCTGCTGCATAATATGATCTGTGTTTGTAAATGTGTATAGGCAAGGGTTACATTTGGAGACCGCCGCCATTCTAGTTATAACTGCTCAAGTGGAAAATAGACTCACTTTTTAATGGTGTTACTGTATAGGTAAACTTTACATGGCTAGACATGACTTTATATAGTTTTAAGTTTACAAAACTTAAGTAGTAGTAAGAGGCGTAGTAGCAATAGTAGTAATAGTACAGACACATCCACACATATTTGTTTTTTGTTGAGTTTTTATGTGAAGCAGCTGAAGTCGTTTTTAAATGTGCTAAAAAAAAAAAAAAAATTGAATAAAATCAGTCGACCAGAAATTTTACTCAACCAGTTTTGTAAGGACCATAAATAAATATATTATGTTGCCTTGATCCATTTCAGAATTTTATGTTGATTCGGAGTAAATCCTTTGGAATTTATTATAATTTGTTTTTAGGACATTAGATTTTTTGGAGTCTCTTCTAAAATAATTTTGAAATGACAGACCAAGGACGTTCAAGTAATGAAAAGAAAGGCGCCAGTGGATACCATTCAGAGAACACGTGGTTTTGTAATTGCAAACAGGAGATATTACATTTTTTGGGATTCAAGAAATGCAATCACCCATCATATCCCAAACTCAGTCAAAAACTAATACTTAGAAAAAGCATTACCTTTATGTATATATGAAATATTTTAGGTAACTTTTATGTGGGGCAGGTGGTCATTAGTGTAAAACTCTCTTCTTCTTCTTCTTCTTAGAGTTGCCTTAAGAATATGTGTTTGTTTTATATCAAACTTCATATTTTGTGTGTTTTAAAGAAATAGTAATGGTCCGTAGTGAATGAAAAGTATTTATTACTGTCCTTATTACAATATTTGTTACAATATGGTAAATGGTCACATTTTTATATAGCGCCTTTCCACCTTCAGGGCACTCAAAGCGGTTTATATCAAGGAACCATTCACCCATTCACACAGTCATTCATACAGCAGTGCACACAGATACTGGGGGCAAGGAGGGTTAAGTGTCCTGCCCAAGGACACACTGACATCATTCATCGGTGGGAGCTAGAATCGCACCGCCAACCTGTGGACAGACTAAGCAGCTGCTTAGGGCCTCCAGGCAAGCAGAGGGCTCCAGACATTTATACTGAAAATAACATGTAAAGTTTTATTGGAAACAGCTTGTGTGTTTACAGCAGCCTAAATATCCCTCTTAACTGATTACATTTGTTTTATATCTATAGTAGCAAAATATCTGCTGCTGCTACATTTGGTTTTGAGTCGGGTAGAGGTGAGGGCAGCTATGTGTTTACACCGGTGCAAGGACCTTTTATAATGTAAATGTAAGCCCACTGTCAGCAACTAGAACACATTAAAATCCACCAGAAACTTGTCTAGAATTGTTGACCCCCCTTATATGTTTGTGTCCTGTTCTTGTGACTGTGGTAGTTGTGACACTTTGGATGTTTTCAGTCTGATGTTGGTCAAATAAACACAAATACAACTGGTCAAAGTGATGAGAGCAGAGTCATAATGTTGTCAGATGTGAATCACCAATAGCTGAGCCAGAGTACACGCTGCTGCCGGGGGCCCCAGAGACAAATTCAGCTTAGGGCCCCCTGAAAGCTAGGACCGGCCCTGCGTGTGGGCCAGTGGATCTAACCGCTTAATCACTGATGTTTATGTCAAGAGTGGGATTCAAACCACCAACTTTCAGATCAATGGACAAACATTCTACCAGCTGCTACTGTTTGAACATAAATAAACACATCACATGTTCACATTCATGATCTTATGTATTTGTTTATTTGGGGTATTACAGTTTTACCTTCTGGTGGATCTCATGAGCAAGAGCAAGCGTGCCTGGAGGCTGTCAATCAGAGAAGATCACACCGGCTGATTAAGAAATCTAAGGGCATTTGTGGTCTCCCTGAGTGACTTTTTGTGCAGTGTCATTGCAGCACATACTGTAGTTAGCGGCTGGTTCCATCCGCGCTGATGTGACCTGTCTGAGAACAGATGGCTCTGATCCCCCGCCTGTGCTGCTTTCACTGACAGCACCATGTGTCCTAAAATCTTATTTATACCAGATCAGGTACAACAAAGAGAAGGCAAGGGCAGGAGCCATGTTGGTTTCTGTAGCAACTGATGTCAATAATCAGTTATCTCCACAAAACCTATTTCAATGAGTCACTGTTCATGCACAGATCCATATTTCATAGCACAAACTGAAGTACGTGTATAGTCTTAATTAAATATGTTTAGGAAGCATGCATACATTTACTTAGTCCTGCAACATGTGGCTACTGCACCAACTGTTCACCACCAAATGACTGTAGTGATTGGCCCATAAGCTTGAATTATTGTAAGGAAAATCAGTGAATACTTTGATATATATGAATACATTTTGATTGTTCCTGATTTGTTCTCGTATTGGGGCGATGGCGACGGGAGCAGGAGCAGTGGGAGCGACAAAGGAAGTACGGTTTTCCCTAGGTTATGCCCAAAACATAACCTTACATTTGCAATTGGTGGTAGAATATAGGAGGATTAACAGCTTTAACTTCTACTTGAGGCGAGTGGCAGACGAAATACCTTCAGAGGACAGAAAGAAGTGTGAAGAAAGCTGAAGATGTAAGGAGCCAAAATGAAATGATGTGAAATCCAAACAACACTGGATATGAGGAAACATGAAATAGTGACTTTGAAAACGCTTCGTCTGTCCACTCGTTCATACACATCCTACTCAAATGCATGCATGCCGACCCTAGAGACAACGTGGGTTAAGTGTCTGGCCTAATAACATCACGGCACTGATTTACGAGTAGCAGAGATCCAACTACCATCTCTCGTGGCAGTAATACCCCAGTTATTCGTCACATTTTCAACATTTTCTCCAATGACTCCAAGAGAAATATCATGTGCCTTGCGGGTTTATACAGTGGACTTTGCTGTCACTTCTGTGTACCTTCATCCAGAAGAACAAATGTAGAACAAATAAAAATCTCAGTGCTCCTATTGCTATGCATGGGCTGCTCCCTCGGCCGCTTTGATAGAGATGCTTCTACAAACAGAGCTTTTGCAGATAACAGGCTCGAGCCTCATCGTTGGGTTTGGAAGGTCACTGTATTGATGTGAGACTTGACAGGTATTGTATCCTGACCAGTAAGACAATGTAGATCGAGGCAGGCTGAAGCGAATACACCGGGAAGTGGGGAGAGGGTCTTTGCTAATGTGTCATCAGCCATGGATTACAGGACTTCTAGGTGGTGTATCCACATGGTACATCAGTCTAGGATCTGCTCATATTGTTCCTGAATTAGTCCATGTTGAGTCCTGGGGGGAAAAATACCAAAACAAAACAAAAAAAACCCCAACAACTTCAAAAAATAACACCACCAATCAGTAATATATTCATATATTACAGCTGGGGTATGCAACTTTTTTCTCATAAAGAGTGACTTTTTTAGTTTCCTCGTAGAGCAGCAATTTATGACAAAATCATACTGCGCTCTGTCTGCTCTTTATTTGTGAACAAGTACGAGCACCACCAACCTCCTTCTTTCATGTTCGAAAATCAAGTACGCCAGCTTTTGTGTGTGAAGGTAAGAGAGATGTGTGTGGGCAAAATCTACAAAACAGAATTAGAATATTGAGTTTGTCTTATAAAGCTTACAAAAAACAGATTAAAAACACATAAAGTTGCAATGTGATCTTATACGCAAAGGCATTGTTCTGCACCTTTTACTGTAATTTTAATAGTACGTTTACTTTTTATGCAATTCTTGAATCTCACCCAATGCATTCTGGTTTGGCATCGCTCCGATGTGTGGTAAAAATAGGATGGAATCAGATTATGGTTATCCAGGGAGCAAAAAAAATGCACGTAGCCCCATTCTTACTTTTAGTTCCTCAACCTGCTGGGTAGTGGATGTAGAGGGTGTCCATAAAGTCTCTCTATAATAAAAAATCCATATATTACAAAGGCAATTGAAAAGAAATCTTAATCAGAGTAGTTGTATTGTTCTAAGTCGTTTCCAAAGTTTTTTTTGCCTCATTTAATACACATCTATAAGGGCACCATTAGTCGCACGAAGCACATCAAGATGGTACTCGATTTCGTGCTGCGTTCATTGTAGCAGAGCCTCGTCAATGGCTGCAATCACATCTGTTATCTTTGCTTTAGTTCAATAATGTCCAGTATCTTTGTTCAATACACGATATTTTTTAACATAGCCCCATAGAAAGAACACATTATGCCTTTTCTTGCGTCGTCGTCGTTTCTTAGGGGTCCACTCAAAAGGACACCTCTTTAATCAACAGGATGCCTGAAATACAAAAATCCAATGTGGTTAAAAACTTTTATAACCCCTGAGTGCAACCAAACAAATTGCCTTTTGACAATTGACTTCATGGACACCCTGTATATGACTTCTTGGTTGAGATTGGATGATTATGTGCTCATTTAGCTGATCAAAAATGACACATACACTTCAAGCTAAAATATTTTTCGGAGGTGGTGTAGAAAGTTTCGGAAACACCAAACCATCTCTGTCTAATTTGTTCCCTTTATGTAAATATTATCAGTTTGAGGCAAAAGCTGATACACTAGAAAGTGGAGAGAGATGTTTGGCTCATGTTTTAGCTGCTAATGGACTGCTCCGCTTGTGTGTGTGCGCGTGTGAGAGAGTGTGTGAGTGTGGGTGGGCGCTGGTGCATCCGCGTGGCAGAATACAAGAGACTGGATCCAGGACTGATGAGATGCTTCAGGGATAATGCCAGGCGTGGAGTTGATATGTGATTTGGGAGAAGGCTTTATGCAATTTTTTACTCATTATTCTTAATCACATACTTCAGCGTTTTCTTCACACTCGCCATACCCCCCCCCCCATACCCCCTTTTCACCCCCGCCCCACACCGCTCCCATTCTTTCTGCCTGCGCCTGCTCATATCCTCAGTCTGGAGGGTGACAGTGACAAATAGAGGAACACCACAGTAGTATCTCCACGGCGACTGGAGGGAGAAATTATGATAGGTTATTTTTCCGTCTTTTCAAAAGCCGTGCCTATCCCTGAGAGACCATGGGCGTAAGGCTTTCATTTGGGAATGCGTTATATCACTTTCCAGGAGGACGTTGTTAGCTCGCATCCCTCTGGTCAGCATTTCCACACAGTCATGTCGGCCACTTTCGCAAACAACAGAGCAACTTATGAGGCTTAGTGGTCGGAGTTAGATGTGGTTCTAGTTTTAAATTGTTTTGGATATAGTGGCAGATTTACTGGAAAAGAAAGATTTAATGTGTGGTTGGCTTTATAGGCAGAAACCTATAATGAATGCTTTATGACTCTGCATTCCTGTTATAAAGTAAAATCGACTCCTGTTGCTGTACATACCACATCAGTACATTTAAAATATTGCATTGTACAAGTTATTAGGCAGAGGTGTTTTTGCAAATGTAGGAAACGGTTAAATTATCCAGCTCTTTGTCAGATATTATCATTAACTGCAATATTAAATTATCCAATAAAATCTGTCCACTTGATTATATTACAGCAATGAAGTCTTTATGTCTTTATGATTATATCCCACACAATAATGTATTTACTGATCTCTTATCAGCACTGAGAGGCTTTGATGATCCTGACTGTACAGGAACACAAACACTTCAACAGTGCTTATGGTCTAGAGCTACAGTCTAAATGTACAGGATGAACAGATGCCAGGCAGCTGTTACATAAAGTCCATTCAAACATCCATACTTCAGGTCCAAAGAAAGTTCAATCCACTCCGCCCACCACTGGATGTAGATACAGACTGTTAATAGATGTATAATGCTAATGAGGTTCTGCCTTATGCTGCATGAAAAGGGTTAAAGATGATCAAATCCTCAAGGTGAATCCCATTATGAAGGCCAATTATGGTTCTTTAGTGTCACATTCAACTAGACCATTAAGCAGCCTTGGACTCCTGCTTTGCTTCAAACAAGATCTTATAAATCTTCTTACAGTCAGTAAGAGGAGACTTGGCGAGCCAGCCAGGTGTAAAGGACAAGTGTGCGTTCCAAAGTATAGCTTCCATTAGAAGAAAAAACAACTCTGTCTAATGCAGGGGTGCCCAAAGTTTTTTCCTTGGCGGGCCAAAATGAACACGCATTAGCGGGTCGAGGGCCAAGCGTAATGACAGTTTGCACATAAATATGTTCTTCTGCAAAGAAATGTGTCATTAAATTGACTTTAAATATTAGGAAATAGACAGGATTGTCCTTCTTTCCACCTTCTTCCCAGTTTTTTCAGTGCAAAATTAGATCAAACTAGATTATTCTTAAAATCTAAGAACCTCCTTGTTGGTCAAATTACACCCCCTGGATGGCCAAGTTTGGCCTGCGGGCCCCACTTTGGGCACCCCTGGTCTAATGAGTTTCCTTTATGCAATATTATGTTGTGTATTATTTGTTTTCTATTATATTTGTAGGCCAAGTGATCAGTAATACACTAAATACTTAAACATAACAAACTGGGTTTTACATAACCCAAACTTTTCATGACTCAATTAAAATAACTTTTGTCTTAAAATAACTATGAGGAAGTCTGAGGAGCTTCACTGACCTCATTATTATAAGACTCCTAAAAGTCTCCTAAAATCCTGGACTGGTTTGGTTAAAAATGTCTTTTTCCCTAAGTCTTTATTCTCTATTCAGTTATTCTGAGCGGCTCGGCGGGCCAGTCAGGGGTAAAGGACAAGTCTGTATTCCTAGGTGTGGGCTCCATCAGGGGAATAACTCATAAACATGTCATCTCTTCTACAGGGAGAGCTGTGCTGCTGCGATGCCACCGCCAGACACCAAACTACTGGACTGCATAATTTCTACTCGCTGGAACTGACACCTTCTCCATATGTAGGCACTAGCTGGGCTCACGCGTGATGGCTATGCATCATTATGCCAGGGAAATGGAGGGAGCAAAAGTGCACTGGCAGTGACTGGCTTACATCTGACAGTTGGCCTTGTTTTACATTAGTCACATCAATTCAAATCCTCTCTCTCTCCACCGAGCGGGAGATCAAGTGCCATAGACGTGTGTGTAACCAGGGAACAGGCTCAAAAAGACAGCCAATGCAAACCTCAGTGTTATGTAATTACAAAAAAGACAAGTTTGGTAAGTGTCCATTTTTAAAGGTATTACTAAAGTATTCATTACCAGTATAAATTCTGATGCCGTAATAGTTTTGCCCCATTTGGCAAAAACAGACATCCATCAACGCAATCATTATGCCTGCCCAGTCACACAGGGAATTAAAAGCATTCACGCTTAAAAGTAGAATCATTGAAAACACTGATAAAACTAAGACACTGTCAATGGAGAATGCCGTTCAAAAACAGTATTTTAAAACCCAAACTCTAACCTAACCAATTTCACATTATTCCACTGTGCATGGATTTAACAGTCAAATTCTAAGAGGCCCTCTCAGCAGTAGCACTATTGATCAAAGGCTGTATAATTGTTAGCATTAATTAGTGCTGAGCTAATGAAACAGCTCATCGCTCTTCTCATAAAGCAGTAAACAATGGGCTAAAGCGCTCCATTCTTCAGCCTTAGTGCGGTTATGTAAAAGAATTGTTAATGATATGTCTCTTGCACGTTTCTTTCCATCTACTTATCCTCCTTCCCTCTCTGGCTAATATTTACCAGCACTAAGATGTTTTATTTATTAGTTTTCAGGCAAAAGTAGTTCTGTTTCACATGAATATGTTCATTGATGCATGCAGCCAGAGAGTTGAGATTAGCATTTCATTGCAATAATTACAGCAGTGAAGGCCAGATTCTAAACATGAACTCTATAGGCGGGCTAATGCTTTCCCCTAGCTCTTTATTCATTCAATTATCGCTCTGTTATGAAGTTAACTCCACAAGTTTTGTAAATGTGGTCTAGTACAAATACAGTATTGTTTAGTGTCAAGTGCCTCTCCTGAGATTTTGCCTTGGACCCTTGGGTCAGTCACTTTTTAGCATAATTCTTGTGAAATATGGTTTCAGCTCCATTTGAGAGGCAAAGTAATCTGCATTTCACTTTATGGAAAAGCAAGAACATGGGAATAGCTGTATGTAGTTCCAGCCAAAACAATTTCCTGGTAATTTATAGTCTCCATATTGGGTTTAGGATATATTGACATAAGATAGAAAAGAAAGACAAAGTTAGTTTTCTAAACATAAGGTAGAAGATGTTCTAAAGGCAGTCATTTGTCTTTTTGCATCGCTCTGTAAAAAGATGCAAAGAGAAACTAAACAACCACTGCACAAAAGACTGTATCAGCACAGGAGGAAGTCAAATTTGAGGTTACAGTCGGTTGTCCACTTTCATCTTAAAACCACAAACCTTTCACTTGAAACAGTGCGGTGCAGGTGTTGTGCAGAATAAAATGGTGTCGAAGGAAGCAATTTTTGTTTAAAACCTACCTCCTGCTTACAACATCCTGCTCAAACCTTGACCAAGTGAGAAAATGAGCCAGTCAAATCCTAATCAGGCACTTAGCAGTAGTGAGGGAAAGGCCATCAGAGAACAGTAGGGTGGAATGACCCATGACGAGGCAAGTGGAAGTAACAGGTAAACAAAGACGAGGTAGTTTCAGACATAATTTCTCCCTTAGGACAGGGCTCAGTGCAGTGTATATTCTAGCTTAGTTCCTTCAGACTGAAAAAGGCATCTAGGTGGCAGGCTAAATGTCTTGATTACAAAAAGACGACCTTTGAAACTTTTTTGACCTTGCACGAAAGCGGACAAGGAAATTCAGTGCTGACGATCATGATGGCGACAGTAGTTCGTGTTTGTCCACTAATCCGAAGGCTTGGCAGTTTGAATCCCGTTCTCAGTGTGAACATCATCGGTGGACAGGTGTGGCAGTGCGATTCCAGCTCCCACAGGTGAACGCTGTAGTTGTCTCCTTGGGCAAGCAAAAGACGAAGTTTAAATCTGTCAGCTGGACACATTGTTGTAAGAGTGAAGACGTTTCGCTGCTCATCCAAGCCGCTTCTTCAGTTCTTCAATTCTGTCATAACGTCAGGCAGGAGGGACCAAAAAGACAGAACTCGGGGAAGGTTTACAGAAAG
Source organism: Periophthalmus modestus (assembly GCA_019594935.1). Classification (NCBI taxonomy): domain Eukaryota; kingdom Metazoa; phylum Chordata; class Actinopteri; order Gobiiformes; family Gobiidae; genus Periophthalmus; species Periophthalmus modestus. The sequence continues at coordinate 8,262,792 of JAIEZT010000007.1, read as the reverse complement.
TGCAAAAATGACGGTAGATCAAACGGTGAGACGGGAGCAGGGTGTTTGTCGTGGAGCGTGAGTAGCAGAGTCTGAGACAGTAACGATAGAGAAGAGCGGGGTCGAAGGCGGGAGAGCTGAGCGGGTCCAGGGAGCGGGATCTGGTGAGGAGCAAAAGTATCCAGTCAAGCAAAGTCAAAAAGCGAAAAAAAAATGAACGGAGCCAAGCAGGGAGTACCACAGAGATACGTGGACAATCTGGTGCTGAATGTCAGGTCCTGGCTCCTCTTATCATCCCCAGGTGTGGCTGATTGTAGATTAGCTCCAGGTGCGCACGGGAGGAGCCAAAATCTCCGCCCCAGCTCCAGGATCAGACACAGAAAGAAGGGGAGAAAGAGCAAAAAGAGGCAGGATCGACAGGGGATAATAACTCACTCACAACTTTGTCCAGTTGACAGATTTAAACTTCGTCTTTTGATATAGATTAGACCTGGATGACTGAGGGTTTACACTGACATCTCCTTGGGCAAGACACATCTGACCCCCAGTGTCTGTGTCCATCTATGTGTGAATGGGTGAGTGAGCTCAGGTTCTTTTGAGTGCCTTGAAGGTGACAAAGCGCTGCATTAAAATATAACCAAAATGTAATCATAAGCAAAATAAGTATTAAAAAAATCACATAAAAAGTTTTGCAATACAGTACTTCTTGATAAAACACGGGTGGCCTGAATATTTCAACTTAATAAACAGTCCCGTTTTCACTATTAAGACTGACACATCAAGAATGATCTGATGTAGAACATGACAGATGAGTATGAAATGAAGTGTGTCAGATGCACTTACCGTCATCTCATTTAAAATGCATTTGCCCAATCGGAGCCATTTCAGCTTTATATAACATGCCATCCAATCTAACACCATCAGTCGTCAATATAGACAAGCAATACAATTTTATCGGTGAAATGAGTGTCTTTGCATCAGCACTTTACCCTCTCTTCAAAAACTAACTGAACGAATGAACAAATATATATTTTTTTGTTGTGTACATTTGTAGTTCACATTATTTAGATACAGTTCTGTTCCTATAAATATGCAAATTATGAAAAACTATGAAATAAAAACGTTCTGTGAGTACATAGATCAACCTTGGACTCTCACTATTTATGAATTGTTAAAAGGAAAGTTCTTTTAATCTTTGTTTAAAAATACAACTTAATTACATTGCTGAAATTATAGTCTTTAAGTGCTTGTTGAAGGGTTGCCCAATTAGTGTGAAGATGCATCCAAATTCCAGTATTCCTCATTATCGTCGGCAGGTAAAGCTTCTAATCTCTTATTATTGTAATATAAATGCTAATTCCTGAACTGCTGAATAGTGGTGTGTGTATAAGCCTGTTTTGGACATGCACATAAGTGTCCTTTGGAGGATTGTGTCTTTATCACGGCTTTTGTGAATGCAAAAGAGACCAACAGTTGTTTCAAACAGAGTGTTAAAGGTCGCGTTGTGTATATCACCAAAGCATTGAGTTTGGTTCTTCGTCACTGTCTACAACATAAACACCATTTAAAGGTCCGCCACCTGCTTGTCTCCATGGAGATGTTAATGCTTTGACTAGAATGGTTCGCAGCACTGCATTAAACTTGTCTATCTCCAAGCAACTAGGGGAAGTTACAGGTTAGATCTGTGAAGAGCTGAGTCGGCTCACTAAGAATGTGTGTTTTTCAAGGTATTTTGGGCCATAAAACACTTTAAATTACTACAGGGTGGTCCAAAAGTCACTGACAGATGAAAAAAAAATCATAACTCCTTTGTTTCTAAATTATTTTATTTTTTCAGAGCATTTAGAACTACCCTTACGACATTAATTTGAGCAAATATAGCACCGAGGAATGAAACCTCATACATACCTGTACAGTGCTACTTTGAGTCACATGGGTCAGATTCAGAAACCCAGCGGTGTTACTGTCGACATTTTAATACCAGAGATTCCCCAAGCGTAAATGCCATTAAAGGAATAATAAGTGGTTTTCACAGACAGGGGGCAGTATGTGATCTCCACAGACCTGACTAGTCCCGATTTCTTTCTGTGGGGCTAACTTAAAGAAAAGGTGTTTGTGAATAAACCTCAGACAATAAACAACTTAAAACGTAATATCGAGGATCAAATAAGAGCCATAAGCCCGGAAATGCTTTCAAATGTTATGCAAAGTGTGTTGCATCGGGCTGTTCAGAGCGAAACCGAAAATGGTGGACACTTAAACAACATTATTTTTTAAAAATTAGGTCATTTTTACTTCCCTTAGTTTAAGTGTAAGTGAACAATTATAACCGTATATATTGCCAAAAATCTCAGAAGGTTCAGTTTACCTACAGCTAAAATTTGGTGAGTATAAGTTAAAAATTATAGGAGCTACTGAAGATTTAAAAGTGTCAGTGACTTCAATGGGGTTTAATGCAAAGCTGTAGAACATTTCAGGCAATAAATGCATGTATACACTTCATGTGATAGCATACATAGTGGTTTAGTTATTTTTCAGTGTACAAATACCAATTCTTACTAATGAACTGTCCTGATTCACCAGGTTTAGTACTTAGAAAATCAAAGTGCTGCAATACTGTACTTGGTGGGAAACATGTGGGAATCACTGGACTACAGAATAGATTTCTAGTCTGTCTTTTCGCACAGGGTCTGTCGTGGTCAGCTGTGAGAACTCCCACTGTTAATGATAGAATGATAAATCCCCCTCATCTCCAGAAAATGTCAATTATCAGCGGACTCAGCAGCAGCGCTCGGGGTCCTCCTGGTGTGATAAAGATCTAACATTAATAAAGCATGCTTATCTCTGGGAAGACAGCCACAAATTGATTTTTTTCAGAGAAACCAGGAAAAAATGTGCCGATACATTATTTAAACAGCAACATATTACACCAAAGAGAAATATAATGAAGTATACAGCAAAGATGAAAAAAAAGTTCCGTGTTGTATTAGAAGTTCAGTGCCTGCCGGGCGTCTAATGTTTGTCATCCATCAGCCGTGCTCCCCTCGCTCTCCACACAACCCAGGCCACATTAATAGATACTTAGAAACATTAAATGGGACCCGGGGTCAGTGCTGCTGTGTGCCGGCAACAACAAGACTTTGAACACATTTTTAAGTTTGACGACTTCTAATTAGTCTCCAGAGCTTTTCTCCAATAGTCTTCCTCGTATCATGTTATAATGGTTTGCCCAACAATATGGCAAAGTGTGTAACTAATGAATCCTTTTAATGCACAGAAAGTTAAGCATACGCAAGCACTTTGTCTTGATCAGAGAAAATGTGTGTTAAGAAGGCAAATGCTGTTCTATTATTCAGCATTTCTTAGAATCAACACAGCAACACATCTGCCTTTGAGCATCCAGCAGATCAAACAAATCAAGCCTAACACGACCCCCTGCAGAACGGGCAGGCATCTTTGTATCAGAAGTTAGCAGAATGTTCAACAATGCGAGCTAGTTTGTCTGCTGCACTGGTATGACCATCACATCTTCATCTCACTCCAACACCTGCCAAGCCTTCCCTCCTCTGACATATCAACCTTGAGTACCAAATGTTAACTGTTCTAATACTGCAGGGCGGACAACAGTCAATGTAAGAGCCTGATCACTAGGTAGATTGTCATTTGCAGGCCGGCTGTGTGCTTGTCCTGAAGAAAAGCCTCAGGAAATGTGCTGTGAGCCGGGGATCAAATGTTTGTGGAAGGAAATCTATATCAATGTGTCTAGAAATTGCTAATAAAGATCTGTATTGATTGGGTAGCGTCCCTGAGACACTATTCCAGGAGAACATTCTAGTGAGCATTACAGTAATAACATTTATGCATTTACATATCCAACACCGATTTTATCCAATTTAAAAATGAAATCTTATAGTTATGTTCCATTTGCCCCGTGGAACCTTATATTTATTTTTCTTACACTATACAATAGTTCATTAAGTTCCAGATTGGGATAACCTGCTATTTTCTAACCTAATCCATCGAATTCCTCCTTTGACAGTTTGAAAATCAGGCATCTCAGCTTTAAAATCATTTTCAACAATGTAAAGATAGCTACACTTTTCAAGTAATTAGAAAAAAACACACAGCTTGATTACAGTACTTTTCTGACCCACAAGACAAATGTAAAAAGTGGATTTAATCACATGCCTAATTAAAGAGAACCAGCAGATATATTGTGTGAATGGCTCTATTCAGTCATTTGGCTAATGATGGCTGTCAGTCACCAGGGGAAGGTGTGAGGAGGAGAAAAGATACACCGCATATGGAGCTAGAATCCCAAAGGGAGCACTCAGCGCTGAAAAAAGTCTGCATTCATTCTCCGTCTCAGCTCCCAAGAGACCATCACTCCACATATGTAAAGTAATGGGACATTTTGTAATATACTAAATAATGCATATCCCCAAATGCGCAAACATCTATAACCGGGAGTAAGTGGTCCCTGCTTACCGACACTTTTGTAACCCCATGTCTGACTTTTGTTGTACTAATGTTTCTCAAACTTAAAATCCTCCGCCGTCCCCCTACTACAGCGCACTGTCTCGACTACATTTGTATGTCATCATTTAATAACCATTACACTCCTAATCGTGTGGCATTGGCAACATGTATCCTCTTCTCAGTTGTGTTTCCGCTGGGCAGAAAATTGGTGAAGTTTGGAGGAACTGTTCTCATCAGTGTGGAAACTTTTTCTCAACAGGGTATCGAATCTCAGAAAATCCCTGAAGTTAATGACCGCTGCGCCACAGAGGGCTGCTCTGCTTTTCACCAGATGCTGGATTTTTGGAATTCCCAAGATTCTGCTGTGCACCAGAACAGCAGCTTTGCAGCTCCGGTAACTGGTCACTGATTGACTGCGACAGAGTCCAAATTTGACACAGGTTTGAAAGTGATGTCTTTTTTAATTCTGGGCTTTGAGTGAATAAAGATTAATGCTGATACACTTTGTTTATCCAGTCAAATTAAACATACGTTCACCACACTGCAGGACACAGCAGAGGGACACTTTTGTCCAGAGGGATGTTACTTACCTCAAACTGCACTGACACAGGATCTACTGACCTTACCTGACCAATCTTCTGTTAAACTGCTCTGAGACCTTTGTTTGAGTTAGTCTTGTTATTATTGTATCTCAATGTGTGCAGTGAGTTCAATTAAAAGAAGAATGTTTGTCAAGGTCCATAATTCCTATTTTAGAAAGAATGGTTAACTACGTTGTCTACTGGGAAATTCTTTGGCAATCTAGTGCCAAAAGACTCTTGAGTCATTGTCTACAGGAGCACTTAATACTTACTAATATACTGGTAAACTGGGGCCAGACCAGACAGGTTGCAGATGTAGTGGATCAGCATTGGGAAAGCTAGTGGTAGGCAACCTCTTGAGTAGCCGAAAGGAAAAGAACACTGTCAACATACACAACAACTGCCATCACATTATGACATCCACAAAATCCTGAAACCGTAAGAGTCAAATTGAAGCATTGTAATGGTGCCTTTGACATGACACAATCAAGCACAGAATGGAACATGTCTGTCGGAATTACAAGCCATAAAGCATGCACACATGACACAAAAAGACAGAAACTGAACTGGCCCTTGAGCTGCAGTGTGAACGGACTATGGACTCGCTCTCACTTTATCTGCTGCTTCCTTTTGCCTTCACCCCTGAGCACTGACAGCTGCTGCCTAACGAAGCCCACTCTCTCTGCAGTCAGCCCTGTGATAATGAGCCTCTATACCCAGAGCTACGGCCAACCAGGGAGCAGTGTCAACAGCTCAGGGCTGACCTCCTGAACGGCCGCGCTTTTCCCCGTTCTCACTCGGAGCAAGAGCTGCACCTCATTGTTTGGGTGGAGAGCCGATCCTAGCCTCGGGGGAATGCCCGTGTCCAAATCTAACCGTGAACTCCAGCCGCGCAAAGGTCCTGGTGGGCATGCATATGTGTGTATTCATGAACGCATTGTAGCAGAGAATTACAAGTGAAATGCATGTCAGAGAGTAGCAAATCTGAACACGAGCAACCTTCACTTTATAAATTTAAACATGGCCACAAACAAGCAAAGTTTACCCGCATGAAATTCTGAATAAAACATGCTACTAGTATCTGAGGGAAGCTACCAGTATCCTCACCATCTCTTAACGTTGTTTACACAGCACCTACAGTCATGCATTATTCTTGGGTGTAAAATGCAAATTTCTGCAGATGATTCTTGTCAATGATACTTGACACAACTGTGCAGTGTAAATAATGGCATGTTTGTAAAAATGCAGAAGAAACTAGAATGTTTCCAAACATGCGCAGATCAGTCTTTTGGCACAACAGGAAAGAAGAAAACACACAATACCAAGGACGACGAATGAAAGAAACATGGGGTCGGCTCTGACTCAATGGTACATGTGCAAACGCTCTATTGTATGAACGAATCAAGGCTATTTTATTGTGTGCAGCAGCAGCACGCACTTGCATTATTGTTATGATAAATGAAATAAACAAACTGACTTATTGCGGACCATATACTCACCTCGTGTAACTAGACCTACTAAATCAGAACAGGCTTGAATTTGAAAGCTATTCATTTTTACTGTATCAAATTGTAGTTATTTTTCATCAAGGGAAAAATATCTTCTAGGTTCTATCTGTTCTGCAACGTCTCTTTTGAATGACTGTAGTGCAGGTGGTGACATGTTCAGAAAACACTTAAATCACTGATAGATCTTTTGGCGCTGGCTGCGAGAAGATGAGGCATATTGAATTATTCTCTCTCACTGGGAGGCTTTGCAGGCCTCTGAAACTACATGACGCCCCCTTGTCTTACATGTTATTAAACGATGGGCAGCCAAGTGTGACTACCTTTGAAAATTTAAGCTTTGTGCGGTTAGATCTTGTGGCTCATCAAATGAATGAAAGAATTTATATTGATTACTGTAGTCAAACTGTGGGATGAGTGCCATAATGATATGTTAACATTACTCACGCCACGCTCTAGTTAAACATACATTTATCGCTGTGTTCACGATGTCTGGCAGAAGGAATCGGCAAACATAGTGCACTTAATATTTTGACAGTAAGTTATGTGATGTTACTGTTATGCACTACTTTTGAAAATTACACGATAAATGAAGTAAAAGAAGGAAACTGCATACAACTTCGCTACAATCAGGTGGTTGATTTCAGCCCTGGAGTTGTCAATCTCTATAAAACAAAAGGTAAAAGGTGTCTGGGTATGTTTTTTGACGAGGTAACGATGTTTTTAAAAGGCTTAAAGCTGAAAAGAGTCAATTTCTCATCATATAGAGCCGCTAATTCCTAGTTGGGGATCTTTCAGGTGTCCAGAGCCTAAGAGAGAGGCTTAGACTCCATGTGATCTGCTCTTCCATAGTGCTCCTTATTTGAATGCAGATCAAGAAGTGTCATTGTTGAGTCGTCAAGGTTGCCCCCTCTCCCTACCCAACTTTATATGTCTAAATACAGCACTTAATTAAACGTGTGCCACTTGGACATGCCCACAGGCAGCCCTCTGTGCACCTGAGAGGAAATGTTTGAGAGATCTAGGTCATAGTGAATATGTGGTCTTGGTGCTATTTTTCCATATATGTGAATCGGAAAAAATAAACTGCACATGTGTTATTTTTGTCAGATGTGTGTGAGGAAATAAATTGACTTTTTTTTTGTTCCTTTTTACCTACAAAAGTGGATTTTTTTTTTTTTTTTTTTTTTTTTTTTTGATGTAACAACTTAAAAAAAAAAAAAAAAAAAAAAAAAAAAGATTTGCCATAAACTTTCAATATTAATATTTACACTGACAAATATTATCAGCAAGTTATCAGCCACAACAGCAACACAAATATTGGCTATTGATACCAGCTGAAAGTAAATCCATATCAGACCATTCCTTGTAGTTATCAGTCAAGCCAAAATATATTACGAAGCTACATACACACAGGCGATATTAAAATAACTAAATCCTTTTGGTTCATGTAATTACAGAAAGATGTCTATAAAAGTTGTGCCAGAAGCAGAAGTCAAATGATAATATAGAACCAAAATTTGACAAGATAGCGGTGTAAAAATGTGCTAAAGCCTATTTGAAAAGGTCCGAGGCTAATAAGGTGATGGTCAGATTGTAATGGAAGATTTTCTGCAGCAGTTGAGTTGAACTGTAATAAAATTGGTCCTGCCTTGAATGCGGGCAGACCATTAGTAACGACCACAGGGTTCAGACTTTTGCGCTGCTCACAGGCCTGGAGGGGCTGCTCATAATTTGCTCCCCAGTGTCAGTAAAGATAAAATCACTGCGCAGCTCCCACCAGTCTGTGCTCTCCTCCAGCACCTGTTAACATTACACCTCAGCCATACAAGATTTCCTCATATGAAAGGCATGCAAATCTCACAGAACATCAACAGAGCTGCATTTGTGATGTCTTTCTTGACAAGTTATCCAATTATTGCTCAGTTTTGTTCTGCTGTGCACATCACCTATGCCTCGCTGCCTTTACTTTGATTTACTCCAGATAATGCAATGCGGGGCCGTTCAAATCTATTTATTCTGACTCAGAAAACTACGTAAGGGAGGATTCAACTTCAGAAATGAACAGAGAACTGTAAAAGTCAAAAGGAGCTCAAAACATACACATTTTCGCATTTAATGATAATGCATCTTATATGACACTTATATGCATTCTTCATTCACTCCACAGTTGATGATGGTAAGCTATTGTAGTCGCAGCTTCCCCGGGGCATAGTGGAACATTAAAACTAGAAGGAAAAATATTTCTTATTAAGGCTTCAACAAACTGCTTGCTCTATGATAGACAGAATGTGATATAACAGAACATTTTAGCGTGTTTGTCCACTGATCCGAAGGTTGCTGGTTGTGATTCCAGCTCCGACAGATGAATACTGTCTGGGTCTGGGTCCTTGTGCAACACTCTTAACCCATTTCACCCCCAGTGTGTATGAATATGTGTGAATGGGTGAGTGGTTCCTTGATGTAAAGTGCTTTGCGTGCCTTGAAGGTGGAAAAGTGCTATACAGTTGTCCCTCACTATATAACCTTTTGTGGTCTTGTTGTTTTGCGGATTTTTTTAGTGCAACTTTTCATGCTTTTTTACAATGTATGAACGCGCATTGTGTTCTGCGTCCTGATTGGCTAAGGGGCTGCAGACCAATGTCCATCAGTCTCCTCTGTGCCGTGTCTCCTGTACAATACAGAATGTGTTCAGCCAAATTTACATAAATGTTCGATCTCTAGCATTGCCGCTAGCCGATGTCGATGAAACGTCCTGCACCAAAGCCACCTATGATTGTGTGAGTCACTATTAATAATTTCTTATGTGTCCAGCCTCGTATGTTGATCATTAAAGTTAAATTTGTTACAGTGTTTCTAAAAGTTTCTCAGCTGGCCTGGGAACGCCTTGAGGTCTCACCGGAGGAGCTGGAGGACGTGTCTGGGGTGGGGAAGTCTAGGAGTCCCTGCTTACACTGCTGCCCCCACAACCCAGCCCCCGGATAAACGGAAGAAAATGGATGGATGGACAATGTTTCTAAAAGCTATAATTTACAACGTAGGAAAAAGTTTATATTTGTATTTCTCAAACAAATGTTGGGCCTGAAAACAGGTCTTGATCTTTGGTTTCGTTCTATAATACTGTACTTATTTTTTTTTTTCCAAATCTACAGAGGTTTGAACTTTGAGAGTGTTTAAACAAGAGAGAAATGTGAGAAAATGTTAATGCCTGTCTGAGAAAATTGTATAAAGTGTGTGGTGAGGGGTTTTACAGCCGCAAAACATATATAATAATTGTAAAAAATAAAGCTGGCCACTTCACAGATTTCACGTACTGAGGGTTATTTTTAGAACATAAACCCTGCGATAAATGATGGACCAGTGTAAAACAATGTGACCATTTACCAACTGGAGACTGATAAATGAGACCAACGGTTATTGCAAATGCTTAAACAAGGATCGTTATCAGTGTAGTATGGACTTTCTAAAGACGGTAAGAAGATGTGGGCTTGACGTAGAGTTAAAATAGTAGCATACATGACATGAATGCATAAATGAAAATAAGAAATAATGAAATTGGTAAACATTTGTTAAACAGATACTGGTCATTTCAAAGGACACCACGGAACAGCTCACAAACCCAATGTAGTTTCAGACAAAGGACCACTAGAGCTTTGTTGCTATAATTGAATGTGACTGTTGTAAATTCCATTATGTTTTAGTTGATTGACTGCAGTTGGAAACCATCCAGACATGTACAGTGTTTGTGATGAGGAAATGAATACGCGCTGACCAGGGTTTCAAACATGCAAACATTCTCGATATTGACACAACGCTATTTTGTTTTTAATAGACGCCTCGTCACAGTCGGAGCCCAGTTTCATTTCCTGCCAATCATTCACATTATTAATAACATCTAAATAGCTTTTACTATTTGTAGCCCAAAACCTCTGTGAACACATTTATCTCCAGTGCACTGCAGCTGCTTTCAAAGTCCAAATTAAAAACATCGTGTGTAAAAAATGAAGTCGTGTTTCTTGAGATCACAGAAAAAGTAGGGACCGCAAGGTATGTCGATAGATTTCAGTACTGGAGAACGCTATGGTTGTTTTTATCAGTACAATGAGAATACAATGGAGTGCACTGATGTTTGATGAGAGGCTGGCTGTTATTGTCAGTCAAATGTAGAGCCAGGATCTACGGCTCAAACCTGCAAATCTAACTAAGCCATAAACTTGTATGTGACAAAGCTAAAATTGGCTCTGTGCATAGCAACGCCCGGCAACCTCATTGTTAGTGTCGCTACTTCCTGTCCAGTTTTATCTCTGTTGGGTTTTTACTGGGAGTCATGTTAAGGCAAGGCAAGTATATTTGTACAGCACAATTCATACACAAAGTAATTCAAAGTGCAGAATAAGAAAGACATTAAAATCACATAGATCAAAACATAAATATTATAACAGTTTTGAGCCTGGATTTAAACATTGTCAAAGTAGAGGCCTGTCTCACATCTTCAGGAAGACTGTTCCAGATTATAGCTGCATAAAACTGAAATGCTGATTCCCCATGTTTAGTCCTGACTGTGGGCACCAGCAGGAGGACGGTCCCTGAAGTCCTCAGAGTGTGAGATGGTTCATATGGCACTAACATGTCGGAGATGTACTTTGGTGCTAGGCCATAGAGAGACTTGTTCACAAGCAGAGTTGCTTTTAAGTCTATTCTCTGAGGCACAGGAGCCAGTGCAGAGACCTGAGCACAGGACTTATGTGCTTGTACTTCCTGGTTCTAGTCAAGACCCGAGCAGCAGCGTTCTGGATGTACTGCAGCTTGTTTGGAGAGACCAGTGAGCAGGCTATTACAGTAGTCTAACCTACTGGAGACAAATGAATGGATAAGTGTCTCCAAGTCTGGTTTTGACAGTAAACCTTTGATTTTTGCTGTTTTTTAGATGATGTGGCTGTTAAAGTTAAAGTCAGAGTCCATTACTACCCCTAGATTTCTAGCCTGATTTGATGGTCATAGAGCGGGAGACTGTAGGTGACTGCTGACACTTTCTCTACGTTTCTATGGGCCAAAGACTATGACTTCAGTCTTGTCTGAGTTTAGCTTGAGAAAGTTGTCCGCACGCTGATCTGTTGGATGCAGTGGCAGAGTGAATCCACTGGTCCATATTCACCTGCTGCCAGTGAGACCTGAGTGTCATCTGCATAGTTGTGGTAGGACACATTATTGCTGCGTATTAACAGCAGCATGTACAGACTGAACAACAGGGGTCCCAGGTTTGACCCCTGGGGCACCCCACAGGTCAGGGACGTTAAAATGCATAATTATTTAAAGTTAAGGCAGTGGACGGGGGGCTGCAGGTGGATGTCACTGACAACATGTTTTAAAAATGCTCAAATAAAATGAATACTTCAACTGAGGACAATTCTGTTTAGAAAAAAATGTGTTTGTGTCTAATACTAATTTTAAGACATAGTAAATATTAAAACAACCCCACAAATTGAAGTATTCTACATATAAAAATAACCGGGCAGTATTTCTTTTAATGAATTTGAATTTTAATGGATTGTTTATTTTATGTTTTCCAATTTTAATAAAGTGACTGTTAGCTTTGAGACACTGCTGTGCACAGAGCCTATTACTACCACCACTAATCATTCGTTTTGTCATTTTAAAATTACAGGATGGGTTTTATCTCATTATGTATTTATTAATATTTTAACAGAAATGAGTTCATGCTTAGTTGGTAGAGTAGCTTTCACAAAAATGTAGTTTAAGCTCAGTAGGGATTTTAGACTCTAAACTCCTTGGGTAACCTTCATGATTTCCTACAATGTTTTCACTGTATCTTTAAAATGGCTCTAAAATACTTTGTGTTCTCTATTCATAGATTTATACACTGATATAGGATGACTGAAAACTAAAATATGGTACAGCATTGATGTAATAGCGTTCAAATTCAATAAAAAGCCATTACTGTGACATTTTTTGGCTTGTCTAGTCAGCTTTTGCGCCGCATAGAGTGAGACAACTGTATTTTCCCTGACATTGGGTGTGCTAAAATATAGTGACTGGCCAGAGAAAGTGGATCGGCAGGAGGCAGAGTCCTCCCGGCAGTCTCATGTTGTCTGGATCCAGCGCATGTCCCCGTCCTGAATGAATAATTTCATCCTCAAAGTGGTCTTCAAAAGCTGTGCACCAGGTGGTTAGTCTCCCAACAGCTGCCTCCAAGCCCAGCAGGCCCTCTGCGATCGGCCGCAATGATTTTCCCCCAAATCTTCGACAAAACTGTATTCGAACGATAACATTATGTGGGAGAGTGCTCATAGCCTCAACATTTCACTCCTTTTTGGTCTCAGTTCAAGATGCTGAATTTGAGGTTGTTGTAGCGGTAAAAGGAAAAGGAAGAATTGAAACGGAAGCTTCTCACCTGCAGATGATTCCTTCAGCCAAAAATGCTCTTGGCTCAGAGATGTTTTGTCCGGCTCAAAGCTGATCTCTTCTTAGAGCAATCAAAGAGAATGAGGTACTTGATACAAATCCACCAGGTTTTGGCCACGTTTTGTCTGGATTTCCTTTTATAGAAGTGAATGAAAGGCAACTGGTGGTTTCAAAGCATCATTATATCTCTATAATTCAACATTTTACCAGTTGAAATAAACCCAATGAAGAAAGTGCTTATAGTAAAAAAAAAAAAAAGTTGTTCATTTGTTACATTTTTAATTTTGTATGTGTGTTAAAGGTGCTGTATGTGTCTTAAAAATGTGAAAAACTGAACTTTTTTTTCAGTTATTTCTCACTTACCTTTTCCTCACTTACCTTAATCATTCCAAGCTTCCAAATTATTCACCACAATTTTTCACAAAAGTAGAGTTTTGCCGTCACATTAACAAACATTAGCATGCAAACAGCACACTTCCTGATTATCCATCAATAAAGCCATTTACAATTAAATCCAAACAGCACCTGTATATTAACTGGCCTGATGGCAGCATGTAGAGATCGAACAACAGGGGTCCCGGGATTGACCCCTGGGGCACCCCACAGGTCAGGGACATTAAAATGCATAATTAAATGCATGATAATTAAATCCAAACAGCACATAGCACTCTCATTTCTGCCCTAATAGTCCATATATAATTTTATTTTTATAATTTTATAATTTTTATTTTTGCCATTAAATAGAATAACACACTTAATACAATTTTTGGCAGCACTTTTATTGTTTTAAGCTGAGAATGAAATACAGCTACACCACTTTGGCGGCTTGAAAGGAGAGGAATAAAATATCTCCAGTAGGGGTGTCTTGCAGTTGGTCAGCAGTGGTCTTTTGACAACAGTGTAAGCAAAAAAAAAAAAAAGAAAAGAAAAAGAAAAAAACCCACAGGAAGGAATAATTTGTACTGAGCAGAGGTATTTGAGAAATAGGACTTTCTTTGTTTTGACAGATTGTAGCCCGCTGTGAAACTTTCGGCAAGGCGAGGTACACAGAAAATAGCTAAATATAAACCTCATTATATCCCATGCCATCGCAGTTTCATTGACACTTGGAGAGGTGCAGAGACGGAGGTTGCTTCTGAACAAAAATGTGTCAGATGGGAACATGAATGGATGTGATGGTATCAACTGCAGCCTCTAAATCAAACCATATGCTGGATTCTCCTGCGCTGACAACCTCACGTCCTCCACTTTTCCCCATATTCCTCTTCCAACACTTTCCCAAGCATTTGAGCGGATATCCCATTGTTCCTGCACAGACCCACAATTGTCATTTTAGATCTGTTACTTAAGAATGTTTTTCTGTGTTTAATTTTAGATGAGTTTTTCATTTGAAACCAAAATATGACCCGAAAACCTTGAAAAAAGTTGAAATGTATATGAAACTAAACATTCAAATCTTAGAAAGGAATTTCATTGAGAATAATGAATGTTGGCTCATTTTTGGCCAAAAAGTGTATTGTATTGCATTGTATTTAGTTTTGAGTTTTGTATTCTATAGCAGCAATATCTTATAAAAGTTGGTGACAATAAGTTTTAGAATCATCAAACACTTGTGTTAAACAGATGTGTAAATTCAGGACATCGTAGTGTTATAAATGTGTGTAGTTTGTAATAATGTAGTGTATTTGTATTGCGCAAATCATTTCCCCCCAAAAATTCACATTTTACAGTGTCCAAACTTCACTGAAACTTAAGTCATGAAAAGGTGTAGGGTTTGTCCAGCAGGCTGAGCGAGCGGTAAACCAACACTTCTAGAGATGATATGTAGACACAGAATCCTGATGCATTGAGCCATGTTTCATTTCCATTGACTTATTAGAGAGAGTTACGGCTCCCCCAGAAGTCGCTGCATCTCACCACTTAACAGGAGTAGACGGACACTGTGCCCGAGCGTGCAAACCAAACAAATCACACATCCACGGGCAGCTCAGGCTAAATCGCTGCATTAATCTCCAGACGGGTCGTCCCCTCCCCCAAAACCAATGCAATAAGAAAACGCATGGTTCTATAGTGTGTGAATACAGCATGTACAGGAAACTGAGCGGAGGAGCCATCAGCTGTGTGGGACAGTGTGGTGTTGTTGTTATCTACACATAATTAGCCTTGATAAAGCATGAACAAAGGCTTAATTCATAATGAACGAAAAGTCTATTAAGAATGAATCAGGCTTGATGATTCACTGCTTAATTAACATCCTGGCTCCTTAATTATGTAGTTAAGGAGTCATTCTGAATAAAGAAAAAAAAGTTCATAATGAATCAAGTCTTTTTTATGTATTTTTTATTTATTTGAAGCAGATTAATGAACACAAGAAGTCAGTATACATGTATCCAGCACATTTCACATATTTTTTCTTATTTAAGCTCGAAAAGAAGAGGGAAGAAGAAAAGTTATTTAATCCCATCCCTGATATATAGTGTTGCTATAAGTGACCATCAGGCATTTCAGTGTTTTTTCTGCTTTATTTAGGTTAATTAAGGTGTAGTTATTATCAGAGGTGGAAAGTAAAGAAGTGCAAGTAGTAAAATACTGTACTTAAGTAGAATTTGTAGGTGTCTGTACTTTACTTAAGTCAGTTTTACAGTGGATACTTTTTACTTTTACACCACTATATTTGAGAGCAGTATGTGTACTTTCTACTGCACTACATTTCTGAATGGGACTGAAAGTAAAAAGTACTATTTATATGATTTGAGCAGTTATTTTCATCATGTTTGTGGTAACATCCTGAGTAAGGTTTTCAAGTTCAAACTAAAATGAATGCACAAAAATAATGAGAGAACTTAAGATATTGATTCTTATTGCAACTGTTGACCAAAATCTGTCATTTTAATAAATATCACTACATTTAACACTTAAGTAACAACACTTTTTACTCTTTAAGTACATTTTTAAACAGGTGCTTAAATACTTTTACGCAAGTCGATTTTTTTCATGTGATACTTTTTAACCTTTAGTTCTGTATCTGTATTTTTACTTAAGTAACAAACCTGAGTACTTCATCCACCTCTGGTTATCATAAAGTGTAACCTTCAGGTAGATGAACACACAGTTGATGTGTTAAGCCAAACAGAACCACATGGCTCCACTACTACTCAAAATATATTCTGCTTAAATTCAAAATGTCATGTTATATTTGTTAGAAACTAAAATACCTCAGCATTCCCACGGATTCATCTTCCTGTGCCGCTCAGATTTAACTGAGTAAACTGGGAGAAAGTAGCTCAGTTGGTAGAGTATTTGTTGGCGGTGTGATTCCAGCTTCCTCAGACGAATGCTGTGTTGTGTCCTTTGGGCAAGACACGTAACCCTGTTCGCCCTGGGTGTCTGTGTGTGTGAATAGGTGAGTGGTTCCTTGAAGGTGGAAAAGCGCTATATAAAAAAAAACGACCATTTAAACTGAGACACATGAATGAATAATATGATATTGTCCTGATTGCATAAATAAAAACACACATATAGACGCTGGGTGAGTGCAGGAGTCTACCTGTGCTTAGCGTCCGTGTCTGCTTGCAGTGTGAGGCCTGTCTAATCAAGTTAAATGCATTTGTCTGTATATTGACGGACTACAAATGAAGTTGGCTGCATCTCTTTAGAATGACTTGAGGCTAATCTTACTCGGTCACACTGGTTTTCTCATTGGGGCCAAACAAGAGCACACACCTTGTTTGCATTCTCCACCATGCAAAGCAATTCCCGGCCAGCCGCACAGTTTGAACAAGTGCAGATAAAGCTTCCAATTAGGCCCATGCCGTAATGTTGACATTTTGTTTTGACTTTAAACAGTGTTATTCTGCAGATTGGACATGGCAGTGTATGAAAGGCCTTTTGGTGTGGGCTACACTGTTCCTCCAACTGATTGTGAAAACCAATTTTCATTTTAATTTTTACCCCTGCTAAAAATAATTTGACTTTGACCCTTTGCAGACCAATAATATGAATTAAATCTGTTATGGTTTCCTATTGAGCGGGCGCTAAACTTTATTTCCCACTGTCAAATATTTTGCGTTTGAGAATTGTTGTAATTAAAAATCAATTTCTGTTTTATGTACAAAGGTTTTCATTCATCATCGTAACTAAATCTTTTACTGCATTTCATAAATACGACACTAGCTAATTAGTAACCTTTGACCCATTCATTTATCCATTTTTAATTTTATTTGACTTGTGTTGTGTTGCAAAATCATTTTAATTTCCAAACCTCCCAAAGCAGTTCAGAGTCTTGTCGAGTCCGATCTCAAAAACTCCCCTCTCACAAACCATTTTACCAGGTGCTGTTTTTTTCTTCATATCTGGTCTTTTCTCTCCCTGTACTATTGAGAACCTCTTCCCCTTTTATAGACATGATCTGACAGGAAATCTTTGAGAGGCAGCGCTGTGCTAACTGCCCAGAGATTTCAACTGTCTGTTCTTGCTGGAGGAGAAGCTGAACGCTGGCCTCCTATTAGTCTAAACACACAGAGCCCCCCAATCCCCTCGTCTCTCCCTCTCTCTCTCTCTCTCAATCTCTCCTCTCTCCCTCTCTTTCTCTCACCCCCTCTTTCTCTTTCTTACCCGTTCCTCTCTCTCGTTCTCAATCTCACCCCTCTTATCTCCTCCTCCTCTCTCCTCTCTCCTCTCCCTCCCTCTCGTTCTCTCTCTCTCCATAGTGGTCCCGGGCCTGGCGAGTGGGCTGACAGCTCAGCGTCCCAGCCTGTCAGAGAGGGCCTGTTATTCCGCCCCTCCCAGTGGGACAAGAGAAAAACACACAGAACATGCGCATACATACGTCCACACACACACACATACGTACACACGCACACAAATATTTTTAAGATGTCCGAACTTTTGACTGCTTTTAAAATATCTTCTCGTTGTTGTCAGCATTCTCCCCAAAACCCTCTGACATGTTGCTAATCAGGATCAAATACATTATCCAAACAGACACTAATTAACCAAACATGGCGGTCTTTCCTTTTTTGGCACAGCGGCTGACACAGTCTCGCTTCTTTATGGACTCCTCTTGTCAATCCATGTGATTGGATAAAATTCACCAATCATTAGTTACAATTTAATAATGTAGGGTGCATGGGAAGCGCTGACAGGTGTCCAATCAGGAGTTTGAAAATGATTCCTTGGAGAGTTTTGAATGCTGGCTTTGCAAATGAAGCTGCAGGTGCCTCCGCAGCTGTACGGCCTGCTCCATCACAATGCTCTGAGCGGAACACTGTGCATACTAAGGAGCGCAAATCACTCAGGGCTGTGGCTGGACGATTTGGGCTTTGGGGTATTTTTAAACAGCTAAAATGTGAAAATAATGTTGAGAAAGTTTATTCAAAGTTTCAGTAAATACACCTGATATCTCCTACGTGGGAGAGGTTACTGAAATTAGAGCAGAACAGCTACACTAGCAGTCAAAAATTTGGACACACTCTCATTATTATTATTATTATTATTATTATTATTATTATTATTATTATTATTATTATTATTATTATTATTATTATTATTATTATTATTATTATTATATTATAATATTATTATAATAATATCATTATTTTATTATAATAATTATTATTATTATATTATTATTATTATTATTTGTTTATTTTGTATTATTATTTTTTAAATGCATTTATTTATTTTACTTTTTTTTTAAACTTTTTCTCCTATTTTATATACATACAGAAGACATCAAATATATGAAGTAAGATATATGGAATTATGTAGCAAAGAAAAAAAAAATACATAACATTTAGTGGAGTTATTACACTTTTTTGATAGCTACATAATTCCATATATGTTGCTTCATATATTTTGTGTCTTTTGTAAGTATCTCAAATGTAAAAAAAAAAAAAAATTTAAAAAAAGAAAAGAAAAAAGACAAAAACCAAAAACATTTGGTAACATACATAAACATATTTTTTTCCCCTCATTTTTACTACTTTCCACATTTTAGATACATATGGAAGACACCAAATATATTAAGAAAAAAAAAAAACCTAAACTAAACTAAATATATTTTTCAACAAAGCAAAAGGTGGCCACTTTCAAGATTTGAAGATAAGACATAAAATAAATAAATAAATAAATAAATAAAATAATAATAAATAATAAAAATAATAGATGCATTTCCATAGTAGATGTTTTTTCCATTTACTTTGTTTTTGCTACATATATCCATATACTTTGCTTCATATATCTGATGTCTTCTGTATGTATCTAAAATGTAGAAAGTAGTAAAAAAAAAAAAAAAAAAATACTAAATGAGATGGTGGTGTATATAATGAACTGAGTTTTGCAGTTTTGAGACTATGTTTACATCAGCACCAAAAACCTGATCATTATCTGATTTCTGGAGTTATCTGATTATTGTAATGCCAAGCGTAACAGTTACATCTGATGTGAGTGAATCTGATTTCATCTCGTTCACACATGTGCAGGTTTTGACAAGGCGAAAAAGTGTCAAATTAATGTGACGAAGACAAAAACGAAAGAGAAAAAGTTGAAGAATGAAAGAGTTATTTTTACTCTACAAACCCACTGTATATCTGATCCACGTCAGCAGGTGTTTTTGATGCTCAGACTTTTTTTTGGTGTGCATTTAAACACATAACAGAGACCAAATCTAAGTATTTATCTGATTATTGTAGTTGTCTGATTTTTCCCGGACATGTCCCACTAGACCAGTACAGTGTATATATGTTTTTTTCCCTTATGTAGCACTTGTGGTCGGACGAAGAGGCTTGCGGCCAAAGAGTGTATATGTTCTTCCATTTACTGCTGCACGAGCTGAAATAGAAAAAGACACATCTATGACCGTGCTATTCATTTCAGGGCACACTTTACAATTAGGACCCGCGACCCTCCCGAGTTGCCTTTTATCAGCCTGTGTGCATCTCCTCTCTCAAATCTTATCTATTTTGCTTCTTCTGCACACTAAAATATATATATATATATAATAAATGTTTCTGCAAAATAATGAAAAACACGAGCCAGGTAGTGTTTTAAAGTCTATAGAGCATTAATAACTGCGCCTATCGCTTACCATTGGTCCCACACTTACAAAGATCCACAATTATGTTCTACTGTTTGTGTTTTGCTGTTAATTTGAGCCATTTTATCAGCACATTTATTAGCCGTTAATAGTGTGCAGTGTGTTTTCATCTCCACTCGTCTGTATTTGCATTCATGGATGCAGTGGAGTAAAGTGGCAGATGCCTGTGTGTATCTGCACTATTTTATGATTCCGATCCACATCCCGCAGTGGCTGAGGGTGATCCCTGTTCAGCTCCGAGGAAACAGTAATGATTGCAGCTGATGGCGTTCACTGCCACTGGAGAAATGCAGCGGCGTGCTCGAAAAATCCCACAAACCAACACCGAATCACAAGGGTTTTACCTGATTGGCCTCTCAACTCAATCTATAATTATGAATACGTGTATGGAAATGTATAGACGAAAAACAAGCCAAAACTGTCCAAAAATTAAGAAATGTGAGCTTTTTTTTTAAATTTTTTTGGTTCAAGTTAGTTTATTATCTTAAAATTCATGCAAATCAACAACAACAACTATGTCCATATGTGTTTAGCAATAACCCATAAAACACAATATTGATGATTTTTCCGGGATCAGTATTTATTGTACGTACTTTTTCTGTGCAGTAGTGGGATATTTTAGGTAATTTTTTTGCAATATGATGAGATCTGAGCTGTAGGAGTTTGAATATATAACTTCTGTGACTGATTATAGATATAAACTAATTACTGCAGGGGCGTATCTCCAAATTCTGGGGCCTGGGTACAAATCATCTTGGTGGGCCCCCATTATGTTGTCTAATGAAAAATGCATATTACGCCCTGCTAATTAGTTTTTTCAGCTCATGTTTTATTTTTTTATTATTATTTTTTAATATTGTTCATTTAGATTTTTTTTTTTTTCTTTTTAAATAATTCTGCTTTATAGTTTTGTTTCAATATTATCGTTTATCGCCTATATTTACTTCAACAATATATATATAGCACTGTGCTATCATGACAGGCCTATATATAGTCACATTATTAGCAAATTCAAAATGGAAAAAAAAAGTGAAAAAATATAACAACTCCCTCCAAAAAAGCCCAAAAAATAATGCAATAATAGAGGGAAAAAATATAAATAAAAAAATGCTGTTACACTGTTACCTTTGTTCACAACTAAGTCTATTCAAATGTTCATTTCATAAAGACAAAAATCAGACCGCATGTATTTTTTAAAATTTATCTATTAAAAACATCACTATTTGGACACACACAAAAAAATCTTTCTTAGCTTGACTGTGTATTTAATCCAGAACAATGAACATTACAAAGAATACAAGAAAGTAAGTATTTTCAAAGCGAGAGAAAAAACCAGAACAAACTTGTTTCTGAAGTGCCGGCTAAGCAACACCACCAAAGTCTTGTTGCTTCCCATGTGGCTCCTTTGTGAATCATTCCCCCAATTCTGAGTAATCACAGTATTAGCGGCCTCTTTAGAAAGACTCCTCTGTCTGCTAAATACGGAAGCCTGTTAATTTCTCTTCTCGACGCCGGCTTAATTGCGTTAAGAATTAATGGTGCGTTCTTACGGCCAAGCTCTACTCCAGACACCCGTTCTCCGCTCTTTCCTGCTGGGCCTAAACTCCGAGCGCCGGGCCCTTGGGTGTCTGACGAGCCCACGCCGGTCCCTCTCCAACTCGTGGGTGAGAAACTTAGCGCTTTACATATGCATGAAAAGCCTGCTTCATGTCTCCCCAAAGGCAGTTCTATCTCACCATTAGCTTTCAAAAGTCTTCTGGTATTGACTGGTGTAATCATTTCGGGACGATCCCAGATGTGATTTATGGTGATGCACATTATCGATCACTTAAGGAGATATTTACGTATTCAGAATCCAAAGTTATGTGCTCATTATGGTGATGGGGAGAGGCGCCAGGCCAAAAGGAGAGAGGGAACTTACTGTAAGCTTTAGTGCAGGGCTAATTAGCATGTGTGAGAAACAGTAGCGCTGGTCTGTTAGCTCGCCTGGTGCCAACGTTAGCCTCCTCAGTCTCCTGTTTCTGTCACTGCACTCAGCGCGTCATCACCAGAGCCGGGTTTGGCTCTGACACGGCTCTGTGCAGGATAATGCACCGGGATAATGTTTTTTTTGGTGGGGGGGTCCTGCTCTAAAAAGTGCAGTGACACAAAGGCCTTAGATGATCCATGGTACAACTGACTGTCCTCAAGCTGTTTATGTTTACAAATGAAGATTAAAATGAATACATTGAAGTAAATCTATATGTTTTGAGGTAAACTATTTTGTCGGCGGAAATGTAAAAGGAAAATGGACTAAGCTATGAGTCGCACAGGGACTGAGGGATTACAATGTTCTATTAACGCCACAGGCCTCGTTTCATGGTGCAGCGGGTCTCCAGCAGTGGTGCAACATAATGAAGTAAAAGTAGTAAAGTACTGTACTTAAGTCAGAAATGTAGGTATCTGTACTTTCTTTTTTTTTTTTTTTTTCTACTTTACTTTGCATACTTTTTACTTTTACTTCACTATGTTTGAGAGCAGTATCTGTACTTTCTACTGCACTACATATTTGAACAGAATTGAACAGGATATTTTTTAACTGTTTGAGACCTGCTCAAAAATCTGAATTGTTTATTTTTAACACAATCAAAATATGACCAAGCAAACATAAAAAAAAAAACCTTAAAACAGCTGCAAAAAAGACCCAAAGAAATATTGTTTCTGTTGAACAAAATTCAGCACAAATCTTTATTAAAATCATTACATTTTAAGCGTTATATGACCTCAAAATATGCATGAAATACTACTTACTTTTTATTCTTTAAGTACATTTTAAAACGGTACTTTAATACTTTTACTTAAGTATTTCTTTGCTCCAGTATCTGTACAATAGGCTACTTACGTAACAAAATAAAGTACTGTACTTCTTCCACCACTGCTCTCTAGTTTTGTAGTTTTATTTTTATAGATTATAGTTTTCCGTTATTTCATATCAAAAACAGTTTTTTCAAACCCCGGTTTATACACTGGGTGCATGTCTGTATTATTTATGCACATATCTATCTTTCACAATTATGAAAAAGTAGGTATGTTGCCATAGCAATGAACAATTTAAAGCAAAACATAACATCTTTTGGCTGGGAAAAAGTCCTCCAAATGTCACAGATAACAAGAAGCTGAATGCCATGAATAAACAAAACACATTTGAATGAAAAACATCACCAAAGTTTTGTCTGAATAAATCACGTGTATCATCAGTGTTAACAGATCCCACTTATTGAGTTAGAAATGGTACGGGCCACTGTACCTGTTATTGGAGAAGTAATTAGCATGTCTGAGTAACAGCCCTCCCCATTAGCTCTCCTGCTGTTGAAGCCCATGTTAGCCCCCTCAGTGTTAGCACAAATTGTTACTGCTAAAACCACAGGTGGGAAACTAGCTCTCATCACCTCATCACCCGGAGGACGGCGGCGCTGTTACATATATTAAACCAGGATCCTCGCAGCGTGCTCCCTGTGTCTTCACCAGATATTTGACTCTTTATGGAGCCCATGGGGGACACACAAATCCAATAGAGCTGCTTTTGAGAAGGGCGCAGCAGAAGACTAGCATACAAACAACTGGGATTTAGGATGGGTCCTGCCCTGGGCAAAGAGAGTGACAAACTGCTGCAGCGCTTTGGGCGAGCGCATCAGCGCTGGCAACGCTCACGGCTCAGAGGTTTGTTTGGTGAGACAATGGAAGTGAAAGCATAATATACTTTTTTATTTTAAAGCCATAGTATGGAACTTTTTAGCTGCAGAATTGACTAAAGAAAAAGCTTTTTTTTCCATTTTGATTGTGTTTATTGCACTGAAAAACTTGCATCTCCACAAACCTGACTCTTATTTGGCCTGAACGAGGCTCCTGCTCGTCTCCATGGAGATGTTGTGCCTGTGGATATCAAATTCCACAGTGTGGCATTAGATCAAACTTATCCATCAGAAACATTTTCCATAGTATGGTATTAACTTTCTGTTTCCATGGAAACATGCAGGTGATGGTCCACCTCCAGAAAGTTACATACTGTGCCTTTAATTTGACTAGTTGTTATAATAAAATATTTCTTGAATGAGGGCAAACATTTTGATGCAAAAAGTGAATTCAGTTTTTTGCATTTCATTAAAACACTGATCATCATTATCTATAACATTTTAAGACACAAATCTATATATGAATTAACAAGTTATTATAATAAATCAATTTTTTTTACAATGAAAAATTTTATTTAAAAATAAAATAACAAAATAAATCAATAAATAAGTTCCAAATAATGCAAATAAAAATCAAACAGATAATAATCTATGTTTTTCTGTCTCTTTGTTTGTAGTCTTTGTAGCACTGCCGTCTCCTGCACACATGCACTTGGCCTGAAACCAGCCGTGCTATTACCCTTATGGGGCCTGATACTCACAGACACAACTTTTGTTTGTGGTGCGGAAAAAGAAAGTCGTGCAACACTTTGAAGAGCCGTTAATGTTTTAAGCCCATTCTCTTCGGCGCTGAGACGAGAGAGTTCTTTGTGGGAAAGGCTTGGCTGGACTTGGTGGAACCAGCGTCATTAGTGTTGTTCTCCCTGGGGTGGCATGTGTGGAAATTACTGCCCCAATCAATAAGTAAAGTCCAAGTGTTGAAATATTTATCCAGACGGAGGTTCATGAGCATGGCCGACTGTCTGAGCACTCTTCCTGCACCTTATATGGGCATTCAGGAACACTATATATGGTCATGAGTACACCTTTCAATCAATGGGGTGCCACTCACAGGCTGAGTGCTGGGTGCAGCGTGGGCCCATTAATTTATCGTCGATACGAGAGGAAGCGGGACGAGCCCACGTGTGTTCTTTTATAATAGCAGTACATTAATTTATTAAATGATGCGCTGGTAATACACATTTATACAGTAACCTTACCTATTGTTGTACTTTATATGAGCTGTTGGGATTTTTTATTTGAATTTTAAATAAAAGAAAATAAAACTAACTTGTGAAATTCATAATATGCAATGGGCTGGATTTTTATTTATTTATTTAAAATCAGTACAATCATTTTGAACACAACTCTAACTAATTTATTTGGACTATAGATATTTTCATCCAAATAACAGCTGGGAATATTTTTGAAACAAACTGATTTTCTCTCCACTTTTTCTCTCGGATCAACAAATCTAAAGCTCATAAAAATCAAACATGAAATAAAGTTTATGTCTCGGAGCATTGCAGTACTTTTTGTGTCTCCATTTTGTGTCTATTCTTGTTCTCAAGCATCTATCTCGGTCTTTTTACTCCCAAGTTTCCCAAACAGACGTCCTGCAGATTAACCTACAGATTTCCTCCACAAAAAGCAAAAGAATATATATTTTTTTGCAGTTAAAATATACAAATTTGTGCGTCTCCATTTTGTGTCTATTTTCTTCTTTAGCGTCCATCTTGTTTAAAGTTCACCACCGTCTGTTTCCTCCCAACTTTCCCAAACAGGAGTCCCGCAGAACAGTCCCACACAGCCGACGCCATCGCGCTTGCTCTCCTGCTCGGCTCGCTCTGAACTCAACACTCAGCTTGTTATCTGGCTTGATCTTCCCGGAGAGCGCGTTACGGCCGATTAAAAGCTCCATGTGAAACCGGGGCTAACGTCTCATTATAAGAGAGAGGCCATTTGTATTGCTTACCTCCGTAGTTAGTCCACAAAGGCTGACAGCTGACTTCCCCGACTCTGCGTACTTGTGCTGAAACATATGCTCATTAACGTGCCATAAAAACACTTCTCATTTGCTAATATAACGTTTGAGGACTCAGACAATTGGCTGTAAAAATGCGGCGGCCTTTCGTGACATGCATCTAATGATACTTGTCTTCTTTCTTATTTATTTGCCTTGTAAATGTTTCTGTATTACGGAGAGAGAGAGTTTTTTTTTAACAGAGATTCTCCCGATATGGGACCAATCACGTCCAAAAATACTGTCCCACTAAAGGTTTTCAAATCATAATAAACACAAATGATGTATTATTATATATGTGGATTATGAAAATAACGCAAAAATAAATCAATCAGTGTTGAATAATTAACAGTATGACATCGCAAGTCAAATAGTGCAGTGTATACAGTACAGTGTATACGGTATATAGTATAGTATAATCAGAGGTGGAAAGTGACGAAGTAAAAGTAGCAAAAGTACTGTAATTAAGTATACATTTTAGGTATGTGTACTTTACTTAACTACATTTTAAACAGGATACTTTTTACTTTTACTTCATTTCATTTGAGAGCAAGTATCTGTACTTTCTGCAACACTACATTTATTAACTGGATGGTTTCTTACTGTTTGAGAATGAAAAGTCTAAGAGATTTATTTTGAACACGTTCATAATTGGAGAAAAAATATACAAATAAAAACAGCTACACAAAAACGATTGATTCAACTGTTTCTGCTGAACAAATATCAGCACAAAATCATTACATTTGAAGCCTCAAAATACGAGCTAAATATTTTACTTTTTGCTCTTTAACATTACATTTTAAAAAGGTAATTTAATATTTTTGAATAAATTATTAAGTAATTTTTTTTATGTGATACTTTTAATTTTACTTGTGTTTTTTTGTTTTTGTTTTTTTTCTGATATTTGTACTTTTACTTAACAAAATGGAGTACTTCTTCCACCTAGTTTCTCTATATGGCTTAAACTCATAACCTCTGGATAGGAAGTTAATTATAAGGTTCAGTTATTGCAGTTATTTGGGACACTTGAGCAACATTTTGGTCAAAATTTGGAAAAAAAAAAAAAAAATCTATAATTCTCAAGAGAATACAAGACCGAACAGAAACCGCACGTTTGTCGTAGAATAGTGCGTATATAGCGTATGTGCTCAGACATCTTGCAGTGCCTGGTTCTGTCCATAATCATGTGGTACAGCTCGTTAACACTGAGGTCTTCATTAGCTGTGCCTTCACACTGCTCCCACACACATGTATAATCAACTACATCAGCTGCTCTAATTGTGGTTTGTTTGGGTTCTCATTTCACATTCTGCTCGTCACGTCAGGAGCATGTGTCTCTGCTCAGGTGACTCCGGGCGTTTTCTCTCATATCACAAGATGAGACAAGGGAAGAAGAAGTTTAGCGTAAGATAAGGTGACACGAGGAGTTGAAACAGCAGAAAACCTTGAACGGGATGTTGTTATTGTCATAGAAACAGGTTACGGTTAGAGTTATTATTGTCATAGATACAGGTTACCATATAGACAGTATATAAATGGAAGTAGCTAAGATGCTAGCCACTGCGTTCCAAATAGCAAGTGATCATGGGTGCACTTCCAGCTCCACAGACTCTGGCTCCAATTCACTTTACATTAAAACATGGACTACTCTCTCTGTAATTGCTGCACGGAGCCTCCTCAGTTTGGTCTTAAAATGTTCTTCATAACCCGCTTTAGATGATTCTGCTTTTTTGTCTGTGATTCAAGATATGAACATAAATAAATGACAAATCAGGCACCTTCTTTTTCCAAAATTGCTCCCGCTAGTGTTAGCAACAGGTTTGATTGACAGTGTTGCTAAGCAGCTGCTCCGTGTTAAACCAGCTGTGTTGGCGTGAAGGGGCGTTACCCTCAGCAGCCTCGATCCGGATTGGTTCTGTGATACTCGCAGTCAGAATTACAAATATGAAATTCGACTCTAAATTCATCCCTATAACTGCTAGCCTCGATGAACTTCATTTGACTGGAGCCGAACGCTATGGGAAACATCACACTAATTTTGTCCACTTCTTTATATAATCTGTGGGTTAAGGTTATGGTTATTAATGTCATAGAAACAGGTTGTGTAGAAATAGCTTTGTAGTGTACCGAATGTGTACAGTCCTTAATATATACATATATATATAAAACATGATATATTTTATTTAAAAAAAAAAATATATTAGTATGTAGTTTAGTTAGATATATATAAAGTTGTATATATATATATATAAATATATTATTATTATATATATATAAAATAAATGATTATATATATATATATTATTATATATTATAATACTTCTTATTATTATTATTATTATTATTATTATTATTATTATTATTATTATTATTATGTATTTATTTATTTATTTATTTAGTCTTTTCAACTGTAGGAAATGTGATCACATATTTTCCATACAGTCAAGAACGAGAATTTTTCATTTTTTAAAATATATCTTTATTTATACAGGGCCCTGTTTAAAATACAGAAAAATACAAAAAAAAAAAAAAAAACAAATAACTACATAAGTCCATTTAAAATATTAATAATGAAATGAGCCAATAATTCGATCTGTTTTTTGGTGTGTGTTTACATGCACAAAAGAAATGTGATCATCAAAAACACGTGGCAACATGTCCCAGTTCATTAATGGGTTTTTGGAGTAACCCTTGTATTTGCAACACAAAGTCTAATGAAGTTTTTCTTTCATTTTTGTGTGTCACTTTTTTTCCCCTTATTTTCTTTTTTTTTTTTTTTTTTTTTTTGTCTGTCACATTAGCCCACATTGCCTTTTTTGCATATTTTTTTTCTTGCCAAAACCTGCCCACACATGAACAGAAATCATATAACAGTAATCAGTTATAATATAATATATGAATGAGTTTTTTATTTTTACTTTTTTAAAATAAAAATATCCCTTAAATAGAGTAAGTACAGTTTCTTCCTCCTTATATAGTGAACAGTGAATAGCACATTTCCAGTCTGTGTGCCGTGTGTGGCCGTACAATGTGGGTGTGCCTGTCTCTGAGCGTTCTGACTTCTGTCGTTTTTGGTTGAGCGTGGAAACCGTCCAAGGTGCCCAGCTGCTTAACATCAGCGCTCCATCATGGCTCACCTCATCATTAGCTCCTGATTCTCTGTGATTCACACTGGTGAGATCTCTGTGTCGAAGAGCAGCCCTGAGAGGTCTTTACCGTATAGAAAAGTGCTGCTGTGGAGAACGGAGTAGAGATTCAGCGACATAAGTAGAGAGAGGTCTGGTTATGTGTTGAGTTATAAGTGCGTTGTGACACAAAAGTGAGACTTAAGACTTAGAATTAAAGCGTTCAGTGTTGGCTCTGGTTTAAACTGCAGGAAACTATTGAAAATAATAATAAATCTTTTTCAAACAACATGTAAAAATGGGTTTTCAAAATGAGATACATTTATTAAGCCAGGACTTCATATCCAGACCAATATCTCTGTGTATTTTTTATATAGATTGATATTAGTCTGGTCCTTCGTTCTGCATCAAGCCTCGGTCAAACGTAATCGTCCAATCAGATCAGTTTTTTTCAGTGACACATGTGAAACGAAGGAGCTCATTGGTCACCCATGATTTTCAAATAACATCTAATTTATCTCACCTCAGATTAACAGTGCTTCACCCATTGATTCTGCAGAAATCCACAATGTTTTTCAACCGTCTGTGATATTTTTTTCTTTATTTTTTGGACCATGTGTGACTCCGATTGGCCAATCCACCTGCCAATCATGCCAATGTTAAAACAGGGAAATTCACCACTGACCACACTCAAATCTTCATAAAGTACTGTATTTTTAAGTGTGTATTCTGGATCCCAGGCAAACTTGGACACAGTAGCTCACATATGACAGTATAAAAGATTATCAAAGAGTGGATCATTGGAATAAAACTGGATTTTTGGAATAAAACTCCACAAAAATGACCATAGCAAGAAAAAATATGTGTCAAGTTTGCTCCTTAAAGCTTCACATTTTCCATGCCAGTGTGAGGTCAATGAGCCATCAACTAGTCAGAAAGCACATTTTAAGAATTTTGGGGGATATTGGAACATAAATAAAAGAATATAAAATAAAAACAGAGCTGTTATGTTTCCGTATTTGGTCTGAAGATGTGTTGAGGATCCATCATTGCGATCTTTGTAAAAAAAAAAAACCCAAAACACTCTGAACGGAAGGTGGTGTTATGGACCAATGTGCCCCCTTCTCCACCTGCACAATCCCAGTGGTCTCAACCTTACAGCCACTCGGTCAACGCTAAGAGCCTTTTCTATGTGTTCAATCACACCTGTGTATTTGTGCAAGGAATGGTAATTTTGGAGCAGCTCAGAAGATCACAAGAATACTAAGAGACTGTCAAAAGGCGGGCGAAACACTGGACGATATCAGCGTGAGGTTTCAGTGGTTGCACTTTGTAAGCTGAGGTACCCAAAGACTTGCAAAAGCAGCACCTTGTCACAAAATGAAACCGCTGTATTTTTATTACTCGTTGATCCCGGAAGTAAGGGCCAAAAAAGAAGTGCTCTGATTGGCTGAATGTGCACAAAATGTAGAAAGGACTGAAGTGGGGAAATGAAAATGTGCATGTAAAATCTGATGTACATATTAAGTACAGTGGTCCCTCGTTTATGTTGAGGGTTACATGCTAAGAATAACCAGTCAGCTTAATTTTTTACAATTATTATATATGTTTTAAGGCTGTAAAACCTGTAAAGGAAATTAAAATATCGTGAGATTATTTTACCTTTTAGAAATCACTTGGTCTTGTAACTAAAACTCATTTGGTTTGGTCGTCAAAGACAGAGTTATAAAACTTTTCATGTAAACCCCTTTGTTCCCTTTTGATTGTTAATTTTATGAAGATGTCAGCACATATATTACTATTTATTTATAATGTATGTGCTGATAGATGCAATCAGACCAAACAGTTGGCTATGAGATCTCTCTCCTTTGAAATATATCACACCTTGGATTGTTTTGACTCCACATGTTACATTCTGAAGTGATCCAGCTCATGAAGCCTCCAGGAGCTTGTCTGGTCACACCTCAGTAGGAGTGTCACATCCTTACTTTGAAATGTATGTATGATCTCAAACTGTATAAACCTGGTGATTTCCATCATTCAGGGTCTGACATTAGGGGGAGATGCTGTCAGAGCTATTTCTTGCAAGTATTAAACTCTTTGTCTTGGCTTCAACACATCAGACTGTGCGAAAGTAGTCTTATTTCCACAACACACCCCTCACTACACACTTTATACACTTTTCTCAGACAGGCATTAACATTTTCTCACATTTCTCTTTTGTTTAAACACTCTCAAAGTTCAAACCTTTGTATATTATATCCCTCTTCCTAAATGATCGCTTTAAATCTGTTGTTCACGTGCCTCTGCTCCAGCGGTATCCATGCACAGAAACACTCCTAAGTCCAAAGCGTTTCTGAAATTTGTCGGTGCAGAACGTTTCATCGACATTGTAGGTTTTGTCGAGGAGAGAACTCACAAACATACAGCACTTAAGAGTCACACTGCGATCGAACATTTATTTAAATTTAACTGAAATTTGACCGGGCTACAATCTTTTAGCCAATCAGGATGCAGAACACAATGTGCATTCATACATGGTAAAAAGCATGCAAAGTTGCACCAAAACAATGTCCGCGAAACAACGAGACCACGAAAGCGAACCGCGATATAGCGAGGGACCACTGTAGTACATAAGTCTGAATCTGAAATTTGAAAATTGCTATTAAATTTGCATGTCTCAAAATCAAAATGGCAAAAAATATTGACGGATCACGATATTTCTATTTGATTAAATTTTTTTTCCTACAATACAGAATACATAAATAAGTAATCAAATGAACTCCCTTAAGGTCGGAACTACTTCTCAACACATGCATTTACTGAGCGAGGGTTGTCCCCTTTGGTTAAATCTGTACATTTTCCTTTTTTTTATTCTACTGTCTTGAAATCCAAGTCTTTCCTCAGTACAGTGGGCACATGTGTGTTTGATTATCCCTCCCACTCAGTAAGATGCATAAAAACAAAGAAAAAAAAAACGTCTGACTGTGTGCGCTCAATCCCAAAAAGACATCATCACATAACAGACCTCCACCATAGGGAAACGCAGGCCAATCAGAGGTCAGCACTTAAGCGGCTACAAATCAGGCCATGTCAAGACTGTATTACTAAGCTGGTGTTAAGAAGGGACCCCATTGAGACATGAAAACAAAAAAACGAAGAAATGTGGGGGAAAATAGAAGTAAAAGAGAGGCGAGCAGGCCATATGTTATAATGTTAAACCGGCAACATATTTAAAGCGTATTTTTTAAAGGTTAGGCAAACAAGTTCAAACTGTTTTGAGAGTGGGACTTATGGGAAATGGATTCATTGCCCAAAAAAAACCCCCAAAACAAAACAGTATCTTAGGTGGCAGAGCGTTTGTCCGAAGATTGGAGGTTCGAATCCCGTTGGTTGAGGGGTCAGATTCCGGCTCCCACAGATGAATGGTGTCGTTGCGTCCTTGAGCAAGACACTTAACCCACTTTGCCCCCCGGTGTGTGAATAGGTGAGTGGTTTCTTGATTTAAAGAGCTTTGAGTGTCTTCAAGCTCGAAAAGCACTATATAAAAATGTGACCTTTTACCATAATAATAATGCAAAAACACCAAATACAATAAAAATTAAAACTGCAAGCAGTGATAAAGGCCCTCGCCACCCCTTGCGACCGCGGGGTACACGCCACCGCGGAGTTCGCGCGTCTCGTTCCCGCTTCTCGTTCCCGCTTACATCGCCCCTCCCACCAAAATCAGCGACTGAGTAATACTACTCCATTCATTCCAATGAGAGCATTTATGACATTTTCACACCTGCACAGTAGGAAATAGAGGTATGTTTTCATTTACTTTTTTGTTCATTATGATGAGTGGAATATGTGTACCAAATTCCGATCGTCAGTGACAAAGTAAATATTTTCATCCCACTTAACCAAAACCCATGTATTTCAATGAAATAGCCGTTGCCATGGCAACACACTTACAAATAGAGGTATGTTCTCATTGGCTTTTTTGTTCAGTATGGGAATACGGATGTCCATGCCAAATTTCAAATGTTTTTGAAAAAGTAAAATTTTTTTGGGTCCCATTCAAAATTTCCAGGGGGCGCTGTGGAGCAATGTAATATGACACATATGTAAATTGTATATCTATGCGTTCAGAACATAATTTTGAGCAAAATGTATATTAATGCCGGGAAACAGAGCACTGTATATTTGAGTTACATGCGATTAAATACTTCAAAAAATTGCTTTTTTCTTTGCAGGATGGCCACACCCACATTTTATTAGTTAGAAAAATCCAAGTGAGTCGACTTTAATCCCACATGGGCCTAGTTCATTTTCTCCAATTGTCAAGTTTCTTCAATGAAAATCCATGGCGTAAAAAATCCAAATGTGAGAGTTAAAATTTCAAAAAAATGGGGTTCTGCCCACAATGGCCGACTTCCTGTCGGGTTTAGGGTGGGGTCATAATATAATTTTTTACTTGTCTTGACATGTTCTATGATTCTACCAAATTTCATTTGTCTACGATGAAAAAGGTCTGTCATTGTCGTAATGTATTTTGAACTTTGAGGGTGGCGCTACTGAGTCATTTTGAAAAATTAATATTTTTTTTGCACATCAAAATACACATTTTTTCACCAACCTTGAATTTCAGGTCATAGTTGGATTAGTGCAGAGCATCTATTTAGTCGACAACAAAGTCCAGTACTCTGAACCCCATTCATTTCAATGGCACATTTATTACGTTACCATGGTAACATAGTTGCAAATAGAGGTATGTTCTCATTGGCTTTTTTGTTCAGTATATCAAGGCAGATATGCTCGCCATGTTTCAAATGTTTATGACAAAGTAATTTTTTTAAGTCCTATTCAAAAGTTCAAGGGGGCGCTGTGGAGCAATGTAACGTCCGATTTATGTAAATTGTATGTCGTCACGTTTAGTGCATCATTTTTGAACAAAACGTATATTAATGCCGGGAAATAGGACCCTGCATGTCTGAGTTACGCGCTTTTTGAAAGTTAAAAAATTGCTTTTTTATTACCAGGTTGGCCACGCCCACATTTTTATGACTTAGAAAAATCCAAATGAGTCGCCTTTAATCCCACATTGGTCTAGTTCATTTGGTCCAATTTGCAATTTTCTTGAAATGTACATCCACAGCGTAAAAAATCCAAACGTGAACGTTTAAATTTTTTAAAAATGGGGTTCCGCCCACAATGGCCGACTTCCTGTAGGGTTTAGGGTGGGGTCATAATATAATTTTTTACTTGTCTTGACATGTTCTATGGTTCTACCGAATTTCATTTGTCTACGATGAAAAAGGTCTCTCATTGCCGTAATGTATTTTAAACTTTGAGGTGGCGCTATTGAGTCATTTTGCAACATAAATTTTTTTTGCATATGAAAATACAAAATATTTGACCAACCTTGAATTTGGGTCATAGTTGGATTAGTGCAGAGCATCTATTTAGTCGACAACAAAGTCCAGTACTCTGAACCCCATTCATTTCAATGAGACATTTTTTACCATTTCCACGGTTACCACGGTAACATAGTTACAAATTGAGGTATGTTCTCATTGGCTTTTTTTGTTCAGTATATGAAGCCACATGCCCCTGCCAAATTTCAAATGTTTATGTCAAAGTAATTTTTTTGGTCCCATTCAAAAGTTCAAGGGGGCGCTGTGGAGCAATGTAAAATCTGACTTATGTAAATTGTATATCTGTGCGTTCAAACCAACATTTTGAACAAAATGTATATTAATGCCGGGAAATAGGACGTTGCATGTCTGAGTTACGCGCAATTTTAAAACTTCAAAAAATGGCTTTGTTCTTTGCAAGCTGACCACACCCACATTTTACGACTTAGAAAAATCCAAATGAGTCTTCTGTAATCCCACATGGGTCTAGTTTATTTTGACCAATTTCCAAGTTTCTTGAATGTACATACACGGCGTAAAAAATCCAAACACGAACGTTAAAATTTCAGAAAATTGGGTTTCCGCCCACAATGCCGACTTCCTGTCGGGTTTAGGGTGGGGTCATAATATAATTTTTTTACTTGTCTTAACATGTTCTATGGTTCTACCAAATATCATTTGTCTACGATGAAAAAGGTCTGTCATTGCCGTAATGTATTTTGATTTTTGAGGTGGCGCTATTGAGTCATTTTGAAAGTGTAATTTTTTTGACCATCAAAATAATTAATTTTTCAC
Organism: Periophthalmus modestus; assembly: GCA_019594935.1. NCBI lineage: Eukaryota > Metazoa > Chordata > Actinopteri > Gobiiformes > Gobiidae > Periophthalmus > Periophthalmus modestus. The sequence goes on along the minus strand of JAIEZT010000007.1, from coordinate 8,227,677 downwards.
CAGTCTTGAATTTTGGGTCCAATAAAATTGAGTTTCGTTAACGTTCAGGGGGTCAAAAATGGATTTGAAGTCGCGACCAAAATAATAATAATAAGAAGAAGAATAATAATAATGGAAACTGATTTTCGACCCATTTTTTTTCTCCTAAACCATAAAAGCTACAGTCATGTGACTTTCTCACATTGTGCCCCATCACAAATAAGGCCCCTGTGAATTTTTTCACAAGTCCACGACAAATCGATTGTCTTCTATGAATTTTTGAAAATGAAATTTGAAGAGGGCGCTAGCGAGCCATTTTGTGAGATAAAGCCATGATTTGCATATCATTGTGTTCAGGTCACAAATGTGCATAAACGCTGTATTAGCGTTTTCCCAACAAAAAATGTGTGAACGAGAAATATTTTATTGAAATATTCCAAAAATTGCGATTTTGTATAAAATTCCCCATGACCACACCCAAAGTCATATTCAAATATAATTGATGATCTTTAATCTCACATGGGTTTAGTGGGTTTTGGCCAAATTTGAAGTGTTTGTGATGAAAACTGTGCGAGGAGATGCCCTGAATGTGAGGGTGTGCGCTTTTGTCATCGCCGGATTTGATCCAATATGGCCGACTTCCTGTACATTTTAGGGCGGGGCCATAATATCATTTTTGTCATGTCCCGACATGTTCTATTTTTTGATGTGAGTTTCAGATTTTTACGTCGACTTTTTTCCGAGTCGGGCTCCCATAGGCCCCATGAAAATCAAAGTTTGAGGTGGCGCTATCGAGTCGTCTTTCGTTATTTTTTTTCGCGGTCTTCGGTGACAATTAGAGCTTGGCGAGTTCTAATTTTTGACACCACTCACTGGCATGTCGGGGCGTGTTAACCACTTGATTTTTGCCATTTTCCCCGTTTCGGACGCGGTTTTAATGAGTCCCTCGCCGGGACGTTGTCTCCGGCTCGGGCCTAATAATTAATTAATGGCCCACAACTTAATAAATACCTAATCTTAAAGGGCCCATATTATGCTACTTTCTGATCTATGTTATAATTTTGTTTCTTCATCACAAACATACCTGGAGTTGTGTTTTGTTTCATTCACAGGTTTAAGATAAAACTTCTGCATATTTAGCCTGAGTTCTTCTCTCAAACGGAAAACAGTCTCTTCCACCTTGTGATGTCATCATGTGGCAATACACGAAATGCTCCACATGACTCACACTTTCACTAGAATCATTTGGATAATTTCAGCCCTAGAATTGCCAATCTCTACTGAACTAAAGGTTAAAAAGTAGCTGCTAACTTGAAAACTACCACTTTGTGACATCACGACGTGGAACAGAGCGTTTTGAGCTTTGCAGATGTCGACAGACTGATAACACAGGATCACTCAGATATTTGTGAATGAAACAAAATACAACTCCAGGTATGTTTTTGATGAGGTAACTTTGCGTAATATAGGACTTTTAATAGGTTAGATGAGATAATACATATCATCATATACCGTATTTGTCTGATATAGATGAATGACAAAAATAAACCCCCAGTCTTATCAGAGTTTTGACAGGGCCTCAGTTTAAACCATTCACCTCCGTGCTTTCTTTTCCGGCATCAAAATTCTGCCATTTAATCATACATTCCCATTATTCCGGCTTCATAAAACAAAGCCTATTCATGGCCAGCGTTCTGTGAAGTGCCCCCTCACAATACATGCTAGATTACGCACTTTCTCCAACGCACACCACACATTCACGTCCGCCTTACCCCTCCGCGCTCGGATCGGCACAAGCCCACACAGGGATCGGGAAAGCCATTGTATCTAATTGCAATGCTCGGGATTTTGATTACACTCTTGCCTTGAAAGCACAACACTGTAAAAGAACAATTGCTAAGAGAGCACCAAGCAGCGGGAGGCGCAATTTGAGCCCTTTCTTAATGAGAGAACACATCAAAAGGTAAAAGGGAAAGAATTTATATACTTTAATTCCATTTCTGAAGCAATAAAATGTGCCATGTTTAATTTATGGCTTTCGTGGTGTTGGCGCTATTGTGTTGCACCAATATAACTCTTTTCATCCTCAGCTGTTTTGCTCATATTTCTGAAATTATGAAGCTCCGCAGGCTCCCGTAGGACTCCAGTGATGTAATGGGTTAATAAGAGGGCTGGATAGTGCTGCGGTCTCGTCTCTGGGACTCACTTTACACGTAAAAAACAGGACCAGTCTTGGGAACTGGCGTTAAAGTTTATTGCACGTGTCACATGGTCACGCCGCCGCACACGAGTTCAAGTTTAACATGGAACTATTAGACCGTGAAGACATTTGGATTCATATTTACAGCTGCGTCTCTGAAGCAGTGGAGAAAGGTGTGAGATGTAATCAAGTTAATGAAACCAGTGAAGACAGAAGATCTATTTTACTATTCCATAATGACCAAAATCATATTTAATTTGAATTTAATGACAGTATCATATTTCAAATGCGGGCAGTGAAGGAGAAGCATCTTGGAGAAAATTAGGCTGGAGCACAACACTTTAGTAATGTGACATTCAGTTCGCAGGGATCTGTTACTTTTATAACTAACTTTGCTAATATTTATCTCATTCCATGCACTCATTTTACAGTTAAAGCCCCACTGCAGGCTCACATGACAAAAGAATCTAACAAGAACTGTTTTAGTCCCTGAGACCTGGTCTTCTCATATGTGGACAACACGTTTTGAGTTGTCCAGGCCACAAAGCATTTGCATTGTGGCCTGGGCCTTTTAGAAGAAGAAGAACAGAATACAAGAACAGCAACAATAATTTTGATATTTTTTAAGAGTTTAGGATGTTCAGAATGCTTTGCTTTTAATTTTTTTAAATTTAATTTAATTTATTTATTTTTATTATTATTATTATTATTATTATTATTATTATTATTATTATTATATTTATTATTATTATTATTATTATTTATTTATTATTATTATATTAATTAATTTTTGTAAAGGCTTATGTCTTCCTGTACCTCTTAGCAGCACTTCAAACGAGCCACATTGTTCCAAGAGGCACAATTGTTTTTACTCAGGACAAATGTTGCTGTTTCAGGCACTTAATAAGTAGTTTTTTGGAAATCATTATTCAAATGTTCTATCAAAAGTAGAACAAATGTCCTCATATGTGGACATCATTTTTCTCAAAAACTACATAATGTAAAAAAACGAATTCTTTGTTTTTACACTCATCAAGTCTCAATCAGCTCAAATAACAAAGAAAAATGAATAAAGTCATGAAAGAGCTCGGGTCTTAGGAGGTTAGTTATGATCGCTGTTAAATACTGGATATATACGATTATCCGTACTATAGCACTTTTCCATCTTCAAGGCGCTTTACATCGAAGAACCACTCACCCATTCACACACACACACACACACACACACACACACACACACACACACTCATAAACCAGTGTATGCAGACACTGGAGGCAAAGTTGGGTTGAGTGTCTTGCCCAAGGACACAATGGCAGCATTCATTTGTAGGAGCTGGAATCACACCGCCAACCTGTGGGTCAATGGATCGCATGTTTATGTCGAGAGTGGGATTTCAACCACCAAATTTTGCCAACTGAGATACAATTACAAAAAAAAAAAAAATGCTGAATTTAAAAGCTTAGCAGGAGCTAGTGGTGGGACGTTATAGCACAGGGGCGATACAGTCCTATCTGTGGTACTAGTGAGGAGTCTTGCAGAGATTATTTCTTTTTATTACAGTTTGCTAGTTTCTAGGTCGTTTTTCAAAAACTAGACAAAACCTACTAAAAGTATTTATTTTAGAATAATTACAGTTCTAGGACATCTTTATTTACCCTAGACAATCAGGCAGGTGAAGGATGGTGGGGTCGCTTGAATAGTTGAGGTTGCTGAGAGAAAAGATTTATACAATACAATACAAAATTATACAAATGATTCTAGTGAAGGTGTATAGAGTTTAACCCTGGAGAACCCACGGAGTCAAATTTGGCCGCAGTTAATTGTTGCTACCCAAAATAAAAAAAAAAAGAAGTGAAATTTCAATTTAAAAAAAACAAAAAAAAAAACAGAATGCCACTTCTGCCCCCTGCATAGAGACACCTAGTGGATGAATATTGAACTAAAATGAGCCAGAGTGGTAGAGACAAGATGGCCGACCACATGCTGTTTTGTTGAGTTAGAAAACTACCCAAACAAAACCATCTTCTCAACAAACCAGCGGTTGGTAAAATTGTCTTTTCAGTAATAGCTTGCAGAATGTCTAGAAGTACATTTTATATTCCTTTTGAATAAATTAGCGAGCCCAATGGGTCAAATTTGGCACTGATCCTAAATTAGGGAATAAAGGGTTCAAATTGAAAAAGTGGATATTTCAGTGTTCAGTGAAATAAAACACAACTCCGGGAATGTTTTTGACGAGGAAACAATAGTATAACATAGATCAGAAAACAGGAAAATAGGGGGCCTTTAACTCTAAATCAACCGATTCCATGATGGGACCATTTTAAATCTTGCTAAAAATGTGTCTCTGTAAAATTCTTTCCAAATCTGTCACAATAAACTCCACATGATCAGGTAGCAGATGTAAAGTTGTCACTCAGCAGCTTTGTGACGGGTAATTTTCCACATTATTCATACCAAGTTTATGAGCGCGCTCTGTGTGGGAGGCTAATTTGGTGGAGTTGACCTTGTGCAGCGCGTGTGAAGTGCAGCGGGTGGACTGTGAGGAAAAAGTGTCTCTCTAAGTGATAAATGACACTGGTCTCCTCCATCACACACTGTAGACAAGTCACATGTGCACAAAGAACGCCTTTCAGGAAGCAGCGGCAGTCTGATTACCGCACTAACGCAGACGTCTGGCATCTGCTCCATCTCAGCTATGGGCTCTCAAAGTGGTCTAAGCACAAAGATGAGAGATTTCAATGCGAGGCGTCTCAAGGTACAAGGAATAGGTATAAAAGGAACAGTGGGTCTCCTCAGTGTGCTCTATAGCCCAACAAGATACTGTGAATATGTGGTCTTTCTACAGGAATGTTAAAAGTGTTATGAGAAAATACATGCAAATCTTAAGTACAAATCTCCATGAGCTCCTGGTCCAGCAGCTCCTCCTCAAGTCCAAGTCCAGTTCCTGTGCTCAGGTCTCTGCACTGGCTCCTGTGGCTCAGAGAACAAACTTCAAAGCAGCTCTGGTGGTGTACAAGTCTCTCCATGGCCTAGCACCAAAGTACATCTCCAAAGTACATGTGTTAGTGAACCATCTGACACTCTGAGGACTTCAGGGACCCGCCTCCTGCTGGTGCCCAGAGTCAGGACGTGGGGAATGGGGAGTCATTGTTTCAGTTTTATGCAGCTATGATAGCAAAAGACAAAGTTTAAATCTGTCAACTGGACAGATCGTTGCAGGAGTGAAGACGTTTCGCTGCTCATCAGTTCTGGTCAGATTGCTGGTGGACACTGCCTTATATCTATCTGAAGGGAGGAGCTAACTACACTACACTTAAACTTCGTCTTTTGCTGTGGGTCAGACCTGGACGATTGAGGGATTACACAGCCATGCAGTGCCTCTACTTTGACAATGTTTAAATCAGTTCTGTTTAGCTGTGCATATGACTGACAGGTTTTTCTTCTGCACTTTTCTCCTTTAATATTAATTTTATGATGATTATTTATGTTTTGATTTGTGGTATTGTGATTTGAATGTCTGTCTTATTCTGTAAAGCACTTTGAATTATTTTGTGCTGTACCAATAAACTTGCCTTGCCTTAGAACACTTCAAGTCAAAGTTGCTTACCGTCTATAATTTCAATTTTCTTGTGTGTTTTTACTTTAAGCTGGCTGTGGGTGTTTAGAAAGCTGATTAATAAACTGTATTCTTTTCTAAAGGCACAAACTGCTCTATTAGAGTTCAAACTGTGCCAAAGACGCTTTTGAGCAGTAACGATCTATTATTTGAGAATATTACTGTGAGCTAAATACAATCAGATTTATAGTTAATTTCATACCAAATTATAGAGACATTATAGAGTATTTAAAGCAACCATCTAAAAACAAAATCAAAAGACTCTTTCATTGTAAAGTAAGTGTTGTTTAAATCATATTAAACACCGTTGTACACTGCCCACCTCTGGACTCATTACAAAAAAGCCAGTGTGCAAAGGCTGCAGGTGGCTTATAATGAGGCTTTGCAGGTGCTCTGAGGAGGCCACGATGGACTAGTGCGACCAAGGTGTTTGGTACTGCATGAGTAAACACTTTACAAGCTGCACTAAGAACTTTAATGCATAGTTTTATTTGCTGGCTGAACAAATCTGAAAATGAAATAATAGTGTCACTTACAAATACAAAATTCAGTGCAATACGCTACGATGTGGAGATACGGGTATGGTTGTCTTTTTAAAACTTAAATGTTTGCTGTTTGTATCGTCCTTGTCTGGTTTAAAAATGGATTAATTGAATTGTAAAGTTTAATGTTGTCATTTTACTGTCAAATTCTGAGAACAGGTGTTAAACCGAACATACTCATCACTGACGGTTTTACAAGGCGTTTTATAAAGGGTTCTGTGAAATGAAACGAAGCTGAAGGCCAATCAGAACAGCAGAAATTTGTGATCTTAACCCTGGAGAAGTCAAGAACCCTTTTCTTCTTTGGAAAATTATGAACATTGCATTAAAATACTGCTATAAGTTCACTGAACACTTAAATATCCTCTTTTTAAATTTTAACCCTTTACTCCCTGATTTAGGATCAGGGCCAAATTTGACCCGTTGGGCACGCTAATTTATCCAAAAAGAATAAAAATCATACTTCTAGACATTCAGCAAGCTATTACTAAAAAGATTAACAAAAAAACACAATTTTCCCAACTGCTGGTTTGGTTTGCTGAGAAGATGATTTAGTTTGGATAGTTTTCCAACTCAAGAGGTCAGCCATTTTCAGTACCACTCCGGCTCATTTTAGTTAATGGGGCCACTAGGTATCTCTATCTGGGCCAGAAGTTGCACTCTTTTTTTTTGGATTAAAATTAAATTTTTGTTTTGTTTGTTTTTTTTGGGGGGGGTAACTGCGGCCAAATTTGACCTCGTAGGTTTTCCAGCGTTAATGGCTTTAAAGATACTAGATTCAACCATAGACTGTGTATATAAATACACATAGCTAACCTGCTAGCCACCGCGTTCCAAAAGGGAAGAGAACATGGGCGCACTTCGAGCTCCATTGACCCCGCTCTGCATGATCCTGGTGTTTTTTTTGCTTTTGTCCAAATCCGCCCCTATAACTGCTCTAGCCTCGATGAGCTTCATTTGACTGGAGCCGAACGCTATGGGTGACGTCACACTCACTTAGTCCATTTCTATAGATTCAACACATTTGAACCTACGAACTCATACTACTTCTATCACCATAGTCATCAACATACCTGCAGCTCTCCTCCGCCTTTCCCTGACCGAGCCTATGTGATATGTGCTACCCCATAGTTAAATGAAGTGCTGTGTTGTTGTGTGATTTGTGCTGTTTGCCATGAGTCAACAAGCTCGCGCAACAACAAAGCGTAGAGGTAAACAGGCCCATGCACCGGGGCATACTTGTCTTGATTAATGAAAGGAAGTCAGATCTCATGCAGATTAGCGCTGCAGAGGACACCATGCACGGCCAATATTAATCTCCCTTGAAGAGTTCTCCTCAAACATTGCTCGATATATGGGAGCAGGTCACAGCCAAAGGTCACCTGCAAAATTGTCTGGCAGTTAAATGAAAGCGCTTCATTAATAGACTCCAAAACAAAGTGAATCCAATCAGGCTCTTGGCTGATGTTCCTTCCCATTATCAACCAGGTATTAATTGATGCTATTGTGTGTGCAGAGGGATTTTCAAAATAAAACTCGGATCTTTATTTATTTATTTATTTATTTAGTCATTCATTTATTTTATGTATGTTTATTCATTCATTTATTTATAAAATTTATAAAAAGTACAAAAACTATTTGAACAAGACCAAGAAATGTAGATAGCCTTTTTTACAAAACCAGATGAACTTCAACTTTACATTTTTTTTCCATGAATGGTCACATTTTAAATACCACCCTCAAGGCACCTTCATCACCCACTCACTTGTGTAGACACTGGGGGCAAGGTGGGTTAAGTGTCTTGCCCGAGGACACAACAACAGCATTCTTCTGTGAGAGCTGGAATCGCACCAATGATGTTTATATCGAAAGTGGGATCAGAACCGCCAACCTTCAGATCGGTGGACAAACACTCTACCAACTGAGCTGCTGAAGATGTTATTGCTTTGCCTGAGATGGTATGGTAACTTATCTATCACCATGGAGACAATCAGGTGATTACGGGTCAAATCCATGGAGAGGAGAGGCAGGTCGAAAACGTTCACAGTCGGTATAAGCTGAAGACTATATATGTAAACATGTTATATTATATTATTCTCAGTGCGTTCCTATAGGCCCTTGATAAAAGTGCCGTTGTTGAGCGAGCCCTGCCAGTAGTTTTCACTCTGACCAACAATGTGCAAAGTGACCTTGACAGACTTTGATAGCACGGCCGCAGCAGCGCTCCTCCTCCTCCTCCTCCTCCTCCTCCTCCTCCTCCTCCTCGCTCTATCTCTCCTCTCCTCTGGGCGGGCGATCGGAGCAGATAGGAGCTCTATAGGACGCGGCGCTCTTTTCAGCTGTCACTGTTCAGGAGGGAGCAGGAGAGAACGGCAGAGAGGTGGACACTGCTGCGGGCGATCACAGACTAAAGAGTGTCTGCGTGTCTGTGGAGATCGCTCAGTAAGATTAACGGCTCAGTCCATCTCTGTCACCGAGCGCTTCTGAACTCTGACACGGCTTAAAAAGTAATATGAGGTCCCACAACTCACTGATAAAACACTGTAGAAGAGGTGTGGGGGCTGGCGGGAAAAACATCAAAATGTATTATTGGGTTTATGATGATTCCTCTTTATTCAGTCTGGTCTCCATTTGAAACAATGTGTTGTCCATTATGTTTCTTTTGTCTGGTTTTATGTCAAAGGGATAGCGTGTTCGTTTCTCAGTGGGGAAAACTGCCCGGCTCCATGGAAATAAAAAGTTGAAACCATTAAAACCATACTTTGGAACATTCTCCATGAGGATAGATACGTTTTATGCCATACTGTGAAAGATTATAGCCAAAAGAACAATATTTCCATGGAAACAAGCAGGAGCAGGTCAAATAAGAGTCGGGTTTGTGGAGAGGCAAGCCCGCACACAGTTAGGATACGTGTTTTGTTTGTGTTTTTCAGCACAATAAACGCATCCATAATGAAAAAAAAACATGCTTTTATTTTAGGCAATTTTTGGGAGGGAAAAAAAGTCACATAATGTTGCTTAAATGAGATTATTACTGATTCATTCACACGTTCTACTGCATGATGTAAGATTTTGACACTGACATACACATATCGTTTTAAAATGCAAAATTGATGTTTATATGCTGTGGTGCAAGGTAACAAATAAGTATAAGTAGTAAAATACTGTACTTAAGGAGAATTTTTAGATATCTGTACTTTACTTAAGTACATTTTATAGTGTTTAAGTGTTTACTTTTAACTTTTTCTTCACTACATTTGAGAGCAGTATCTGTACTTTCTATTCTGCTACATTTTTGAACAGGGCTGAAAAGTAAAAAGTACTTTTTGTATCATTTAAGGGGTTACTTCTACCATCTTTGTAGTAATATCCTGACTAAAGTTTTTGAGTTCAAGCTTTGGCAAAAACAAAAACACAAAATTTATAAGAAAACTAAGAAATTGATCACATTGCTACTATTGACTAAAATAAGTATAATTGTTTTAATCAGTATAACTGCATTTAACACTGTAACAAGTTAACAACACTCGAGTCAAATACTTTTAATTTTCCTCTTGAACTAAATTGTTAAGTAGAGTTTTTCATGTGATACTTTTACTTTTTCACCTCAAGCAGCAACCCTGAGTACTTTATCCACCAGTGTTTATGAGGTACAGAAAAACATAATGTTCTATGCTCACTATACCCTAAATATCAAAACATAATTCATTTATGAATAAACCTCACTCACCGTGCCTTACTACAGTACAGTACAGTACAGTGGAAGTGCAGAGAGGCCTTTTGACACAGTTTGGCCGCCACTTTCTCTGTCCGTCCACCCCTGGGCAGCTGTGACTAATAGCAGCTTAGCATCACTGAACGTGGGCAGTGAATGAATAATCCAAGGCTGTATTATGTAGCGCATCTTCTTTGAGTGTCCAAAAGCGAGCTACTGTATATAAATCCTATGTATTATTAGTATTCTTAAGCTAAAATCCTCACAATAATAAAACGCTCTGGATATTTCTGTCAGTATCACGGCTCTATGACCATTTTCACTTGCAAAATACTGGGATAAACTGACTTTTTTCCAGTTCCCTCTAATTTAGGCTGCACCTGTAGGCCTGTACTCCATCTTATCATGAAAGCCTGATTATTAAGAGCCATATACTTAACACAAATGACTAATTGATTGATTTATCCACTCGCGGAAATGGGCCTTTTTGCAGGTGCTTTTAGAGTGATTACTGCTATAGTGAAAACATCCAGTAGATTTGGCGCAGGTACACAGTAATAAAAGGAACTCGCTTCAAAATCAATATCTCATTTGAACGGAAGCGAAAGAATGATTCAAGGCTGAAGTCTGGGCAGCACAAGATTCGCATTATATCACGGGTGCCATTTGCAGCCTATACGGACTTGGAGAGAAGGTTCTATGGGAGTTATATTCCGTGGGTTTTTGCAGTGCCAGCCTTGCTCAGCTGTCTGGTTAATACTATCATCAAACAGGTTTTTCTTCCAGAGACGCACACACACACATACAGCGTGTCTGCTGCGAATCTCTTTGTCGGTCTTGACAGAATGTTGGAGAAGTAAAAGCTAACAAAACTAACAAGCAGGTTCCTCCACAAACACACAGGCGATGTGAACAGTATGGGCAGGCCTTTTAGCACAGATCTGCTGCTGCTCTATAGAAGACGCTGGCAAGGCTATCAAAATAACCTGGGCTTTTGCAGAGTTTTAGATTTAGTATTAGAATCAAAGAAATGAAAAAGTGCTCATACGAATGCTTTAGTCTAATTGATTTCCGGAAATAAAGTAAGTTTCATTACATTTACAGTAGTAGCTTCAACTACCACTACTACATAATAATAATAATAATGCATTGGATTTATATAGAGCCTTTCAAGACACCTAAAGGCACTATTCATTCATTTAACTCTCAGTGGTGGCGACTTATGTGGCCACAGCTGCCCTGGGGTCGACTGACGAAAGCAAGGCTGCCAATCTGTGCCATCGGACCACGCACACACACTCACACACACGCAACGCTTTCTACTATCTATAATCAAGCACACATTTTACATTTTGACAGATTTGAAATGAAGCTGGAGGGGCTATGTCTCTCGGCTGGCCTGGGAACGCCTCGGGGTCCCATCGGAGGGGCTGGAGGACGTGTCTGGGGAGAGTGGAAGTCTGGGAGTCCCTGCTTAGACCGCTGTCCCCGCAACCCGGTCCCAGATAAGCGGAAGAAAATGGATGGATGAAATTAAGTTGTTTCGGTAGTTGGTTGGTGAAAAGAAGAATTTGAAAAAAATAAATTTGAAAAATTAAATAAAATAAATAAATGTAAGACCATAATCTGACACCTGTTACCCCAAAATTAAAGTTTTTGTTTTTTTTTTCTAAACTTTTGATAAAGTAATGCCTGTGGGTGGTGCTTAGCTAACCTGTTGATTACTTAACGAACTCCAATCTGCAAGTGGGATGTGAGGAGGTGGGTGTGAACTTACTCATTCTGTACAAAAAACGAGTACATGCAAAGTGAATACCGCACAGGGACGGCTGCGCTAAATCGCTTGGTTCACGAGATGGAGGAATTTTTTACTTTATTTTATTATTTCTTTCCCTATCTGCTCTTGGGTGCACAGCGGGTGACGTTAAGTATCTATGACAAACACACCCTGCCCACCATTTACAATCCCGACAGTGCTGCTATGGTGTACATTGTGGCTCGTAGCTCAGTTAGCCTGGCATCCTCACCGACATAACAGGTGGCCTGGAGCTGACCAGGAAGGAGCTGTTAATATCAAACTCAAATGTGTCACAAATGACCATTGGATTTAACACTACCCTCTGTCCAGAAACTTCAATTTACTGCGTTTCTATCATTCTGTTTCAGTGCAATAAAACACAAAGAGAGGCTGTTTTTTTTTTTTTTAAGTCTATTGTAAACTGCTTCAAAATGTGGATAAATGATGACTCTCTAGCTGGAGTTGCCATACATATTGAGCTATTAAAGATAAAAACACCTGTATATGTATAATTTAATGCTTTTTAATTAGATTGATCGAAACAACTGAATATTTTTTTTACAAGAGATGAATGAACGGGCCATAATGAGAATATAATATTGTTTTGTGCTTCTTTAGCCTTAAGAATTGACTGCACTAGCAAGAAAATGTACCATAACTTAATTGGTGGTTTTCAGATTATATAATGTGATGGTGTCGTATTATCAGATGGGGGAGCAAGAGTTTTCTCCATTGATTACATTGTATTTGGCCATGAAATATGCAAAAGGTAAATTCATAAATGCCAAACCTGTTGAACCTCAAAATTTTAACAATATGACTTTTGGCTGCCCCCCGTCTCTATTAAATATTATTGGCCTATAGAATATTGTGATATATCTGAAATCCAGCAATAGCACAAATGCCTAAAATGGAAATAGTTACTAGACACTACATATACACAAGTTTTATGTGGAAGTGAATCATTATTTTCAAAGTGTTCAGTCCAAATCCATTATATAATCCATCTAAAGCAGCAGAGATGTGACATGTAGCAATAGCTCCTCTGTCACAGTCTATGGTGAGTGCCAGGCTGCACAGGTGTGTCTTAAGGCTGGAGCTCTGTGCGCGTCTGGAGCCCTGTGCTCGTCTTATGGCTGGAGCTCTGCATCTTACGGCTGCAGCTCTGTGCGTGTCTTAGTCCTGGCAGCTCTGTGCGTGTCTTAGTCCTGGAGCTCTGTGCGTGTCTTAGTCCTGCAGCTCTGTGCGTGTCTTAGTCCTGGAGCTCTGTGCGTGTCTTAGTCCTGCAGCTCTGTGCGTGTCTTAGTCCTGCAGCTCTGTGCGTGTCTTAGTCCTGCAGCTCTGTGCGTGTCTTAGTCCTGCAGCTCTGTGCGTGTCTTAGTCCTGGAGCTCTGTGCGTGTCTTAGTCCTGGAGCTCTGTGCGTGTCTTAGTCCTGGAGCTCTGTGCGTGTCTTAGTCCTGCAGCTCTGTGCGTGTCTTAGTCCTGGAACTTTGTGCATATCTTAGACCTTGAACTTTGTGCGTGTCTTAGACCTGGAATTGTGTGCGTGTCTTATGGCTGCATCTCTGTGCGTGTCTTAGACCTGTAACTCTGTGCGTGTCTTAGGCCTGGAGCTGTGCATGTGTCTTACGGCTGGAGCTGTGTGCTGATGGAGGAAAACTTCTCCAAAAACACATAGTACGTGCCCGCTCCTGCTGCCATTCCACAGTAAATGACTATTTATCATGGCAGCGCTGAGTGTGACAGGCCTGCCTCTGCCCCATTCACACAGACACTCCACAGGTGAAATTAGGCCCATCGTTCCCACAGAATAAACCACATGAGGCAGAGCTTTTGGCTGGCAGATTGGCCTATAGGTACAGGACCTGTCTAACACTGGGAGCTGTTGGCTCAATCTCTACCTCTGACAGCATACTTTATTCTAGAGGTGGATGACAAGCGGTGGGTGGATTCTATTATTCTATACATCTACGGGACCCAGACAATCAGCCCACCTGCTTTTACCATGTGCATCTTCAGGCTATAGCTTTTCAAATGTTTCAAAAGCAGACAGACCACCGAGACCCATTTTAAGTAAAAACACATGGAGGAATTAATAAGTGTATATTTGCATATTTATAACGGCTTTTTAAATTAAGCTAAAACGACAGCATTGACTGATTAAATCAATCAAATCAAGTGTTATGAAGTTTATGAAAATGTATGTGGAATAAACTTGCATTCATTTTCCACCCAGAAAGACCAAAGCCAAACAAAGTCCTTGAACATTTTTTTTAGACCATTTTGCTTTGTATGCTATTATTAATTGACCAATAAACAGTAACAGAACGCCCACATTACTGCAAATCAACCAAATGTTCTTGTTTATATCGACAAACACTCGGAAGTGGCCTTATATTTCATGTCAAAGTTATTCTTTTCCAATAACATTCTGGCCAACAGCTGCCAGTGTTCTATCGTAAATTGCAGTTTTTAAGAGACGCGTCCCCTCACTTTAGTCAGAACTTTAGCCTAAAACTCTCCTCTTTCATATCCCGTCCCCTCATAGCTTCTAGCCCTGTATCTTGCAGACTTATTAGAATGCCTCTGACCTCATTATGCTGCATAGACCCGCATGCGTTTTTTCTGTTTTTAATATCTCCAAAAGTTACCAAGACTGGTGACTTTATACATAGTGATTTCTGTGAGTGGGAAGGGATTGGCCTTCAGAATGCATCCCAAAAGCTGCAAGCGCGTTGATGTAAATGAGGAAATAAGCAAGAAGAGGATGCGGCGCTCTCGATCAAGGGGCCTGGGAGACTCGGCGATAGTGCAGGTGTTTTGGCTGTTTTTTGTGTACGGCAGGTGCCTGCGTGCTGGGAGGGAGAATGCTAGCCAGAGCAATATTAAAATAAGCACCGACAGCACTCACCGCCACAAGAATCATTTTGACGAGGGACTCCAACGAAATAATAAATAAAAAACGAAACACCTGCGTTGCTTTGACTCGGCGGGCTGCAGATGTGGACTACCCTCATTACACAAACACACACACAGACATATACACGGGTAACACGCACAGGTTTAATCTTCACAGGCAGGTGAGCCAAGAACAGACACAGCCAAACATGGAGGTGCTAATGGACGAAGGCTTGTGGAAGCACAGTGATCATCATTCAATTATTTGTACATTTATTATTAATGATAGGGGAAAGTGTGTTCAAAATTTGCAGATGACAGAAAGGTGTAAAAGGCATTGTAAAATACTCCCAATAAACATTGTTATTATAATTTGAAAATGACAATTTATAGATCCCCAAGGCACTATTGCATAACTTTTTAGCCCAAAAAATGGAAAATAAAAGCACGTTTTATTCATTTTTATTGCACTCAAGTACACATACAAACAAGTATCCTAATTGTGAGTGGATTTACATCTTCAGAAACCCGACCTCAGCTGCTTGTCTCCGTAGAAATGTTGTTCCAGTATTCCACTGTATGGCATGCATACCACTCCGTTCTCCATGAAGATTGTTCCAAAGTGTGCTTTTAACTGCTTTTCTATTTACATGGAATCACGCAGGTGAGGTGCCAGCTCCAGAAAGTTAAACAGTGTTAAAACGGTACTTGATAAATGAAATGGGGTTACATCATGAGGTGCAGACAGAAATTCTTCTTCTTCTTAACATTCTCCAACAGGAGGGAAAAAAGTCAATAGCATCTGAGGTCGGAAAGAAAGACAAAACCTGGCGACAAGTGAAGAGACGTGAAAATGAGGAGTGAATAATTGATCAGAGTGAATAAGCACACTCTGGCTCAGGATCAACACAGTCCACTCTATAAATAGTGCCTTTCCAGTGGCTGCAGCTGAGCTCTGCGTCCCCCGGGCCCTCGGGTGTCTCCGAATGGGTCCTTAAGGAGACTGTGGCCGCATGAATCTCCACAGAAGAGCCGCAGCTAAACACATGTGCCATCATCAGCGACAGGCCCGGGCCAGCTGCTCCACACCGCTCAGCACTGTGGACGGATATGCGACGTAATTACATAACAAAGACGCTCTCTAATCGGGTCCTGCGTCCTGCTGCAGCCTACAGCTCTGACTCTGGGACTAGGAATCAAGAAAACAACACATTTAAACACAGTCAGCACTGCTATTCCCTGTATCTAGTAGTTTTGGGATTAGACATCTGTGGTACATAGGGTGGTCAAAAAAATATACCCTGATACTAATCGATAATAAAACCATAATCCAAAATTGTTATATCAATACTGAAAAAAAAGCTACAAAAATAGGAAAAGGAATGTTTTGTGAGTGGTCTGGATCAAAACTGCATAAAATCCACAGTAATATTAAAGATTTCTTTAATACAACTGATCCGAAGGTTGGTGGTTCGAATCCTGCTCTCGACTAAACATAAAAATCATTGTTAGAGTGGTCCAGTCCACTCCCACAGGTTGGCAGTGCGATTCCAGCTCTCACAGATAAATGTTGTGTCCTTGGGCAAGACACTTGTGAAAGGGTAAGTAGTTCCTTGATGTAAAGCGCTTTGAGTCCCTTGAAGGTGGTGCTATATGTTGGTATTTTGTGTTGAAATTTACTTTTTATTGCCTAAAAATTGTGTTTTTTACTATCATTCTTGGTATTGAGTATCGAACCTCCTCCTCAGCATCGAAATCAGGTTAAAAAGTTTTGTATATACTTTGAACGATTGAGTTTTGAAGTTTGAAATAGTTATTGAAGAACATGAAACCCAAAAAAACTCAACCAATGGTGTCGTTTTGGTTTATTATGAGATATTGATTGATTGATTATAACAATGAGCGAATGAATAAACATATTGTAGCGTCATTTGTTATGGCCCCGGCTCAAAAAACTGTAACAAAATAAAGGGGTGGACAACAACGGCAGAGTTTTAACCCTTTTGTCAGGGCATTTATTTAGAAACTACAATAATAGTCATGTTCCTGTCACCAGTGTATCTGAATCGTGTGCTGTGGATGCATGTGGTGTGAATAACGATCGGTAAGACAACGTTTTGTGTTTTGAGGTGTATGAAGGTGCCAAAACGAAGGAACACCAGTGGCTGCAGTGTGGAGGACCGGAGGATGGAGAGTTGAGAGAGAGGAGGCAGCGGAAGTGTGCCTTTTACACGCCCTAGTGGTTCCCAAAACTGTCCAGCACTGCACCTCAGACAAAAAAAACCCCCACAAAAACACACACATAGAGACAAATTCAAGTCAAACTGTAAAGACAAGATAGAAGATAAATGTGAGTTTGGCCTAAAGGTTACAAGAAGACCTCACTATAATTCTGCTCTTTAAAAATGTATGATTATGAAGCTGCCCATTGAATCGTGCTAACCTCATTGTCCCTGTGTGGCCCTGCTGAACCCACCGAGCTCCATTGTCAGTAAAGACAATAGCTCCAATCTGTTTACTGGGAAAGGCTGTGCTCACCATTGCTCTCGTTTCCCTCAGCTATCGGTGTCACGAAGCAAACTGTGTGTAAAATTATTACACATTTAGGTCTTCGCTATTGTTGAGGTGAAGCCATTCCCACTCCGAGATCCATCACCGTTAATGTTCCTAAGGAAACTCTGGCTTATCCTAATTATCACAAACACAGACTAGCACAATTTACTTGTTTAATCAAATGGTGTACTTTGTTTAATTAGCTGGGTTTGAGCACGTAGAGAAGCAGGAAGACGGAGATTTTGGAGAGGAGGGAGATGGCTATGCTCGTACAATCACTGTTTGCCTGAGGACAAAGGGAATTAGAAAGAAAATTACCAACCCATTGTGGAATCTGCTCTCCAAGCACAAAAATTAGACACATTTCACAAAACTCCTACAAAGAGCGTCTCGAGGTAGGAGAGACTGCTTAACAACACGTAAACACCAACTTTTCTGCAGTTTGGAAGTCCGTTTATAGTTGGGTTGTCTTAACTTTTAGATTTTATGTTGCACTTAGAGGTTAATTGCGTTGCATGTTGGTCCTGTATCTTATTTTACTGTCGGCCCTGCCCACTTTTGCCTCTAAATGCTCCAAACTTCTTTTTGGTGGCACTTAGTTTAGTTTAGTTTACTTATTTGAAGGACAATGTGCAGTTACATTAAAAAGATGGCTCCTCCAGATTTAGCACAAAGCTACTTTCCATCTGCAGTCCTCGACATACAAACATTTAACATATGTAAAAATAAAACATTACAAGTTAAATTCAATTACTTCCGGCTAAGCAGGAATCCTGTTCATTTCAAAGGAGGATTGGCTGGCCTGGGAAACGCCTTGAGGTTCCACGGGAAGAGCTGGAGGCAGTGTCTGGGGTGAGGGACAGTCTGGGAGTCCCTGCTGTCCCTGCTGTCCCTGCTGTCCCTGCGACCCGGCTCTGGATAATGAAAGAAAATAGATGGATGGATGGATAGAAATTATTTTCTGCCAAGATCAACAGCCCCATGCAACGTAATTCAACTTTTGGAGTAAGGTGAAAAGCAAATAAAGAACGTTAGAGTTAATTTTATGATGAGTTTAGTGAAAAAGCTTCACACACAAGTATTGTAACCGCTTTGACAAGACCTGAAATTTTATGAAAGTGCCTAGACCAGACATGTCAAACTCAGGCCCGCAGGCCAAATTTGGCCCTCGATATAAATATATTTGGCCCGTGAGATCATATCAAATATGTTTTAGAGCTGCCCGCCGGTCATTGCGCCAATATAGCGCATGCACCTCTAATACTATGAATCCCAGAATGCTTTGCAAATGTGTTGGCGCCGGCCCCCACCACTTCTGTTGACACCCATTAGCATCTGCTACCTGTCGCCTCACTCAAATTTAATCCACCCCTTCTGAAAAACATGCAGATGTTGTCGAAATTTTTCAATAAATATGTAGTTGGCCCACGACCTAGTCACAGTTTTAAATTTTGTCCCTCTGTGAATTTGAGTTTAACACCCCTGCCTAGACAATGGGCAGGTCAAGGTTGAGTCTCTTTGCAGACATTTGTCATTGTCAAATACAGATACTCAAAGGTGAACTATGTAACTTTTCTGGTCGGGAGGATGCGCTATCTGCTTGTCTCCATGGAGATAGATAATGTCATATTGGAACATTCCAGTCAACAAAACAACATGTGCATGTAGACAAGGTGGCAGACTGTTCCCCAGAGAAGTGCATAACTTTTATTTGATCATACTTCATATTTGACTATTATTACCCATTGTTTTTCTTTTTCTCTAAGAATTACTGTTTACTGACAATGACAATAAAGCTTTTTCAGATGTGAAATAAATATAATTGGCTGTGTGCACAGAGCCCGGTAACCTCACTGTTAGCGTCACTGCTTCCTGTCTAATTTTATCTCTATGAGGTTTTTGCAGAGAAGCTAAAATGAATAAATATGTAAAGATCAGGCAGAGGACAGGGAGCTGCGGGTGGATGAACCTGACATGGTAAACATTACACAAACAAAATGAATACATACAGTATACTACAGATATTGCCCTAAGTAATATCTGTTTTATTTATTTGTGGTCAGTTTATCTAGACACTGAATCAGTATTTTCAGTACTGTATTTACACCAACCTGCTCAGGTTCTATAGGTGTAAATCAGTATTCATGCTATCAGGGCCGGTCCAGCCTATAAGCAGACTAAGCAGCTGCTCAGGGCCCCGAGGCCAGCACAGGGCCCCCAAGAGCCCATAAATTTACAATGAAAATAATATAATATATCAAGTTTTATTGGACACAGGGCTGGTGTGTTTACAGCAGCCTAAATTACCCTCTCAAACAATTACATTTGTTTTATATCTTTAGTAGTAGCAAAAATATCTGCCGCTGCCACATTTGTTTTTGAGTCGGGCAGAGGTGAGGGCAGCTATGTGTTTACACCGGTGCAAGGGCCCTTTATAATGTAAATGTAAGCCCACTGTCAGCAACTAGAACACATTAAAATCCACCAGAAACTTGTTTAGAATTTCAAAAATCTCGCCCCCCCCTTATATGTTTGTGTTCTGTTCTTGTGACTGTGGTAGTTGTGACACTCTGGATGTTTTCAGTCTGATGTTGGTCAAATAAACACAAATACAACTGGTCAAAGTGATGAGAGCGAGTCATAATGTTGTTAAATGTGAATGACCAATAGCTGAGCCAGGAGGCATCTGCTGCCGGGGCCCCCCAGACACAAATTCAGCTTAGGGCCCCCTGAATGCTAGGGCCGGCCCTGCATGCTATAACCTGGCACCAGTGTCTTTCCATGAGTTTTGTTTTGGTCAGTGTATTGTTGTGCACTGTTGTGTCAGATAAACCAATGCAGATGCTTGACTGATGTATCCAAAAAACAAAAAAAAAACAAAAAATAACACTTGGGCCTTTTCAAAAACAGCAATATATTTCCAGTCAATTTCAATTCAGTTCATTTTTGCACAACAGCAGTCGCCTCGCTGGCCTTAATAAACCAATAAACTGATTTAACCAGCAAAATGTAAAAGAAAAAAAAGAAGTTAAAAAAATGACTAAAAGTATAAAACACGTAATTTAACTATTTATTTCCAGTAGTCAATACAAAAAGTTCTCAAGTTCCCCCAATCAAAAGAGTCAAACGCAACACAAAAATCCCCAAACTGTACTCTTCAGTGTGTTCTTTTCTCCAGGACACGGGTCTCCCCCTGCTCCTCTCAGCTCAGACCCTCCACACTGTCAAATGAGACCAATTACTTGTCCAGCAATCAATCGTTCCCAGCAACTCAACCGACATCAAACTCATCGATTGTGAACAAGGCTCTTCTCCGCGTAAGGTGATCAACCCCTCACTACCGCTCTCAGGGCACATTGATTTCTGAGGCCACTGCTCTCCGGCCAGAAGAATGGATATTGTTCAAGTACAGGTGGTTTACACTTTGGCTGAAAGTTACTGGGAAGTGTTGCACAGAGAGAGCTCGGGTCAGATGGTTCTATCGTTACACTACCGCCCAAGGTCGAACGAGACACACGACGTCGCTGATGAACTGTGCTTTGTGTAGAGGAGAGAATTTATACTTATATTGAAACTCTTCAGGTTCTTTACAGCCTGAATCTATGAATTATTATTTTAAAATGTCACTCCAAGTACCACCACTGAAAATATTAGTCTAGTTTCATTTTGTAGTAAGTTTGAGATTCCCAGACTACTTGAAATAACATTTAACAATAACTACACCTTAACCTGCTGAGACCAGAACTCTTCCATGGCTTTATTCATTTCTCTTTGTTACTTGGGCTGATTGAACCTGATGAGTAAAAACTAAGAATTATTTTTTTACATTATGTAGTTTCTGAGAAAAGCGATCCCTGGAATATAGGCTTTTTTTTTCTATTTTGCTCAAATTATGAAGTTTGAAACCTGCTGAAAAGTCTGAGGGGTTTATGTTTAAAACAATAATTAAAAAAAAAAAAACTTTTACTTTTCAATCTTCAAAAATGTAGTGGAGTAGAAAGTACAGATACTCAAATGTCGTGAAGTAAAAGTAGAAATTACCCACTGCATTTACCTAAATTATACCTAAATTTGTACAGTACTACTACTTTTTGTTACTTTGTTACATTCCACTACTGCAACAGACATAAGGAGGCGGGGTGGGGGATAGAGCACTGACCTTACTTTATATTCAGACATTTATGAGCAGATATGCACATCAACACACCACAGCTATTATCTATTGATCATTATTTATTATGTATATTTTTTTATTTTGTATTTTGTTCAAATCAAAGCAGAATTGTGCATACCCATCCTCCTCCCCCATCTTTAATAAAATGCCATTAATATTCATTATTTAATTAAGAATGATTCAGGCTTAATACATTCAGTAATTACTAAGCCTGGATCCTTAATAAACTCTTTGTTCATAATGACTGAAGTCCTTGTTCATGCTTTATTAAGGTTATCAACGGTGTAGTTATGAGTTATTCCTCTAGCCTTCCACTCAAATGCAGCCACATCTAGTTTTTTTGTGAATGAAACGCCTGAAACCCGACTGTAAACTAAATCTGGGCCACATCGTCACATCGTCATCATTTCCAGCATTAACCAAATTAGCACTTAACGCCTATTGTGCTCATTGGGAGAAATCATTGAAAAGTCTTTTTTAAAATGAAGTCAGAACAGCCTGGAGGCCAAACATAAGAAACTTTTACATTGTTAGTTCGAAACAAGCTCTTAAGTCTGAAACGTGGCTGCAGACACATGAAGGATGTTGTGTCATTTTCTGAGTTTAATAAGTTTCACACACGCTGTTGTTTTGTCGTTTTCCATGGGCTGCGCGATGTGTTTTGTTTTGTTCGAGATTAATCCAATTTGTGATTGATAAGTAGATTAGCGGAGGCACAGCTATACACTCCTCTCCCTAAGCTGCTTACTTATTGGATTCACCAAGTCATCAGTTACCATGATAACAGCCCTGCCATTTGACTGTGAAAGGGTTAACAGAAAGCGAGCGTGCACACATACGCTCTGCAGGCAGGTGACAGTGAGGAATTATTCACATGCATTAGAATTTCATATTTTCCAAAAGCGTTTCATTGATCTCTGTTGCAATAAGATGCTCTCAAATTGAAAAGACGTGATTGCAGTGTTTCTCAAACTGTGGTACGTGAGCTCCTTCAGGTAGTGCATGGAGAGCTCTTCAGGATGTGGGTTTGCCTGGTTTAGATTTGTTCGTTTTATCCACTTTGCTGTCCTCCTTTGGTTCATTTCTTGATCAGAAGCAATGGTGTAGTCCACTTTCAGACCTGTTTTAGGCCTAGTTTAGACGTGGAATAGTAATGTTATACGCGGTTTAGATCTGATAGTACCAAAGACGATATATAGAAATCGACATGGCTAACCTGCTAACCGCCACGTTCCAAATAGAAAGTGAGCATGGGCGCGCTTCCAGCTCCATCAACACTGGCTCTGATTCGTTTTCTATTGAAAAACTGTCACCCCTCTCTTCGTAACTGCTGCTGTCAGGCCAGTCAGTTTGGTCTTAAAATGTTGGTATTAACCCACACGACATATTTTTATTTCGCTATTATGTCTGTAAATCAAGATATGAACATTAATAACAGACAAATCAGGCGCCTTTCTTTCCCCGAGGTCAAGCCCGCTAGCAACAGATTTGATTGGCAGTGTTGCTAAGCGCCCAGTCCCTGCTAAACCAGCAGTGCAAGCAGAGAGGGGTGTTACCTTCAACAGCCTCGCTCTGGATTGGCTCTGTGGTTGCTATGATACTCACGGTCAGAATTCCTCAAATGGAACTCGGCTCCAAATTCGCACCATAACTGCTAAACTCCTTGAGCTTCGTTTGACTGGAGTCGAACGCTATGAGTGACATCACACCCAGTTAGTCCACTTCTTTATACAGTCTATGGGTGGTACTTGGAAAGTCAAATATTTTCTTTTGTGGTACTTGGTATAAAAAGTTTTCTGGATTATTGTATTAAAAAGGATACGTAAATAAAACCGTTCAAAAGTACATTTTGCAAAAGTGTAGTTGAATACCGATACCAGAAATTTGTTTTGATACGATACTAAGTAATACTATGGCAAGTATCACAATATCAATCTGATAACAATCCCAATATGTCAAAAGAATGCCATTGAATCTTACCTTAGTACAGCAGAGCATATTTATTTTAAAACATAAACACCATTGGTATAGTGGTCCGATCCACTGACCCACAGGTTGGCGGCGCGTTTCCGGCTCTCGCAAATGAATACTGTTGTTGTGTCCTTGAGCAAGACACTTAACCCACCTCGGCCCCAGTGTCTGTGTGCTCTGGTGCATGAATGTGTGTGTGAATGGGTGAGTGTTTCCTCGATGTAAAGTGATTTGAGTGCTTTGTAAGTGGAAAAGTGCTACCGTACTGTATAGGAGCGGAAAAAAAATCTTTACTACAAGGCAAAACTTGGGCATAATCCCTTTAAACACACACTCCCTTTAAATACATACATAATATTAGCACTTGACATTGTGTATAGAGCAAATGTATACTGCACTTTCGCTTCTTTCAGGTAATATTTAATAATGCACTCGGAGAATTGTCAACCTTGTCACTCAAACTCGGCAGTGACTTTGTTTGCCAGTCAGCGTCTGAGGACTTGGGAAACAAATGTGCTGCCCTTGTTTCACTGAAGGACACTCCACACGGTGTGACCGGCGTTATCAACCTGTTACAAAGACGAGTCCTGAGAGCCGCAGGCAACAAGCGCCTCCACAACTCTTATGAATGTTTGATGAATTTCTACCTGATACGGAGTGTGAGTGTGAGACGGAGCCGTAATCACAACAACCGCACAACTGTAGTACTGCTGTGTGTGAGACTGCAGGGCAAATATTTGGATGTATTAAATGTACAATATGTGTAAAAGTACAGGTACGGGAGCAAAAAACTACTCTAGTAAAAGTATCACATGAAAAAATCTGCACTACAGCTGTGTGAGAGACAGCAAAACAAATGTTTGGATGTAATAAATGTATAATATGTGTAAAAGTACAGGTACAAGAGCAAAAAACTACTCCAGTAAAAGTATCATATGAAAAAATCTGCACAACTGTAGTACTGCTGTGTGTGAGACAGCAGAGCAAATGTTTGGATGTAATAAATGTACAATATGTATGTGTAAAAGTACTGATACTCAACCAAAAAAAAAATATATACTTGAGTAAAAGTATCATAAGAAAAAAACTGCACAACTGTACTACTGCAGTGTGTGAGACAGCAGAGCAAATGTTTGGATGCATTAAATGTACAATATGTATGTGTAAAAGTACTGATACTGGAACAAAAAAATACTCAAGTAAAAGTATTAAAGTAGCCGTTTAAAAATGTGCTTAAAGAGTCAAAAGTAGAAGTATTTCACTCATATTTTAAGGTCTTATAAAGCTTCAAATGTATCGATTTTGATATTTGTGCTGAATTTTGCTCAACAGAAACAATTGCATCAATATTTTTCTCTTTAATTTATATTTTAAATATCCCCTCAGCCTTTTCAGTATAATAAAAAAATACTTTTACCCTAATCCCAAGTGCACAGCTGTACTACTGCTGTGTGTTGGAGACAGAAGAGCAAATATTTGGATGGAATAAATGTACAATATGTGTAAAAGTACTAATACTGCAGCAAAAAAATACTCAAGTAAAAGTATCACATGAAGTCTACTAAAAGTATTAAAGTACCTGTTTAAAATTGTGCTTTAAGAGTAAAAAGAAAAAGTATTTGGTGCAGATTTTGAGGTTTTATAAGGCTTCAAATGTTCAAATAACTGGATGTAATAAATGTGCATTATGTGGTGTCAAATGAGGATAAATATAAACATGAGGTGTAAAGCGTTTTAATATGTGGAATCTGGAGCCTAAAACATTTGTTAAAAGCGCTTTACACGCTTGTCCTTGCTGTCATCTGATGCAACGCCAACATCTGCTGCATACAACTGCTCAGCGATCCCTTCTGCTTTTATAGTGCGAAACTCTGTGAAGCTTGTGAACAAATGTAGAGCAGACTTTAAACACTTATTAACAGAAATAAAATACAAAATACATCACAAATGCATTGAGTTCCATGGTAACCTATTTTTTATTTAATTCATTTATTTTTTTTGCTCACAGATAATGATGTTGCTAATTGCTATTACAATAATTTACCAGTTTAATTTAAAACCTTTTCTACAAAATCAACTTTTCAGAGAGTTTGACCATGTTATCACTTTTTTCCCCCTTCTCATTTACCCTCTCAAAGCTGTATTTTTGGAGTGATTCAAGCATGTTTGAGCAATCCTTAAACCAGGGGTGTCCAAACTACGGCCTGGGGGCCAAATGCGGCCCTCAGACCAATTTTTATTGCCAGGCCTCCTGCTGAACCGGCCCAGTTGATCATAAGCAGTACTTTTAACAGCAAATTAAACTATTTCTACCACTATAACCTCAAACGTCACATTGCAGTGTGATACAGACCTAAAATGAATGTGTTTCAAGCCTTAATACACAGCGGCTCTGTCAAAGCTGTGTTTAAAAACCGCACTGCATTGATCACTGGTCATTGGCCCTTTGCTTTGAATATGTTTTGAGATGTGGCCCTCGATTAAAAAAGTTTGGGCACCTCTGCTTTAAACTCTTATTTTCAAAACGCCATATTGCCGATCAAGTCCTGTTTCCACTGCCGGCGTCATATGCCCACTGCTCTGTACTTACTTCGTGCTTAATCAAGGATTCAGCAGCCATTTTGGTACAAAGGGGAGAAAAAAAATCCGCTGTTTGCTAGTTACCCATAGCTATCCATAGAAGAGGCCAACAGCTCCACAGCTCTTTGTTGTGATGACATTTATGGCGATGTCAGCTCCCATTGGGCAACGCAACGCAGAAGCCAGACATGTTTCTTTTATTCAGTTGTTTTTGTTGAATATTGCCATTTAAAATGTGCACATTAAAACATTATGATCCACGGGTGTCAGAGATTATAGCTATATACCAGACACAAGCACAATAGGTCTTCTTTAATATTAATATTGAGTTCTTCTAATGCTTTTAAACTAATTGAAATATAACCATTGTATGTTGTAATTTAATTAAGGAAACCTAGAACTTAACTCTAGTCCCAGTGGAGAGGACATGACCCCGTGCTTGTCTGTGTGCACACATTGATTTCATCGGAGGTGGTAGATTAAAATATCTCTTTCGTTGAATGCATGGAAGCTCTCTATCGCTCCATGCAGATGTGCGCAATAAAGCCACATCTGTAGGAGATACAAGTCAGACTCCTGTTCCACGTTAACCAGGCGCAGCTCTGCTGGACCAGTCGCCGTGGCAGCACTTCCTGTCTTTTTTCTGCCAGGGAGCATTATCTGTTTTAAATGCACTTCCAATTGAGCCTGGGAGCTGTAAAAGTGGGCTCTGGGTCTGATCTCCCAAACAGCAGTGCAGTCTGTGTGCAGTCTGTGTGCAGTCTGTGTGCAGTCTGTGTGCAGTCTGTGTGCAGTCTTTGTGCTGTCTGTGTGGTGGCCTGAAATGCAGCGCTCATGCATCTCTAAAGGTAATTAGATAAGAGGCAGTGGAAAGTGTCAGAGCCTGTGATGAGCGCATTAGAATAGCTCCAGCAGCTGGGACACAGCTTTCCACAATAACAGGAAGGAGACTCACAGGTAACAGGCCTATCTCTGCTCTCCCTGTCCAAACACACCAGCATGTTCAATACGAGTGGGCTATGATAGGATCCTATGCCCTGTGATAGCCAAAGACACACAATGTTGCCAGGCGAGTCAAATATATGTCATCTTGGTAAGACTTTATAATAACTACAGTATTTACAGTCTTTATAAAGCTTTGAAATGTATTCCATTTTTTCAGTTCTAGTGCAGCCAGTTTTTAGACTTAGACCAGCCAAATTGATCATAAGTAGTATTTTTAACAGCAAATTAAACTATTTCTACCACTATATCCTCAAACATCACATTGCAGAGTGATACAGATGTAAAATGAATCTGTTTCAAGCCTCATTAATACACAGCGGCTCTGTCAAAGCTGTGTTTAAAGCACCGCACTGTATTGATCACCAGTCTGTGGCCCTCCGCTTTGAATATGTTTTGAGATGTGGACCTCAGTAAAACAAAAAGTTCAGACACCTCTGACTTAGATTGATTTCAGTGGCCAATTGTGCTTTGTTACATTTCACCAAATCAAAGTTTCTACTGCAGTCTTATTGTCAGGAATATGCCCTTCAAAGCACAATCCTTCATCATCATGTTTTGAGATGTGGCCCTCGATAAAAAAAAGCACCTCTGACTTAGACAATAATGAGATCTTGTATTAAAAGTTCACATAAATTCAACAAGCAAGTGAGATATTCAGGCAGTGAATCAAGTAGTCTATATATAAATACTTTTTACACAGCGATGGGCAACCTACTTTTTTATAGAGTGATGGGTTTTAAATTCATCACCTGTTATGAAACGAGGGGCTGAGTGAAAGAGTGTACATAAACGTTTCTGATAGGTTCACACTTAACCTAATTAGAGTTCAAAAGAGGAGAAGACAGAGAGATTATTATTGCTATACTCATGAGGAGAAAAGGACGGGGAGGCCGAAACCTTCAGTTTTACAACCTCCTCTCCCTTTCTGAAGTCTCCACCGCCTTTCTCCTCCTTTATTCAGTTAGGAACCCTAGTTACTTGTATCACTGCTCACTCTCAAGGGGGGAGGGGGACAACAAGCAGTGAGGCAGTGAGAAAATCACATATTACAAAGTTCATTTCAAAATATTGTTGCTTAAGCATTCCTTTCAGTCCTTATTCGCCCAAACACCTCTCAGGGTGTTTCCTGTTATCTCCCATGGTCATTCAACTTTCACAAGACATTCTCTGCAAAGCTCAGAACACAGACATAAGTGCATAAATCATATTGGGTTACATATCATTTTTATAGTGATTATAATAAAAATGAACATTACATTACCTTTAAGATTCACAGTGAGATCAATAAACATGTGAAAAAAAGATTGTACATCAGTTTCAATGTAGAGGCTGAAGTCTGCATGTATATTATATCTCCATAATCCAGGACAGCTGATAATGTTGTTTACATGCCCTGTTTGGTTGTAAAAAAAAAAAAAAAATAAATAAAATTCTAATGAAATAAATCTATGGAAAAGCATATTAAGTACGATTCCTATTGTGTAGTGGTTTCAATCGATAAACATGTATTGTGGTGAATTAGATCAGACTCGGGTCAATGCATTAAACAGCCTTATTGTTATAGATTTTTAAACATGTTTTTGATCTCACTCATGGCCATATTTTTGGTCATCACCAGTGAGAGTAAACAGCAGCTGCTCACAGTGCAATAACGTCTTTTTGTAGATCAGGAATTAAATAAAGCAGTGGCTGGAAAGATAAATGAATTTTGGTGATGGGGACAATCTATCTTCACTGCTTCACTGCACTTATTTACCAAATCTTAGCTCCTAAAAGGCCTGGGATTCTGGCTTTTAGTGAGAAGGACATGCGAGTGCACGCGGATGGCAGCTGTGGCCATCCGTCATCTCAGCTGGGCTTAAATACTGAGAGAGTGGTACATCTGACACGGTCCAGAGCAAACACACATGTACCGCAGGCTCCATAGGTCCACAGACTCCATAGACTCCATAGGTGTAATGACAGGCTAAGTGCAGGAGGTGCGCTCAATCATGGGTTAAAGCAGACCTATTATGCAAAATCGACTATACAGAGCTTTTAGCCGTGTTATAATTGTTTCCCTTCCTCATTTACCCTCTCGAAAGTGATTCGTGCATGTTTGAACAACGTTTAATTGCATGTTTTCAAGACGCCATATTGCCAATCAATCCACATTTTCACCGCCACTGGCATACGCCCACTGTTCATTCTTCAGTTTTATTTTCTTAATCGATGATACGCGTGGGATTCGGCTGCAAAATCCACTACTCGCCAGTGTGATCTGCAGCGATCCATAGGAGGGGCCGACGGCCAAACAGCTCTTTGTTGTGATGATGTTTAAGGCGATGTCAGTTCCCTTTGGGGACCACAGTTTTCTAACGCAGAAGTCAGCGGTTCTGCAGTTGCGGTATTTGGTATGGATTTTCACATAGTATGGCAGCTTGATTGTATTCAGTTAAAGATGTTTTGTGGCTTAAAAATACCTGTATAGCTTGGCTTGATAGTGCCACCTGCTTGTTTCCATGAAGGTTAATATGTTTTATGTCGTACTGTTTCCAGGCAAAGTAATAACATCGCCATGGAGACAAGTGGGTGGCGGAACTTCCACCAGAAAAGTAACATAGTAGACCTTTAACTATGGCCACCAACATTGCCTATAAAAGTATTGACGGACATAAATGCTGTTTTATGAAGTATTTAAGGGTGATTTAAGTCAACTATTGATCCACAACTGTTTTGACACGAACTGGCTAACCACCCCTGCATGATCAGAGATGCGCTGACTGTATGACATTGATTTGCACTGATGTGTGACCTCTATAAGATGTGTATGAAGCATGAAGGAAAGCTATCTTTAAGGCAATATAACCAAACATATCGATCACTCTGCGGGCACAGCTTCAACAGTAGCTGGCCGGTACTCATCGGCTCCTGCTGACGGCACAACTTTGCAGAGCTATTGCTTCATAAATGAATGGGAATCTGTCCTCTTGCCCCGCCCGCTCCCTGGATTTTCTACCATAAATCCTGTTGGCTTTTCGGCACCCATTTGTTGTGGTTGTCCCTGGAGCGGCGCTGGCAGTGGCCCAGTGCAGTCCCTCAGACACATACAGACAGATGGGCTTTGTGGCCCGATGGCAAAGATGTGAGCGCGGCCTTAAGCTTTCATCAACAAGGCCCTGACGAATGAAGACCCTCATCATCGTAGGTTAGGGACCATTAGTCTAACATTACTTTATCTGTTTGGGCAAGTGCCTGCTTCACAACCATCCAACTGCAGGGCCATGGCAACTTGGCACCAAAACGTACTTGTATTTAAAGCGTCTGTATCTGATTTAAGCCTGATTTGTCTTGCTCCAGTACAGATATTTTGACCTCCAGAGCTGCTTATATGATATACTATATGTCTGCTGCCTGTTGTCTCCCTCTTATTAGAAAGCATTTTATTTGTCCAATAATAAGGATGTACAAAGTAGCATATTAGCTGTTGTTAGCTTTACCCCTGCAAACTCTCCACTGGTCTCAAAAAGTTGTGAAAAGCACTTACAAACTCATTGTGCCTCTAATTAGAAAGCGTTTCATTTATCTGATAATCAGGATGTGCAAATTAGCATACTAGTTGTTGTTAGC
Organism: Periophthalmus modestus; assembly: GCA_019594935.1. Classification (NCBI taxonomy): domain Eukaryota; kingdom Metazoa; phylum Chordata; class Actinopteri; order Gobiiformes; family Gobiidae; genus Periophthalmus; species Periophthalmus modestus. The sequence continues at coordinate 8,197,032 of JAIEZT010000007.1, read as the reverse complement.
TTTACCACTGCAAACTTTGCACTGGTCTCAGGAAGTTGTGAAAAGCACTTACAAACTCATTGTGCCTCTAATTAGAAGCTATTTTATTTGTCCGATAATCAGGATGTACAAATTAGCATCCTAGTTGTTGTCAGCTATACCCAGCCTATAACCAGTCTAAGCTGCTGCTTAGGGCCCCGAGGCCACCAGAGGGCCCCCACGAGCCCATACATTTATATTGAAAATAATGTTTGGAAAGTTTTTTCTGAAAACTAAAACACTCGGTCTACTAGTTTACATATCCCTCTCAAACGATTAGATGAGTTTATTTCCAGTAACTAGATATGTTTGGCCTACATTTGTTTTTTATTCTGGCAGTGGCGTGGACAGCTACATGTTTACACCTGCGTGAAGGACCCCTCCCTTTGAGGTGCGCTGTGGAAGCACTGCGGCAGCTGAGGGACATTTGAATGGGCGCTTTACAGACTAAAAGACTAAAAGTTAGTGAAGTTCAGTTTATGTAAAGTACGGGACAATGTTTGAAGAGCCCAGATGAAGATCGTTTTGGGGAAAGAGGGATTTTTCAGAGACGACTCGAAACATGCCAGCATTTTCCACCAGTGGAGCTGCAGCTAAAACGGCGAGGCTGGACGTGTATAATTGTGCAGACAGGACACACCTCAGAGCGACAGAGGACACCAGGTGAGTCCGTTTATTACACTGGCTGTTTTTGGTTGTGTCTGATCCTTTTGTCTCTAAACATCAGATGAGGTGAGTGTAGTTAAAGCAGGCCACTGCTCCTGTGTCAGAATAACAACGTTGATATTAGCAGAAACCTCTTTGTTACTTTGCGGGACAAAGAACGACCTGTGAACGACTCTGAATGTGTTGTGAATGCTCATAAAGGGATGCACCGATACCACTGCAGAAACGAGTACGAGTACTTCATTTTGAGTAATTGCCAGTACTGAGTAAAGATATCGATACCAGACATTATTTTTACTGGTGTTTGATTATAGCGGTGAATCTAATTAGTTTTGGAGGATTTTTATAATATAGCCTATTTTTTTCAAAGTAGAATGCTTATCTTATCTACTTAAATCACTGTAGTTTGACATAATTCCAGTATAATTTATTTAGATAAGCACCTGACTTTAAGATGTACCACTTCCTCTTTGCAGACTGCGCTCCTCCGAGCTAACTGCTAACAGGCTAACTGCTAATGAGCTACCTGCTAAAGCGCTAATTGCTAACATGCCACTGTGAGGATAACGGTGACTGCTGTGTTACTTTTACCAGGGCCACACTTTCACCCATATGTTCCTGCTGTACGGTCTTTGAAAAGCTCCGAACTTGCTCTATTCAGTCGCTAAATGTGTTTGTCAATTATAACAAGTTACAATGCATGACCAAACAGCTAATCGCTAGCGCCACTTAGCAACGTTAGCATGCTACTGTCGTAAATACAAGCACTGTGCTGATATGCTCTGTGAACTATTAAAAAAAAACCTTACGAATCCTAAATATTTATATATTTCACGTGACACATATGATTACAGTTTAATGTGCAGAACAGTGAATGTGCAGCTTTATGTCCAGATCTCACTGTTCTGTTGAGAGATGAGCTGTGAGTCAAAGAGGCAGCAGCTACAGTGGTATCGGCTCTTGGTCGACAGTATCTTGCTCTGGTATCGATAATCAGGACGTGCACCATCTAGTTGTTGTTGTAAACTCTGCACTAAGCTCGATCGGCTCTTGGTATCGACAGCACATCTTGCCACTAATCAGAAACCGTTTTATTTGTCCGATAATCAGGACGTGCACATTAGCATCCTAGTTGTTGTCAGCTTTACCTCTGTAAACTCTGCACTGGTCTCTGAAAGCTGTGAAAAACGGTTACAAACTCACCATGATGAATAATTTGAATGCTTGGAGTGTAAGGTAAGCGGTGAATAACTTTGAACCACCGCAAACAGTTTAAAATGAACTCATTCTGGTTTTCGAGTTTTTGAGACAGTGTCTTTAAATCAAAATGTTGTAGAAATTACTGTTCCTAATTATTCCAACGTCTTCCCGCAGCAGGTACTGATACTTTTTTTTTACTATGATGACAAATGGCTGAAATGTTCTGTGGTTTTTAAATGCCTGGTATTCTTTTAGTTCTATTCATTTTCCCAAACAAATCAGTTTTAATCACAGGGTTAGAGAGATCACGGCAGAAGCCTCTCCCAGCTGACAAAAGGCAGATCTTTGGCAATAGCCCCAGAAGCTTAAAACTGTATGGCAGAAATGTATGCTCTGTTGATTGAAGCTATAATGTATAATACTATGGTTTGGTTTGGCACAGCTTATAATGCGATGCTAATTCTGCAGCCAGTGTCTTGCTATCTATTTCCAGATTTACATTCTGAATTTTTGCTATGATGAAGGACACAAAGGTCAACTAAATCAGACACAGTTGCAAAAAGAACACACCATGATACTACTTGTCCATCATAGGAAGCCTACAGTGCAATTACCGGATCACAAAACCAGTTAGCGTACGATCATTGCTGGGTTATGGGTTAATTTCAGTGCCTGTATGATGAATATCTATGAAGAAGGAAGAAGAGAAAACACGACTCTTTTGATCAGTCTGGAAGTTTTGGCACAAGTTTAAAGTTTACTGCTCAAACTGCGGAGTTTTCCTAATCACTGTGCGGTTTGCTCAGGGATGGCAGTGTTTACAGAAGGGAGACTGATGAAATAGCTTTGATTACGAGCATGCACACACTCCCTCTTTCGATGCTTGGGACCTTCATATGCTCATTTCATATAAGTCTTTAGGAAATGAGATGTACCAAAATATAGTCAAGGCGATGAGGGATTGTTTAGTCTGATTTGCGCTTGACAAGAAAAACGAAATCCAAATTCTCGTTTTTGGGGCTCACCTGAGTACGAAAGATGTGTTTTGTTTTAGATAATATTAAAATGCTCGGTGTACTTTGATGGTGATGTCTTAGTTTGCCCAATGTTTTATCTTGAAGAAGAAGCTGCACTTAAAGGAGGCGTTCTACGATGTGGAACCAGAGCTGCCAGCAGTGCAAAATATAGAAAAAACTAAACAATCTAATTCTTTAGATAGACTGTTACTATGCAAGCGTAAATGTAACCTGAGAGTGTACTTTTTCTTCAGCAGCTGAGCCATAAGGGCTTGCAAATGATTCTATTTATTCATATGGGCTGTTATATTCTATGAGCGCTGACATTATTCATCTGGCCGTAGGTAATAATGGGAGCATATGTTATATTAAACACCTCATATAATGTAAAGTAGTTATCTATAGTGTGTCCCTAAGAGAGCCACAACCAGAGGAAATACATATACAATTATTTTTATTGCATAACCCACCCAAGATTCAATTCCATATGTACAGGGTGCATCGTACTACACCAAATCGTGTTATGAAACCTTAAGTATGTTTATATTTTTTATTATGATTTGATTTGAAAAGTTCTTTACATTGAAATAGTTTGAATTCACAATTAACAGTAGTTTAAAAGTAGATAAAACATAGTTCAGAACTTAATTATTGATAATAATTGCGTGAAATAAGTAAGGGACGGTTTTACATTTTCAATTTGGACAATCCTCAGTGGAGACACTTGAAATGCAAGAGTAATAAAATATTGTTTAATGCATGAGTGGTCCTATTCTCTAAATGGAATATAAAGTGGTCTGAATGCCTGAACACACCATTTACTGTTAGTCAAAGTGAGTGCTCTGACCAATCGCAGTGCGTTTACGGGTCACCTCCTGATTAGCTCCCATCATCTCTAATGATCCCTTCATCTCAAATATCATTCCAGACTTTGACGGTGTGTGCATCAATTTTCAACATGTTATTAGCAGGACAGTCCCAACACAAACGGACGACTTTCACGCTCCGGCCGAAGCAAATGGAACTAGTTATGTGGAATGTGCTGATTGAAGTCAGGAGACGGCGGAGGGACACTTTGAGATGCCAGATATGCACACACGGATTTCTTGATGTAGTTCCAATGACAAATCCAAGTGCAAATCTTATCACATAATATCTTTTTTTCTTTCACAAAAGAATACAGACCAACCAATCCAATGACCTATTTAGAATGCCTTTTGGACACTACAAATTAATCCATTATGTCGAAAGCATTTTTGTTACAATCTTGTTAAATGTTGCAAATCTTGGGGCACATTCACACTTACACTTTCACCACATCAAAATTAGACTAAACTGAGATTAAACCCGGACTAGACCAGGACCAAAGGGACCAAACCAAATCTACTTTAGACTCAAACTGGGCCCAGACTAAGACATGGACAAATGTGAATGTGCCCTTAAAGAACAAAGCAGCCATTTTTAATATAATGACAGAAAACTACCTCCCAGACCACTGGCATGATTTGTTTTCTGCTAGTTAGTATCCAGTAGATGTTAATATTGCAAATGCTTTCAAATGAGGTGAAGAAGCCAGATTTAATGACTACACTAGAGCAATTCAGCTACCACAATGAAACAAAACAAATGGCTAGTTGTGAAAGTTTGTGTTTCCCATTTGTACTTTGGCTCTGCAGGTTACCAACTGTGGCAGGTGAAGATACTTTGTGCCCAGCTCCGAGTTGGAATCTTTAAAATATACCTTGCAGCATTTAGCGCTTAGTAAAAAGAGCTGCCGTTTAGAGAAAGCACCTGCATAGTGTGGCGCATACATCTCTCCGTATGTTGGGGCCATTTGCTGGGAACGCCTGAGGGCTTTCACAGAACTCCGGCTCAAGCCAAAACTCTCCCTCGCAGACAGGAAAAGGGGTCAGCGCTGTTAATGACTGCTCCACTTTGCTGAATGCTCGATGTGCTGTTGAACTGCTATTGTGATTCTCCAATTTAAAATCTATACATTATACATATGACCACAATGCACACTGTTTCTGTCAGTAAAAATGCAACGACAGTGTGACAAGTGCATCTGGGAATTGAACAAACAACTGGACACAGAATAAGTACTCAAGTACCCCATGGTTCATTATGGACTCTTAAAAGTTTCTGTAGTAAATCCTACATAAAAACAAGGTAAACAGAGATCAGCAACTGTTCTGTATTAATAATAGCCTAGACATTTGCAATGGTAAATACTAGGCACAGTTGTAATCCGCAGTTGCAGCTTGGCACAGTAATTCTTGGGTACTTAACTAATTATTATATACTTACAGAGGCAATTACATCCACACACAACAATCACTACAAGTACTTGCAATAATACATATACACTGCCTGGCCAAAAAAAAGTTGCCACTTAAAAAAAAGTCCACACACTCTAATATTTCGCTGTGGCATTGTTTCGATAAACTTCTGCAATGTCATAAGATTTATTTCCATCCAGTGTGGCATTCATTTTTCACCATGATCTTGCATTGATGATGGTCGAGTCTGACCGCTGCACAAAGCTTCTCCAGCACATCCCAAAGATTCTCACTGGGGTTAAGGTCTGGACTCTGTGGTGGCCAATCCATGTGTGAAAATGATGTCTCACGCTCCCTGAACCACTCTTTCACAATTTGAGCCCGATGAATCCTGGCATTGTCATCTTGGAATATGTCTATGCCATCAGGAAGAAAAAAAAAATCCTCTGATGGAATAACCTGGTCATTCAGGATGTTCAGGTAGTCAGCTGACCTCATTCTTTGAGCACAGACTGTTGCTGAACCTAGACCCGACCAACTGGAGGAGGATTTTACCTATTTTTGCGTAGTTAAATCCAGGTGGCTACTTTTTTCTTTTTTTGGCCATGCAGTATACCAACAGAAGTAAATGGGCTCTGTACAGAATAGCGCACGGCAGCTTTACTGTTAGCCTCACTACTTCCTGTCCAGTTGTATCTCTATGAGTCTTTATTTGAATCTTACTAGGTTGTTTTCTGATTTTAATAAAAGTGATTTAGCGTTGAGGCACAGTGAGCTAGTAGCACGCTGCTGTGCATAGAGACTATTTTCGGTACTTTCCGATGGTAATTCCTAGATGCTTAAACCAATCGTTGGTACTCAGTAGGTATTTTCACAGGTACTTCCTTGGTACTTGTAGCAGCTATTCATATGAACTTACAGCAATATGTCCTTGACACTATAAGCTTTGGGAAGTTTTCCACTAGAGCACTCCGCAACGATAGCTAAATACTGAAAATGCTAAAATGTCATCTCAAATTGCTCAGGTTGCTAGGGTGATAGATTAATGCTCTAATGCAATGTTGATGGCGATAAATGTGAAAATTTTGAAACAATAGTCAAGAATAGTAAACTGTAGAATTATGGAGATTTTGGGAGAAAAGGAGCAAAGGGGAAACTTGATTGAGTGAAATATATCCTTCCCTATATGAGAGCTGTGTCTGTTATGGAGCGTAATTGCCGTGCTCGCAGTAGTTGTTGGAATGCCTTTGAGAATAGACACGAAGAAAACAAAAGACATTCTGAAGCAGACCACAATGATTTTGAATGAATCGTGCTCATCTTTCCTCTCCACCGACGGATTCTCAAACCAATACTTTTACACATGGCTGCATCGAACACTGCACAAATGAGACACAACAAAAACATGTGATTATGATGTTTTCCTTCCATCACTACAGATTACAACTTTTCTCGTCCGCACTCCAGCTTCCCACAACCGTCCCCAATCCAAATGTACAAAAAGGCCACCGCTCCTCTCATGTTCGGTGACGGACAATGTTTACGGTGGCTATGATAAACTATTTCCTCATAAATGATTTTGTCACGGCCTTCTGCTGGCTGTCATGTGGGATTCCGGTTGCAGACTAAAACAACCATAATTCACTGGCTGTATTTACCTCCTCAGAGGACACGGGCTTGACAGGTGATAAATGGCCAGCGCTGACAATCATCAACACACGAACTGCCTTGTGTTTTCTTTCAGCACAAGTGGCGCCAGGACATGGAAATAGGACTTTGACATATCACACATGTGGAGAAGAAAGGGGAAAGAAAAAGCGGGTTTCCATCAAAACAAAATAATCAATTTGAAACTTTTCATGTTTAAGTGTTTTTGTTGTAAAACGGTTTGCGTATTCAGAACACATTTTCAATTATCTTGTTTGAAAAGAGATGTGTGCTGCTAGGCCCGTCACGATAACATATTTTGAAGTTGGATATATTGCTGAAGTAAATATGGACGATAAAGGGAAATACTGAAACTAATTTATGCCACTGACACAATAACCCAAGGGCAGATTTAAACCACAAAAACTATTCTAAATCTACAACATTGTTAAATTATCATGAGCTGCAATAAAAACATAGCAGAATGAAACACTTTAGTACTTAGTTTGCATCTGTAATGAGTCAAAATCTTATTATATAGCCAAAAAATAACCCAAAATGTTTCAGCAGTGCAATGCAAATGTACACAAGATAAATACTGAGCCCATAAACATATTGTTCCAGGTTTCATTTATTAAAATTGATATGGTAATTAACGTGACAGACCTATGTGCTACTTTACACTTGTTTATCCTACCTTTCATAACCAACTGAAAGAGAAATTGCACTGCTGTATCAAGGACACTGCCAGCTCTGTCTTTGTTACCTAGCCTCATTCATCAGACGTATAATACTCCCTACAATGGAAGCATAGACAGGTGTGAATGGACAATACAACAATGTGTGGAGCGTTCAAGGATCCGTGTCCTGTATTGATGGTAAATAAAATTATATTGTGTTAGACAGACGTCCAATGTGCTGCCTTTTTACAGTCTCGGGTAGTTTTATTTAATTTTTTTTTTTTATTAACGCTCACCCATTCTCTGCATTTAACCTATGTTCCAGCAAATACCATCGGGCGATCTCTTATTGTTTTTGTAATGTCAGTTTTATCAGCAAGATCTACAACAACATGTACAAGAAAACACATTTTACTAGATTTTTTTTGTTTTTTTGGAAACATTTCCTTCACAACCCAGTTCTTCTGATGATGGCTTAATGTATGGAGGACTGGGGGAGACATTTGTGCCACTGACCGTGTTTGTTTGTACTTTGCATGCGTGGAGCTGTGTAATACTTTCCCACTGAGAATGGATTGATGCTGTGCATGCAAACACAGCGGGGGGCGGTGCAGCTGTAAATTGCAGTTTTGGTGCTTTTTCCTTCCTCCCTTTGCGTCGTGTGTGTGCTATATGTGTGTGTGTGTGTGTGTGCGCGCTATAGGCTTGCAGCATATGAGCAGCATGACTCAGAAGATAACACAGTCAGGATGATGAATTTCAGTCTACTTAGAGCATATTTTAGAGCAGACACATTTCTATGCAGCCTAATGACATGGAGAAGAGTCACATGGTGCACCGCCTGTGAATGTTCGGCGTCTTTTTTTATGTTTGTGCGTCGGGCTGGTGCTGTTCGGTGTGTGGGGCTGGTGCTGTGTTTGTGTGTGGGGCTGGTGCTGTGCAGTGTGTGTGGTGGGAAAGAGCGCAGTGCCTAATGGTAGGATAGAAACTTTTTAATAAATTATCACATCAGTTATCACACTCGGCTGTCTGCGTTTCAGATCTTTTTTGGAGTCAGAACGGCTTTTTTATAAAGTGGGAAAATCTAGGCATATTTTTTTTTTCCCTTTTTTTAGTACAGCGCACATAAATAAGAACAAATTAAAAATGAAAGGATCTTGTTTGATTAAAATGGCATGTGTTATGTTTAATGCCATACTGTGAAACATTCCAGGCAAAGCGACATTTCCATGGCGACAAGCAGGCAGTTGTTGTCTATCTATTATCTATCTATCTATCTATGTATCTATCTACACTCCCTGACCAAAATAATAGTCACCACTAAAAAAAAAAGGTCACACACTCTAATATTTCATCAGACCGTCTTTAGCTTTGATTACGGCACATTCGCTGTGGCATTGTTTCGATGCTTCTGCAATGTCACAAGATTTATTTCCATCCAGTGTTGTCATTTTTCACCAAGATCTTGCATTGACGATGGTCGAGTCTGACCGCTGCACAAAGCCTTCTCCAGCACATCCCAGATATTCTCAATGGGGTTAAGGTCTGGACTCTGTGGTGGCCAATCCATGTGTGAAAATGATGTCTCATGCTCCCTGAACCAGTCTTTCACAATTTGAGCCCAATGAATCCTGGCATTGTCATCTTGGAATATGCCCGTGCCATCAGGGAAGAAAAAATCCATCGATGGAATAACCTGGTCATTCAGTATATTCAGGTGTCAGCTGACCTCATTCGTTGCGCACAGACTGTTGCTGAACCTAGACCTGACCAACTGGAGGAGGATCGGACCTATTTGCTTGGTTAAATCCAGATGGTGACTCTTTTTTTTTTTTTGGCCAGGGAGTGTATCATTCAATGGGACAAACAAATAGTTGCAACTGTTCCACCTGAAACACTCCATAATGTTTTTCCACAGTCTTTGTGCCAGAAAACATGCAGTATTTGGAAGTACCCCCATGTCTGCGCCATACAAAAACAAGGTTGATCTCTAATCAGTGAGTCTTTCATCTATAGTACAGCCCTTATATTAATAATATTAATTAGCAGAATGGCTTTGATGTTTTTTCAGAAGACAATACTACATTACAGGTTTTTGTGTGCAGAGAAAGTATTCCCTGTTTTAACCCATTTTCTGCCCACCACTTGTGTAGCATTACTCATAACCTTGTCCAAGGCTGTTTTGGATGGGCTATTTTGGCCTTGCTTAGCATTTAGCTTTATCTCTCCCACACTAAAGCTGATGGAGTGCTCAAGCCCCAATCTTCCCAACACGGTGCACATTATTTGTCATAGAATTAGAGGATTAGTCATGTCAGACCTTACTTCCTATCTGAGAGCCGGACTCTGTGAAGGACGATTGTGCCGAGCTAAAGCTAATGTACCAGATTGTTTCTTTTGCATCCATGTCACACACGCGCTTACACACAGGGAGAGCACAGCTGTTTCTTTGCCTCACCAGCGCCTACAATGACTGGAACACATTGCACGCCCACATTGCATTAGACTTACACCAGAAAATGTCCTGGGTGTTTATTTAAGTCAGACTAATACAGAGCCATTAAAACGAGGTGGGTTCAAGAAGAAATGACACTAAAGAGAAGCGTTTCCCACCAGAAGGAAACTCAATCTATCCCTTTAGACATGTTCAAAGTCAACACTCGCACACAAACTTACGGCTGCATCTCATATCCAAATAGTTTGAAAGGGCTCTGAGGATTTAGATTACTGTCTAGATACTGTATATTTGATTTGTTCAATTTCACCTGGGTGAAAATCCACCGAAGGGGCCGCCTTAAGAATTTCAATGTGTTGTATCGTAGCCATCGTAATGCTCACATATCCTGCTTCAGGACGCTCAGGTCTCTTCAGAGTCCCATGCAGCCGGTGAAACGGATGATTCCTGGAGATATCCTGGGGATATTGGATTTCTTCCCCAGATGAAACTATTTGTGACCAATATGTCGATTTTTTTCTATCTGCTTTTGAGAGGGAGGCCAGGCAGGTTGTGACATCTCCTGTTCTTAACAGACACATGTTGTTCTGACCCTCCAAAGTCCCATGTCTCCATCTCTGTGGAAATAACTGACTCCCTATCTGTGTGGGTGAAAGGGCTGGAACAGAGAAGGGTCTTTTATCTCTATGGGCATGAGTCTCACGTCTTGAATCTTGTGGGGTTTTCAAAATCATTATTATAATGTACAGACTGTGCTTGCCTCCAGTCTGTGCTAATAACTAATTCTACTTGAACAAAAGAAATACAAATGCCATGATTCCCATGTGAAACAATGACAATATGGTTGAAACAGTATACTTTTCAACAATTCCAATCAAAGAAACATACTGAACATTTTGCAGAATGATGGTTCTGGTATGTATTCACGCTATCCACTTTATGTATTTAGAATAATCATTTCATGATATGCATCAGCAAATAATATTATAAACATAAACTAACAATGCCACATCTGAAGAACAAAACTAGTTGCTACTTACAAATAAACCAAATCTGTTTTTGCAACACTTGTGGATGGATTACAGAAGGCAGGGGCCCCGTGAGCCCGCGTGGCCCCTCCCACAGCATTTAGGACGTGTGACATGTATAAGAAATGGCAGGCAGATGTGCTCCTCTGTGCCACTGTCTGTTCCTCTGTCTTTGAGCTAATAAACAGACCTCATCAGCTGCACAAATGAACTCAACTTGTAAGTGACACATCGAGAATGAGTTTATTGTTACAGAGTGATCGGTGAAATTGTACATTTTTATTAAACTGCGTCTTCCACATCTGTCAGTGCTGAGTCATTGTTATCACCCCCATCTCCATCCGATTTAATATAACATTAGCCTCTTATTTACAAAATCTAGACAGACCATCTCAGCTTAAATGACTTCATAAGCCACTGTTTAGCATAGCCACATCAACATGTTTTATTCAAATGGACGAGCAAGGGAAAAGCTATATTCCATTTTAGTGCCAGCAGGCACTCTCATAAGCAAATCTAGCCTCCACAACTGATTTGTGTGTTTTCTTTCTTTTTTTTTTGTTTTGTATAAAATTGGCAAGCGTTTGCTCACTAGAGGCACACTATGGTATTGTCAATAACAATGACTGCCTGTGGCGTATTTATTTTCTTATCAGCTTTAATCAGTGTGTGTTGACAGTGACATCTGTGCTCAGCAGTATCCAAATGGTCCCAGTGTAGATCTATGTGCCTATGTTTGCCTTGTGTTTTTCATGTCATATGGCTCTAGTGTATAATTAGACCATTGTGTTTGATGATGCAACAGTCCAGCTAAATGTAGATGTACTAACGCATGTTTGATTGTAAGAAGAAATGAGCTGATTCACTTCAAACAATGTAATGTACGTAATGGCAGCACCCGGAGTCTCGTCTCTGATGTGGGAACTAAAATACAATATGAGCAGTGTATCAGCAAATCATGTTTGAAAAAATGCAAAGGAAAAACACAATTTTCTAAATTGAAAATGTACAACATCCAAAATGAAATCGCTGCATAACATAACACTTTGTGAATGAATCCACTATGTGTTCAGACTTGAGCTCCTGCTCCTACTCCCCTGATTCATTAGGCCTCCCTTCCCCGGGTAACTGTGGCTAGTACAATGCACCTCAGTGCTACATTTACACTCTACTTGACAAATGAGTGAAAGTTGAATAAAAAGACTGTGGCCTTTTGCCCTCTAGTCGCTCACTAAAGCGATAGCTGCTGCTTTGGACAGCTGGATGACTGACTGCATCTCCACCGAGGAGCACATTTTTCCACTTTTCTGCCTGGCTCAAACGCTGGCCATGCCAAGAGGCGTTAGCCTGTCTGGAGGAGCGATGCTGGACTAGTGGGCTAGCCTGTGCACTGTGTATGTGTGTGCAGTACATGTCCACCTCTCTCACTTACTCAAACATATCCGTCCAAATTTGACAGCACGGGGGCAGACAGCCATGTTGCAGAATTCTGATCATTTAAATGCTCCGAGGCGGCTTGAATAGCAGAGGTGTTAAAAAAGACACGGACAGAGAGATAGAGAGCAGGCTCTAGACTGCCTCTGTATCACATAAGGGACTGCCTGCCACGTTCTGCTGAAAAATAATGCTCACTTGTCAATCTTCTAAGAGCAGGCAGATAGCCTCAGTCCCACTGAGACCTATTGAGGTGTATGCTTTGTTTCATCCGGGGCACTCCTCAGAGGAGACTGAAACGCTTGTATCTACAGGAGGCTTCCAAATATCAGCAAAAGCAGTTCTGATTCTCCACATATGCAGTGTCCAAGCACAGATCTAAAGTTACATATTTAACATTTTATTTCCAATGAAGGTCTGAGCTAAAGCACGCTGAACAGCCACAGGTACAGCCTGAGGACACCACTATATCCATGAACCACTGCTCAATAGCTCTGTCTCCAAATCTTTTACACATTTATCGCTGGCCTAATTACTTAAATGACTGTGCTGATGGAGCGGGTGGCTAATGGTTATGCACACACAGGTACTGCAATTTTCCACAAAAAGCTATTCTCTATAGAACCGGGAACAAACTATAAATGCATCAGGTGATTTATCTGAGCAGAAATAAAAATAAATACATGGCCAGCAGCTTGAGAGTGGAGCAAAATAACAGTCTCAGGTTCAGTTGTATTTGTAGTCGCCGATAAGAGTGAAGGCTACATATAAAATATACCCAGAAAATTACATCATCAAGTCGGATAAAAGCTAAACATCTCAGAAACCCCCCTACCCAAGTGTGTTTCCCAATAAGACCAATAAACAGATATTCAAACTTTTAAACAAAACCCAGAAATGTCTTTAAAAACCCAGAATTGCAATGCTAATGACAATAGTGCAAGTTGTCTGGAGATAGCAAGTCATTACTGCTTCCTTGAGAGAGCGTGCACACACTGAAAACGAGTGTCCTAGACCTCCCCTGGGTCAGCTCAAATGAGGAGCTTTATATCGGCCCTGCGCTCATTCGGGGAGCCACATCTCACTGTTTTGCAAATTATTCACGAGGATTATAAATCAGCGTTGTCCATGTTTTTCCGATGATGGCAGGATGCTTCCTCATTCCCTAATACCAATGACACCAAAAACAACAGCTGCACCAATAAAGTACTGCACCGCTATAAAAAGGATAAATAAATGTAGAGAAAGGAAAAGCAGAAGAGGCACATCAATAAACATGTCTGGGTGGGTCCAAATATCAGCGTTCTTTGTTGGTTCTGTCAATATTGGCTTTGTTAAGACGATTATTTATTTAAGACTAATTACTTTTAATAGTTTTGTAGAACTGTGTTTAGTCAAATGACAAAACAGAAAACGGTAATGGAAAGATGGACGATAGGACTTTGTGATTGGCCTTCACACGTCTTGGCATTTACGGCTTTCAGCTCCCTTTTATATGAAACATTTTAAGGCCTTTTCACCATTTAAAAGATACATATTTTAAATTGTTAATTGCTTTGGCAACAGGGGCGGCACCAGGAGGGGGGCTTTTGGGGGCGCTTGAGGGGGCACTAACCACCCCCATAGCTCCAACTAATTTTTTGTGTCCCACTTTCATAGCACATCCAAGCTTGACTAAAGATCTTGTTTGAAATGAGACTCCGGTAAAAAAAAACACACACACAAAAAAATCCATATTAGCTTTTATATATCACTATAGTTGCTAACTACATTTCAACTTTTTTTTAAAATGGCAAAGCAAACATGGTAAGGGATGAGGGTCCGCTCCATTACTAAAACACTCTAAATTAACATGTTAAGTGAGCATCCACATTGAAGACCTTAGTACCCCCTTTGCTCCTCGAACCAAAATTGTCTGGCCCAGCCGCTGCATGGTAACAGTCCTAATTTTGTCATAATTTAACTTTTAATTTACCTACTCACATAAAAATCATGATGAAATGGGGGACTATGGGTGGAAATTAGCTTTGGTTACAATCCTGCCCATTTACAAGTATATGTTTTTGCATGTTTTTAATATTTATTGTCCCTTTAGTGAATAAATACATTTAAAAAATCAGGTATAAAATTGCAATCACCTTGGTTTTCTGAAATAGTTCAAAACATTTTCAAGCCAAAGAACTTTTCCTGAGCTTTGTAGCAGACCCGTTCACTCTCTATTAGCGCTCCTCGTCATTATGCGCGCTGGCAGCTGAGGTGGTTAGCTACACTGAGGCCGGGTGTGGGAGTGTGGTGACTCTGGCTAATGAAGGTGAAATACAATGACACTCCATTCCCACATTAGGCTCGCTGTTCCCCCTCCTGGCTCCCCTCTGCGGGTGCGCGGTGACCTGATCTTCCCTTGCACACCTTCAAACCCAGACACGCTTTTATTAATATTCTTGTGGGGGCTCGCGATATTTCTTTTTCGCTCTGGGAAAGCTCACATTTGTGCAGCTGAAACAAATCACAAGTCAAAGCTTCCGAGCGGCGCAGACTTTGTGTTGAATTTTAAAGAGTGCTTCGCTTGGGCGCAGGTTGTGCTCCTCCATATATTTGCACATGTTTTAAGTTACGGGGATATTAAACAATGTCGATTTGGAGTCACTGTTCTGTCTTTTATGTTACACATTAACCATGTTGTCTTGTTGTCCCTTTGTCAAAAGCAAACCTGGAGATGTACTTTGCTCCAATCACATTTGAGTTACTAATGCAGTAAGTAGTTTTCTCTGAGCAGTCAAAAGGACTCGAGAAGCATTTTGCCAAGATTGTTGCATCACAGGCAAAATCCGGACTTCTCTTGTGCAGCTTCTCCAGATCATTTCATCATCTCCAGACTCGTTCTCTGGTCAAATATTGTTTGCCACAAATGCATGGCTCTATTTGCATAGCATTCATGTGACCAGAGGGTTTTATTTGTTTATTTTCTGTTTGTTCATCCTCATTGCTGACAGTAGAGGGCGCTCCAATGTATGTGTGGTTTATAAAATGTGTTTTCCAAATGTAGACATTATTTTAAGTTAGAAAATGTGAAATGCGTATCCCAAGATGGCCAAAAACGTGTGTAAAATGTTTAAAAGGGACTAAAACAGAGATCCATTCATTGCGTGGGTGAAGTGAAAGCTCAGAGACAGCCCATTTTTTAACTTTTAGGGACATCATGCCAACTCCAGTCCTCTGCCGGAGAGGTGCTAACCCCTTTGCCAATGTGCTGAGTTATATATACAACTACAACAACTGAATAAATTTGAGTTTGGAATCAATCTGCAATTGGCATTAGGCGCAAACTAGTGATTAAATGCTGTTAATTGGCTGGATACTCTACAGAGAGCAGTTGTCAGTGAACGTCTAACTAACTGGTCATTTACTTTACCTCTAGAGTCAAAAATATTAGATTTTGATTGGCCCTTCCAGCCAACTACTAAGCACCCAATTCTTAAACATCAGCTAAAAGCAAAAATGAAACCTATCATTTATAACCAGGATCTCTCATAGAAAATACAGAATATTGAAAGTTTCATTTATCTACCCTCAACTTGCACATTTTCCAGATTACTTCCCTAATCCTTTTCAATTTATCTTATTACAGATTCTTAGGGAGCCGAGCCACAGTGCTGTCATCTTCTTCAAACCATGTGAGGACCTCTCTAGCTTCAAGTCCTTGCAATCACATCCATATTCTTGTACAAGCTGGGGACTTATGACTGGAGTATCTGACCCCAATTAGTACTTATCTCAGGGTCTTGTAGCGGTGCAATCGTGTGGAGTGGATTTGGAGTGATCATTGTCAGTCTGTCTGAGAGCTCGCATTAGTTTGAAAAATGACTCCCATCTGTCAACTTTATCTTACGAGATTCAGCGCAGTCAATATGAGGCACTTTTCAGATGTGTGTATATATGGAGAGAAATGCGGCGTCACTATAAAACTCGGCCTCAGCAGTTTTTATCTTTGGGGCTTAATAACGTTGAGTTGCAGTTCTGGGTGTTGATTGGATGCAAAGGTGAAAATCTAAGATGCTGGAAAAACGAAACAAACCAATATATATTCATGAGGTTAATTATAGGATATATGCTAAAACTACGCCTTTTCATCACCAAGCATCTTCTGGACAGGAGCGTTACGCAGCAAGGTGTCAGATTACACTTCAATACCAATTATGAGGATTTTATATTTTAAGTTTTTGGCTTACTGTTCTTATACACCTGGTTTCGTTTATTTGGGCCTATTCACAACCACATTTGTGTTACAGTAAAGAGTTAAAACACATTACATTACATACATTACTTTTATTCTTTATATTTCTGGTTGAAGAGGGGGGAAAATAATAAAAGGTAGTGTGGCGATCTATATATGTTATGTTTATTAGTCTAAAAGTGTAATACTCCCTCTTTAAGTGTACACAAACTTATTTACATAACTGTAGTGAACAAAAATTCATGTGACATCAACTTACATGCTTCTAGTACCATATTTTCCGGACTACAAGCTGCTACTTTTTTCTACACTTTAACCGCTTATACATTTTATTTTTCCGTGGCGCCAAAAACATTTTGCCCAGCAACAGTAGTAATAGTAGTCAGTAGTCCACTGTAATGTCTCGTAATGTTCTTTTTCCTGCAGTCACTGATCCACAAACTAAAGCAGACTCCGCATGGTTACAGCCCTTTTTGCTTCTTGTTAAAACTTATTCTGCTGTCATCAGAACACGTGCCTGCATACACTGTAAAAGAAAAGCATGCAAAACTGTACTAGTGGTCCCTCGCAAATGAACGATTTTGAGCTAATTTTTCATATTACTACGTGGGATACCTGCGGCTTAAAATCCGGTGCGGCTTGTACAAGTTTTTCTTTCTAAAATTAAAGCATGCAGCTTTTTATCAGGTGCGCTCTGTAGTCCGAAAAATACCTAGTCCGGTAAACTAGCGGTAAATGGTCAAAGCCCCTGGGGGCAAGGTGGGTTAAGTGTCTTGCCCAAGGACACAACGACAGCATTCACGACAGAGGTGGCAGTACCTCAGTTGACAGTTTTTGTCGAACGCCGGCAGTTCAAATCCCACTCTCGACCTAAAAACATCATTGGTAGCATAGTCAGATCCATCCGATGCGATTCCAGCTCCCACAGATGATTACTGTTGTTGTGTCCTTGCGCAAGACGCTTAACCCTCACGCCCCCAGTGTTTGCGTACACTGGTGTATGAATGCGCGTGTGAGTGGGTGAGTGGGCGGTTTGAGTGCCTTGACAGTGGAGAAACGCTGTATAAAAATGCGACCATTTACCATCTGTGGGAGCTGGATTCACAATGCCAACCTCCGGATTATTATTATGATCATGAAAGTACCACCCTGTTACTTTACTGTCCGTATATCTTATTATATGACGGTAAAACTCCAAACTATCAAGTGTCGCGAACCACTAAAACCGAATTCCTCGTCGTTAAAACAGTTACACAGATCCCAAAAAGCCGTGTTTGCCAACATCGCTAAAAATCCACTGCTGCCAAAACAACCTGTCAAAACTGCGATTAAAATGAACTGACATCAAATCTTTTAGTGTAACAACAATTTGTTTAATTTACACATTAAAATCAAATCCCCCACGCATGTTAGCCTGATTTAATGCTTATTCTAAATTAAGCCATTACCAGATCACATTCCCACAGAAAACATGCAGTCCCTGTATAAACCAGGCTGATTGCTGCTGATTTACTATTGTACTTCCCAATTGCTGTTGTTATATCACTTTCAACTGACGAGTGCCTCATAACCGGCTCGTGCCAAGAATCAGGAACAAGAGCCGCACATAATCACATTTTATATTCAAGCTAGTGGATCTGCGTCTGATGAACGTCCAGAGAGCGTGTGTACAGGGTGGCTGCTGTTTGAATCAAGTGGACCTTTGTTTTGTCCAGCTGCCTCCTTCGCCCAGGGCCCAGCACTTGTGCATAGTCATTACGTATTGATCTACAAAGATGGAGAAATACTCAAGCGGCAGGCTCAGACTCTGGCTCTGTACGTACGCCCACTCTCTGAGGCTCTGCTGGGGAAAGGAAATCTTTTTCTGTTATATTAACATAGAAAGCACACTAATATGGTGTAATTACATTAGCACGTACACTATAGAGATAAATGGGATGTACAGTTTGTTGGTTTTTATTAAGGCTGTTTTATTTCATTTTAGATCTGCTGCATTTATTGTTAACATCACTGCAGTATCTATTTGTCTGCCTGCCTGCCTGCCTGTTTGTCTTTCTTTCTGTCTGTCTGTCTTTCTCTCTGTCTGTCCGTCTGTCTTTCTGTCTGTCTTTCTTCCTGACTCTGTCCTCCTTTCTGTCTTTCTTTCTTTGTCTTTCTGTCTTTGTCTTTAGTTGTTTTTCTTTCTTTGTCTTTTTGTCTTTCTTTCTGTTTTTTGTCTTTCTTTCTGTTTTTCTGTGTCTTTCTGTCTTTATTTCTGTGTCTTTCTGTCTTTCTTTCTTTGTCTTTCTGTCTTTTGTACACTGATTGACATTTCATAAAGCTGCCTTATGTAACATTTCTGGAGTCCACCTCCTTGTTTCCATAGAGATGTTATTTCTTTGCCTGGAATGTAACCACCAGGCCTCCAGGTCAGATCTGTGGAGAGGCGATCCAGCTCACAGTAAGAATTTTTTTTTTTTACGATATTCTCTGAGCAACAGAAACCCCTGTAATAGGCTCAGTACGCGGCCGCATGCTAGCTAGCTCACCGTCTCACAAAGCTAATGCTAACTTTTGTTAAAAGCATAAAATATGAAATAAAGAAGCAATTAAAAAAAGATTAATGTAAAGACTACTCTATTGTGTTTGTATGTAGATTATTTTAGTTTCTTGCTTAATTTTATCCCGGTAGCGTTGGATGCTATCGCCGCCGACAGACTTTCCATTACCAATTGTGCTTCATGTAAATTCATACGGCGTCTCAAAGCAGAGGCATGGGACTGTTTAAATATGTTACTCTCATTACGGTAATGTGCTTACATTGTCCCTTGAAGATGACCAATCAGAGCGCAGGTGCCGCCGGGAATCTCCCAGTCAGTTATTTGATGCATCAAAGGAAAAACAAGGATGGATAGAGGTGTAAAGTAGAGATAGTTGTGTAAAAAAAAGCCAAAAGTACATGCTGATACTTCCTTTAACATGATTTTTGTGGCTAAAAAAGAATAAAAGTCTAGGTGAGCTATAATGGTCTATAATGTGCTCAGTCCTTAAAGGGTTAATATTTGTCATGCCTCCACATTAGCGTTAGCACTGAGACACAAACACGTCCCTTTCGAAACACAGAAGTGTCCTCTGCTGATGTTTTCACCTTGTTTGTTTGGTGTTTAACATGTTGTCAGAGACCTGCTCCCTAAAGTCACCATCTTTAAATATTTATTCATCTTAGCACAACTCAGGAAAAACCTCATAGAGACAGAATTGGACAGGAAATAGTGACGCTAACAGTGAAGTTTACAGGCTGAACACTGAACAAATTCAATTCAGTTCAATTATATTTATATAGCACATTTAAAATACAACTTTAGCTGCCCAAAGTGCTTCACACAGAAGTTAACTAAATAAAAAACTGAAAACACGATACACAGGCAAAGAACCATAAAACAATAAAACACCAAGATATAAATAAATAACATAAATGCAAGAGAGACACGTTTAACATCATCCTGCTGAATACTCCTGCAAAAACAATATCCCCACTGGTACAAGCAGGTGTTGCATCTTCCAGCACAAGTTGCACAGTGCACCCTTATAACACAAACAAACTTTTACACAGCACATGATAAGTCTTCAGACAAAGTACTTACTACTACATCCCTCCACACCCCACCTCCGCTCCCAGGCACAAATCACCTTCCCCTCTTCCTCATCCGTCTAGAGCCTTTCCATGCTGCGGGAGAGAGAGGTTGTAAATCCGCCGTAGCATTTTATCACGCCATGGCAACTGTGGGCGCTCCCTGTCAGCTCCGGCCGACCCCGCTGGACCTCTGCCACTATCGACCAAGTGACCCAGTGTACTATTAAGGGGAAAACAACATTTCCTCAAGCCTGGACCCATTCCCCTGAGCAGCCAGCAAGTGGAAGGCAGTGATGTGAGTGGCGCAGGGTGACAAAGACTTTGAACTGCAGACAACAGGAAATTAATGCAGGGCTCTGGGCACTGCACACGGCACGCAGCGCACTTAAATTGACATGTCTATCGCGATGACACATGTTGATACCTAGACTGTAGCCCCAGTGCACTATAGCGATTCGCCCCTGTCCACTGCTGTTGGCACAGACTGGCCACATAAAGACAAAGCCCTCTATATGAATACAAATACGAAAGGCTTATCTCCCGCATCCCAGGTCCAAATGTCAACAGGGCACAAGCAAATAGGAATGCAAAGAGGCAGGCAGCGCTGGATGGCGCACAGGCTATAGAATGATCTCATTTGAAATCATTAAGGCAGGTCAGATCAGGGCAGATGCAATGGTGTTTGGAGCCAAGGGCATGAGACACAAGGCTGTATAAAGTAGTCGAGATTTTTTTTTACCAGATTAGGCTGTCATTTTTCTATTTGAATAGTAAAAAGAAAAAAAAAGATGGTAAAAGAAAAGGAAGAAAATATGTAGTTTCTTGCAAAAGATTCTGTAAATGTAAGAGAGTTGTATTAGCAGAGGCAGTAGCTTTGCTTTTGTTTCTAAATATTTTTATTTTATTTTTTCAGAGCATTTAGAACGACCTTTCTGACATTAACATGAGCAAATATAGCACAGAGGAACAAACCCTCATTGTACAGTGGTACTTTGAGTCACATGGGTCAAATTCAGAAACCCACGTGTGTTACCGTCGACATTTTAATACCAGAGATGCCCCAAGCGTAAATACCATTAAAGGAATACTAAGGGGTTTTCAAAGACAGGGGGCAGTATGTGATCTCCACAGACTTGACTATAACCATATATATTGCAAAAAATCTCAAAAGGTTCAGTTTACCTACTGCTAAAATTTGGTGAGTATAACTGAAGATTTAAAAGTGTAGTTCTCCCATAGACGAATGCTGTCATTATGTCCTTGGGCAAAACGCTTAACCAAACTCGTCCCCAGTGTCTGCATACATTGGTGTGTGAATGTGTGAGTGGTTCCTTTATGTACAGCACTTTGAGTGTCTTCAAGATGGAAAACTGCTATATGTAAATGTGTCCATTTATCATATCAGGTTGCATTTTAGATGCACATCATTTATAAGCATTTACATGCGATACGTGAATAATTGGAGTAATTCCTTCAGACGGCCCTTGTGATTTGGATCCTTCACAGTGAACTACATCGCTTATATTTGTCTTTACAATTACTTTATTAGCAAATCAAATGTGCATAGTTTCGTCTCAGTATATGGACGCACATCAGAAAAGAAAATAGTCATTGTACTATAGTTTAATTTTAAATAAAAAATTAGGTATGAACGGATAAGCTGTTGGTTCACTTTAGGACACAGTAACATTTCTGCGCGTATGTGAGAAGATCTTACACACATTAAACATAAATCTCATTTGCATGTCATGAAACCACAGCTGTAAGCTATAAGTTGTTATGTGGTTCAAACGCATAAACTCAAGACTGAACATCTCGTCAGCATCTGTTAGAATCCCCCCTGGCTTTGCTTTACACTTCAGTGGTGCGTGCATAAGAGCCAATGGTATTACTGTAATGTACAATACTGTCGCCATAGCGCTGTGTATTATTACCGTGTTCTTTTAGTGAGACGCACATCATCACCAGCATCACCAGACTGTACCATACATAAAAGCAGAAACCAATCAATGGGCCGACAGTGCCACCGTCACCCATTAGACCGCATGCTATTGAAATGCATTCAAATTAAAAGTCTA
Source organism: Periophthalmus modestus (assembly GCA_019594935.1). Taxonomy (NCBI): domain Eukaryota; kingdom Metazoa; phylum Chordata; class Actinopteri; order Gobiiformes; family Gobiidae; genus Periophthalmus; species Periophthalmus modestus. Next base: position 8,174,684 of record JAIEZT010000007.1, on the reverse strand, counting down.
TTTCCAGGGCTGCCGCTAACATGGAATAACTGCCATTCATAGCGGCGAGTATCAATACTATGATTATCACAAATAAGCTCCATGCAATTTAGGCTCCTGTATTAGTCAGAAAGGAGGGTTTGAAAGGGGAGAAAGTGCTTGACATTAGCTCATCTGATCATTTAAATCTATTTTTGATTGTGGGAGACATGAAACCCCTGGCTCGGGTATCATTAATTGCTTGTCCTGCCTTCTTTCAGTCAACATAATGCTTTGCTCCGTTCCTATCTGCAACCAGATCCACTGAATAGGAGATGTAATTTACATGATTGGCAAGACATCTTATTGTCATTTGTTCAGAGCGGGTTGTTAGAAAGTTTGAAAAGGTCAGCGCAGTCATTTCATCAGCTAAGAAAATGGGGATAGATTCACAGGACTTTCCCTTTAAAAGATGTTAATCACAATGAGTTTGATGGCCCTTTGTAGCATGTGTTACAACTAACGTCATTTTTTTAGACACGTAAAGTGGTTTCAAGGTCGTCGCCAAAGATGATCCGCCCCTTGGATTTTCTGTACTTTTAATTAAAGGCTCTGTACCTGATTTTTATTGTGTAATAAAAAATGAAAAACAGAACTAGATCATATTAAACGGTTTGCAGCAGTTATTCCTGACTTTCCTAATGTAGAGCCGGCCCTAGCTTTCAAGGGGCCCTAAGCGGAATAAGCGCTATTGGTGATTCACATTTGACGTTATGACTCTGCTCTCATCATCTCGACCAATTATATTTGTATTTATATGACCAACATCAGACTGAAAGCATCCAAAGTGTCACAACTACCACAGTCACAAGAACAGAACACAAACATATAAGGGGGGGGGTCAAGATTTTAATTTTTTCTTCGTTTCTGGTGGATTTTTAATGTGTTCCAGTTGGCAACAGTCGGCTTAAATTTACCTTATAAAGGGTCCTTGCACCGGTGTGAACACATAGCTGCCCTCACCTCTGCCCGACTCAAAAACAAATGTAGCAGCAGTAGATATTTTGCTACTATAGATACAAAACAAATGTTTAGGCCGATGTAAACACACAAGCCCTTTGCCCAATAAAACTTGATATATTATTTTCAATATAAATGTATGGGCTCTTGGGGGCCCTCTGGTGGCCTCGGGGCCCTAAGCAGTGGCTTAGTCTGGTTATAGGCTGAGACGGTCCTGGCCATCACTGTAAAGCTAACAATAACTAGCATGCACCTTTTTGATTCTCGGGCAATAAAACTCTTAGCATTATAACTGGTGATAAAACAAAACACATGTGCAGTAGCAACACCAGTGTCTGCTCAATGTGAAATGTTGATATAACCAAGCTGATGTCTCACAAAGCACGCACCTTTGAATAAAATCATATCAGATGATATGCCTATATAAGTGTTGGTTTATGGAAGTGACCTGAGGTTCAGCAGATATAGTTAAATATGCATAAAACATAAACCAAAATAAAACTTAATGCCCTTAAAGCCTCTCTTTAGCATAATCCACTTTGTTATTCTGACACAGACAAACTATTTTATAGGACAGCGCTGAGGCATTGGAAACAGCATAGCAAAGATCACACTCAGATACAGCTCACTTACAGCTGGCTGGACCCAGTGGGACCACTTGGCCAGGATTAGCATGACAAGGTCCTGGTGCACGGGTCTCCCTGAATCTTAATAAGAACACAGCATCCAATAGAGACATTTATAATATATCTGCTCTCCTGTCCTCAGTCTCCTTGCCCCTTTGCCACCAGCAAGGAAACACACAATCAATATTCAGCTCTGATTCAGACCTGCGCCCAAGGTTACAGGTGTTTTCCTTCATCGTATCAATTATAAACACAACCATAGATCCAGTACAGCTATGTTTATGTCGCCATACATTGAACAGGTTAGGGGCAAGGCTGAAGTGCAATCAATGCTTGTGTCTTAATTATAACATTTTTACAATCGAAATGAGAGAAGATCAAGCAGACATCAATAAATTAGAACATTGTGGAATATATAATTCACTACCAGGTCATAATGTATGTTTGAATGACATTACGAGGATGATTTAGTAAGGACCCCACACCCACCACAGTCCAGCTAACACATTAATATTAGTTCACTTCCCTTGAGCTTGTCATCGCGCTGTTTACAGTCAAACTGTTTCCTTGGGCAAGGCGCAAGCTGCCTTGAGGGCGAGACATGTTAGCCTATTTGTGGGTCTCAGATTCCTGTTTTATGCTACATTTACGTAGCATTTTATAAAGCGTACACCAATTTGTTATATATATATATTTTTAGTAGGACTGGACCATATATCAAAATCACTTTGTAGGAACTGACATTTTTGCTAATAGAATATTCATAGTAATATTTTTTATTTATTTATGAACTGCTAGCCCTTTACTTTTGAGAGCGCTACAGATATGTTTAGAATTGCAAGGGATCATTGCAGAGGTGCCCAAACTTTTTTTTATCAAGGGCCACATCTCAAAACATATTCAAAGCGAAGGGCCACAGACTGGTGATCAATGCAGTGCGGTGCTTTAAACACAGCTTTGACAGAGTCGCTGTGTGTTAATAAGGCTTGAAACACATTCATTTTAGGTCTGTATGACAATGCAATGTGATGTTTGAGGACGTAGTAGCAGAAATAGTTTAATTTGCTGTTAAAAGTACTGCTTATGATCAGTTGGGCTGGTTCAGCAGGAGGCCTGAGGGCCAATAAAAACTGGTCTGAGGGCCGCATTTGGCCCCCGGGCCATAGTTTGGACACCCCTGGATTATTGTATCAATTTAGCCATTCATATTTCACTCTTCTTTTAGATGTTAATGCTCCAGAAATTATGCAAAAAATCCTAGTTTTTAAATTCAAATTGTAAATCTAATTACAATATTGGTAAATGGTCACAGACAGACATAGACATAGACACTAAGTGTCTTGCCCAAGAACACAACAACAGCAGTCATTTGAGGGAGCTGGAATCGCACCGCCAACCTGTGTACGCGCAATTAATGATCTTTATGTCGAGAACGGGATTCGAACCGCCAACCTTCTGACACCAACTGAGCAACTCCTATTGCATTTTTTTTTTTTTCCCCCCAAAATCATCTAGCCCTATTTTTTTTGATGACTGCCTCATCTAGTAATAAAATGTATTGTAGTTGTTAAAGCATAGCAAATTGGGACTTTTCAAAGTGACACCCCTGCTGTAGCGCAAAAGCAAATAACTGTTAATGAGGATAATTAAAACGTGAAAAATGGGAAGGAATTCATTTTATCTTTTGTATAAATCACACAGACCATTTCATAGACGATCCTAAAACGGGGACAGCCAGTGCAAATAGAGATGAATTTTGATGTCAGAAGTTGTTTTATTAGTGAGTTCCCAAACGTGCCTTATTTATGGACTCTGACAAACCCCATTCAGTGCACCAGCGAGCATCCACCATCCCTCCACATAATAAATACAACACTTATTTGATCTAACAGTGAGAGTTATCGCATTGTTTCGCAGTAAACAGGGACAATGCATTTCTTCATTTGATGAGTTGGGGCTCCTACATCCGAGGCGGCCGTCTGTCTCATCAGTAAAGCTAACATTCATCAGATAAACTCATTGGCACTTGCCGGAAGAACGCCTCTGGCAATAACGACGATCTCCTGCCATGTACAAGCTCGTGCAGGCCGATATAGTTAGCAACCAATACTGTACTCTCCGCTTCGAGCTATCTATCTCAACAAAATGGTCGCCCCTGTCTTCATCAATGAGCGAGAAGATGCAATTTGTTTCGAAATTGAAATGCAGATTCTGTAATAATGTGACTTTCATAGACTGTTGTGAGGAAGGAAATACTCCATCTGGCATAGCATTACTGACAGGTAAACTCCATAACTTTGATTCCTTCATCTAATAAGAGGTTTAACAGACAGAGAGTGAAGCGTTTTATGGTTAGATTTTTAAAAGTGAAGACATTAAAGCTACATCCCTCTCCGCTCTGGATGTAAACATCTTTACTAGAAAGGTCAGATTCAGCTGCCACAGATGAATGCTGTCGTTGTGTCCTTTGGCAAGACACTTAACCCACCTCGCTTCCAGTGTCTGTGTACACTGGTGTATGAATGTGTGTGGAAATCGGTGAGCGGTTCCTTGATTTGAAGCACTTTGAGTGGCTCGAGGGTGGAAAAGTGCTCTATGAAAAAGCATACATAGTAAATGGTCACACTTTTAAAGGTTTTCTTATTTCTTTTTTTTTTTGCTTCATTGTGGGAAAGCGGATTAGCTGGTCAAGGGAGTCAAATACCAATAGTGATAGATAACGTTCTATGGCACGTCTTGGGAAGAGAAAGCTTAAATAAAAAGAAATACATATCTTATTCCAATGGGTTTTCTATTTTTTCCACAAACATGTAAGCTTTTCTTCAAGACTTTTGTGGACTCAATTCACTCTTTTGAATCCACAAAGCCGTGTTGCAAGATGCGTTTTCAGTTGTCATATTTTCAATAACCGAAGGTGTTTCTTATAGATGTGTCCTATTACTGGGGCTAACCTTCAAACTCTGTGGAATTAGTGCTTCTTCTTGAGTAAATGAGAAGTCTATAAACTATGGCCGCCATTGGTTTACTTCATCTCTTTTTGAGCCTGTCGCTCTCATCCTTTTTTATTTGAAATCCTGCATCTGGTAATTTCATAATTATGGGAGGGGATTATAACGAAGGCAGCCGGAGCGCCAGGTTAATTGGATTTTTCACCTCGACGGGACCAGATCTAAGTCGCCTATGGGCCGTGAGTGTGGCTGTTTGAAGTTGGGGACAGGACAAAAGAGATGGAGGGAAGAAAGGAGTGAGAGCCTTTGACTTGGAGACTTGTAGAAGTTAGTGTTGCGTTGCCAGAGTGTTTTTGGCGTTGAGGTGGCGGTTGACTTTGAGGCTGATGCCATCTATAATTGCAGTTGTGTTTTCCACTCTGAGGAGTCAGTGGAGTGACTCCCAAACTAGTTATTGATAACCTCTGAAATGTGCTGAAGGATTGGAAATAAAACTTTGAAAGAGGGTGAATAAACCTGATTACAACATGAAACTTTTATATTTATTCATGTCCCCTCAGGGCTTTTTAAGAAAGATGTTTTTATTGCTGGCAAAATGGTGTTAATGAACTGAATCTGGAAAAAAAACACTGCTTAAAAAGTCCTTTGTTTCGTTTCCTTTTATTCCACAACACTAAAATACCAGACTTTGAGTCATGATATATATTTTATTAATCAAAGCATGGGACTGCAAGCAAGTACCCATTCTGTCGTAACATTTTATAATAACAGGAAGTATAGCACATCTGCCTCCTCCAGTAGAGTTTAGTCCTGATGCCCTTCCTCCACTGTCCATTTGTCCAGGCTTGGGACTAACACAAAGAGACAGGACCTATCTCTATGTCAGTTGCCTTTTCTAACACAACCCTCTTCATTTTATCCAGGCTTGGTATTGACACAATCACTATTTACAAACAAACCTTGAAAAAGAAGTACATCACAAAGAAGCTTCTGTCACAGTCCGTTTAGCAATAACCTGCACTGGTTACACTACATTATGATTTTCATCAACTGGATCATGGTTTTCCACTAATTGCATCATATCCATCAGAGACCGCCCTGATGGAGAATATTAGCTCTTTCCCGCTCACTTCCATGTGTTTTTCTCACATTAGTCTTGTGTGTGTTAGTCAATAACACATCCGTCTGTAGTGCTTCACCTCATTCTGCTGACAGGCTTCTTTAGGTCTCTGCTCCTCAGAGCGCTGCTGCTCAGTGGGACCAGAGGAGCTCGCAGCCCCTGGGCTCCTGGCCTATTTCTGAATCCATGTTTGACACAGGTCCATAGTCTGAAGATGAGGAGAAGAGGAGGAATTAAACAGTGTCCAGCAATGAAAGAACCAAGACTGTCTGCTCCGGTCTCTGGCAAACCTGAGAGTGTGTTATTGTTCTGCAGTAAAGAAACTTGGCTTTATATGGCTACAGTTTTATGATGTGCTACTTTTATTCAAGAGCTGTTCTTGATTGTGTTTTATCAATGTTTAAATATAAATAATTATTTTCAGTTCATCACAACAGCATATTTATACTAGTAAAAATAGGTCTAATACAAGGGTATCCAAACTTTTCTCATTAAGGGCCACATATAAAAACACAGACAAAGCTAAGGGCCGATCAAGGGCCATAGACTGGTCACCAATAGAGTGAATACTTCAAATCTGTGTTATTATTACAAGTTAGACTGAAACACTAGATCTTTACTCACATATATGCTTAATGGGACACATTAAATATTTGATATGGGCAGTAAGTAGATTTTCAGAAATGTACAATAAAAAGTACTGTTAAGTACTGTAATATGGGTCAATTCACCAGGAAGCTTGAGGGCCAGGAAAAATTGGCTTGAGGGCCGCATTTGGCCCCCGGGCCACAATTTGGACATGCCTGGTCTAATAGGTCTAAATGAATTATTTTGCAAAGAAAATTATGTTAAGCAAAATGTAGCTCTTCTGTCTGTAAAGTAAAGAAGACGCCTCCATGGCTCACCTGGTTGCAGGTATTTTGTAAACAACACAAGTCTATTCCCAGCTGGGAGAATCTTCTATTCCCATTTCACTCTCTGATTTATGGTGTGTGGCGTACTGCACATAAAAACAAAAACTTTATAAATGTACCCACAAGTCCTGTTGTCATTTTGCCTTACCACCTCTGAAACACAATCTATGTATTTTCTTCCATTTCAAACCATATACGAACCGTATATGTATCTTATTTAACAGCTGCTAAAAATGACTGTGATTTTCCGTCATTATTACGCCTTGTGTCATTATGTGTGCCATTTCAACAGTCAGTCACCTCAACACAGACTGACATTCAAGTGCTCTGTACGCGGGATCACCTAAACCACCATAATTCTTTTTCTGCGACAATTTTGTAGCCTTGGATAATTGCTCCAAATGTCACCTAATTGTGGAAAAAAAGTCAAAACAACACACATCCCACACGGCATTATGTGCAGCCACTCTGACATAAAGTGCTAGCTTTTTATTTTTTTATTTTTTGCCAACTCCTGACTCACTTCCTTCAAAGCCAAATGGTAAACAGTGCAATTTGTAGCTTCCCCACTGAGCGCTGTCACTTTGCCTCGACTGGTGTTGTATTAAAATGCTCCATAATTTTACATTACCTGAACCAGACACGACTAGGAGCCCCGGCATCTGCAGCAGACATTAATTAAAGCCAATATATGTCATATATGCAGATGTATTATGGGTAATGTATTTCCACGACGCCAGCCAAGTGGAACATTGCAGCCCTTGTTAGCTCTATGGGCCCCTGGTCGGCTAATGGTGTTATATAGGACAAGTGCTTGTTCAATAACGTGATAAGGTGGACAATGCGGGGAACAGTGTCATTTTTCGAACCTTTATTAGTGTTACAACCACACATAGGGAACATAATTTTACAATGCAATTTTCCTACCTGAGATTCTTAAACTTGAATCACATGGGGATTTGGCTTCTCTAACACAGATGGAGAAATTAGCTTTATCTACTATGCAGCAATTCAAAAATGTTAAATAAAACTGCTAGAAAACCAAATTTTGCTTCAAGGTGCTTGGGACATACTTAGAACCTGAGTAAAAAGTATACTTCATTCATAACAAAATAATGACTTTTTTCAACTGTTAAAAAAGAAACTGTCAGTTGACAAAAAATCTCACATTTATTTTATTTGTTAAACAAGTGTTGAAATTTACATCAGTCTTAAGTGATGAGCCCCTTGGTAATATGTTTACATAAAAAATGAGCTACAGTACAGCAAATATACCAGTGCTGGAAAATATTCACACATTTTCCGTCCATTTGGAAAGTTTTTCAATAAATTAAAACTGTTCAAACCTGGTGGAAGAACTACATTTATCAAAGCAACGTTTTTATTGTCAAGTCAGTTTCAGTCTCTCTTGCCGTCGCTCCTGTATAAAGTTAAGTTACACAAAAAAACTGTGCAATGCGTACAATTCACCCTATATCCTGTTTGTCCCATTCTACTAATGCCACTAGAAATCAAAGCAATAGTCTTAAATGGGCGTAAGCAAAACACTGTTCACAAGTGGATAAGGTGAGTATGCCGTTTGTTGGACCTTCCATATTTTCCTAAACTCTCAAATCTACTACCATGAATGAAGTGTTAAAACCATAAACACGCTGTTTAACATATGTGCACCTTCTACACAATAGTCTCTCAAATGTTAAAATTTTGAAAGTAAAAGGTTTCTCCGTATTTACTGTCTCCCAGGATTTTTACACTAGCAATACAACAAAATATATCATTTAGCAATTTCCTCGACAACAGTTCAAATGTACAGTTGAGAAAATATAAGGCCAGGGGCTTGATTGCTAGTGGTTATACAATCCAAACTTCATGTGATGGGAGTGACTGGGCCTGCATATTCCCGCACCTTTAAAAGTCTGAGGGAATATGTGAGTCCGTGTGCTGATCCGTGTGTGCTGTTTGTCTACAATAAAACCAGGATTTCATAAACATGGAGGTGAATGTATGTACAGCCTTTAGATTGGGAGATTTCTGATTCAGTGTACCATTTCATGTTTTTGGCCTTTTTAGTGTTTATTACTGTTGTACTTTAAAATTCATTTATTCAACAGCAGCAGCACATTTAAATACATAGTTGGTTTGTCTCTTTAAATTTAAATTCCACTCTGCATTGTATGTACAGTCTAGAACTTTGCAATGCCATCAGAGTCTGTTGGTCTGAGGACAAAGTGGGTCGAGTGGCATGTTTGAATCGAGATGGCAACGCAGATGGGGGAGGTGAGGCTCCAAAAGGTGGCGATGCCCTGGGGCTGCTAAGCTCTGTTAAAAATAAAACCTGCGCCCCGGTAGCTTGACTGGAGTGTCCTCTTAGAGGCAGGGGCTGCAAAAGGACGAGGGGGCGGGGCTGATTTCAATACATTTAAAGGCTTGTCACTAACTGCATCTGTCCTTCCCGTACGTCGCCTTCAGGGATGCAGTCCTCTTTGTTGATGGGGATAATGTAGCCATCGCTGCTCCCTCGGCCTATCTGGTAGTAGGCCTGGAGCTGGTTGCTGGAGCCCAGGTTGGGCATGCTCTTGTAGAAAGTGTCCTCAGCCTCGCTCCTTTTGGACGGGGACAGGTCGTCCACCACGTCAGGGCTGCTCTCGGGGAAAGGAGAGTCCCTCAGATTTGGCATGCTCGTGTACAGTGAGTCTCTGTTGGGGGACTGGGGGCTGTCCTCTGTGTTGGTGGTGGTGGTGAGCTGTGTGGTGTAGGTGTCCTCGTCCACGTCCGCCCTGCCCTTCCTCTGGGGGGCGTACAGGAGAGAGTGAGTTCTCTGGGGGATGAGCGGAGCCTCCAGCTCCAGGCCCACAGGGTCGTGCACCAGAGACGTGGCATCGGCCACAATGGCGTCGTCCTCGCTGCTGCTGCCGCCCACCACAGTCACCCTCGGCGGAGCCCGCTCCGTGTGGTGCCGGTGGTGGTACTGCGGGGGCGCGCGGGGACGGGGCGGGTGGTGTAAACTCAGGTGCTGCTGCTGCTGCGGGGGTGGTGGGGGTGGGTGGCTCTTGTTACAGGCACGCAGGTTGTTGTGTACTAATTCAGAGATGATCATTTTCTCAAAGGCAGCGTCGTCCAGACTCAGGCCGCAGTCTACTACCTGCACACTGTCGCCAAAGTCGCCGTTGCGTAGCGAGTAGCTATTGTTAAAGTTACCATTTAGCGGTAGTGTATCCATTGCACTTGTATCCCTCACCACGTTGTTCAGTGAGTGCCCTGCAAACAGAGGAAGACGTGAGGGGATTTCACATTAGTCAGTCGCAAAAAGTAGCAAATGTCAAGCAAGTTTAATGCTGTTTAGGATGCAGTGTCACAAGTCAGATTAAGCCATGCCATAAACTGGTTAGTTAGGCACAATCCTTCACAAACAATAAACTCACATGCATCATTTGTAGTGAGAAATCATTTTACTTTCTGGCATTTATATACTTTATTTTCCCTTTGAAAAATTGCTTTTTAAAAGCACAGCACTATGCGTTTTAGTTCGCCACAGACGTGACACAGCGATGAAAAAGATCCCAAACAACATTAAGTGACAAACTGGGACATTAATCACTATCACAGACACATGGGGCAAAGGAATGTCCACAGGAATGAAGCCGCAAGCGGGCGAGATACAATACTCAAGAGGTTTTAGCAGCTAATGGGTTTGGTTGTGCCGAGGGAAAGAAAGAGACAAAGATGAAAAAGATGACATGGACAAGAAAGGGAAAATATTTGTGTATCAACATGGGACAGCCATCTTTGTTCTCACTACAAGGGGAGCCAACAAGCAGCACTCCACCATCACCACACACAGCAGGTGAAGAGACTCACTGAAGACACTCACATCATGTCTGTCTGCTCAGCCTATCTGGTCTAAGAGCAGCTGATGTACAAAAGAAAGTAAAATGATTTATTGGAACATGAAAAAGAAACAACAAAACAAAGTCTTAACTGCAGCTTAGCGGGAGCAAGGGTTCAGCAAATTAGGGAAACAAGCTTTAAAAGAGCTTTTTGTCTGACAAATTTAATGCTACGTTTGTTGTTGAGTCTTTGTTCTGGGGGCTTGCTGGCGTTACTTGGTGGTTTGTGTCTCCAAAACTGGTAAAGGTCAGATCTCGCCTCCAGCCCAGCACTTGGCATCTGTCACGCTGACAGCTCCCCGAGTCCCTAACAGAACCAGTGCAGAATAACAGAGGAGCGGCTGGGGTCACTGCCGGTCATGTCAGGAATGTCTTTGGGCATGAGGGTCAGGCGAAACACCGGCAAAAACATAAATATTAGCTTCTCCATGATTAAGTGAACAGATAAAAGAAGAATGTGGACCATAGCTCAGATAGAGCGCTTGTAAAACAACAGATTAATGTGGAGATTTCACAGCTACCATAAAGTAACATTTATCAGTGATGGATTTAAGCTGCAATGTGGATATTTTGTCAGTTAAGGTGTGCTAGGACTGGGTTTGAATAACTATTTGAGGAAAACATTGCTGTTATTTCTGTATTTTATTAATATTAATGGTGTGAACATTTTTAGATTTGGGGAAACTGACAAATCAGGCAATTTCTTGATTATTTATTTTTTTTATTTTTTTTTGCCAGAGTACGTTTGAATAATTTAATGAACCACTTGCTCATTGAGTGTGTGTCAATGGCCTAAATCAAAAGTAAAACCAGTGATTGTGCCGGGGTTGGTTCGGTTGTTTTTAAATAAGCATGCTGAAAAAAATTTACATTTGATAGGCAAAGTTAAGTTTTACTCCCATACTTGTCTCTCTGTAGGTCACTATAGAGGGAAGCACAAGGGAAGAGCACAAACAATGGAAGATGTTGTTTCAGTTTCACAGTTACAGTAGGGCATTCACTTCACTGTTAGCTGCACAGTACATCTCCATATGTATGTACCCAAGGCTTAGCGCAAAAAGCATTAGGAAACATGTGTTTTAAGGCACAAATAATGAATCACCTGATAAACTGCACAGCATAAATCTTAATAAGCATGCAGTTTATACTAGAGCTTCACGTCTTTACCACTGTTTACATTATCTCCAGCCTGAACACACAGTATCCTATTCCACTCTTAATCATTATGTCTCATTCCGGGTTTGGAAAAGGGAAATCCGAGAGTGCCCCGGGTGGATCAGGACCAACCACAGGAATCTGCACCCACAATGTGAACATGTGCTGGGCTTTACACATACACAGTGGATATGTGCGCTACCACACATAGACTATTTACACACTAATGTTGTACCAGCGCACTTCTGAACAGGGTGGGGCACTGTAAAATCTCACGAGAAAGGCAACAGAACAGTTCAGCTAAAATAAATAATAACTTAATTTGAAAAAAGCCTCAATCAAACAGTTTGGGACGATGTTGCATTTGACCCAGTGTCAGTGAGGGATGAATGTGAGTATGTAACTTTTCCGGCGGAGGGTCTGGCATCTGCTTTTCTCTGTGGAAATGTTATTACTTTGTCTAGAACAGGCATGTCCAAACTGCGGCCCGGGGGCCAAATGCGGCCCTCAGACCAATTTTTCTGGGCCCTCAAGCTTCCAGGTGAACTGACTCATATTACCTTAAACAATATTTTTTACCGTACATTTTTGAAAATCTACATTAACAAGCCCATATCAAATATTTAAAGTGTCAAATTGAGGATGTGAGCATGAATAAAGGTCTAGTGGTTCAGTCTAACTTGTAATAATAACGTAGATTTGAAGTATTCACTGTATTGGCGACCGGTCTATGGCCCTCAATCGGCCGTTAGCTTTGTCTGTGTTTTTATATGTGGCCCTTAATGAGAAAAGTTTGGACACCCCTGGTCTTGAATGTTCCACAGTATGACATTAAACATGTCTATTTCGTATTATTAAATCACATGTTTTTATTCACCTTGAAAAACGTGCATTTTTACTGTGAGCGGGGTTGCCTTTCCACAGATCTGATTAATGCCATACTGTGGAACCTTGCTTTCAGGTTTTGCTTTTCAGCAAAAATAATAGAGAAAGAGAAAAGCGCATGGCAGATCCTTCAGCAGAAAAATGACACGGTGCAACTTTAAAGCGTCGTGTTATATACAGTGCCCCAACTTATTCCGATTTCGACAACATTAGAAGATTCTGTGTGGATTTGGGGGAGAATGATTAAGAGGGAACAGTGAAACTAGACTATTGGCAGCTCTTGGATGGCTGTAACCTTCTATAAGACACACAAGCAGAGCACAGTGAAAGCAGTGAAGTATCAAAGAAGCACACCTGGCGAGTTAAAGACTGGAGCCGTGGGGGTGTTACATACGACAGTCTCGGCCAGTAAGGTGTTATAAGGGTTGTTAGTGCCTTGAGGTCGCAGAAGAGGGTTTGTTAGTAGATAATTTCCGGTCATTCCTACAAAGTGTAAAGACAAGTGCATACATTTCAGAGAATCATACAGCAAACACAAAGCAGACAGACACATTGAATAGAGTGAGGAGAGATGAGGGAGGATGCAGTAAGCCTGTGGAAGAGCCTGTCAATGTCATTTGGGGCCAAGTTTAAATTGGATCGTTTGTTTGGAGGGTGAGGAGGCCAGATAAAGTTGGGTGACACTTTATTTTACACCACAGTCTAAACACAATTCATCCGCGTTGAACGTAAACCTTGAACATTATTATCAAGGTGGTAAACAGATGTGTAAGAAGTCATATTTTTATACATTCTGCTATCACATTTTTTTTTTATATACACACTGCTAGTAGTATTTTCTAATAAACATAAGTGGAAGAAGTACTCAATTTTGTCACTTAAGCAAAAGTACAGATACTGGAGCAAAAAAATACTCAGGTAAAAGTATCACATGAAAAAAATATTGAATTAAAAGTATTAAAGTACCTGTTTTTTGAGATTTATAATAAAGCTTTAAATGTAGTGATTGTGATAAGGATTTGTGCTGAATTTTGTTCTATTTTTATTTGTATATTTTTGTTTGCTTAAATTATGAATGTGTAAAAAAAAAAAAAAAAAAAAAAAAAAAACTCAGCCTTTTCAGCGGGTTTCAAACAATAATACAAAATACTTTTACTCTTCAGTCCTGTTCAAAAATGTAGTGCAGTAGAAAGTACAGATACCTGCTCTCAAATGTACTGAAGTAAAAAATATCTGCTTTAAAATTGACTGAAGTAAAGTACAGATACTTAAAATTTATGATTATACATTTTTATATGCTTTAAAATAGTGCAGCATTGTAATGGTACATTATTGACCATTATTCTTTTTTTTTAAATTGACGTTACCATCTAAATACGATCATACTTTGCCATAATTGTAGTTGAGTGGTGTAAAATAATGTGTTACCAGCAACATCTTTATTTTGACCAAAAGACATTTCCTTTAAAAGCTACTGAACCTTTTCCGGTGGCCACCTGAGGTACTGCGGTATTCCCCTGCCATCCATCACCCGTACTAAATGCCACCTGTCATGTTCCTAAGTCTCCAGGGATCTTTTTAATGACAGGGAAGTGCACTAACCCACTACCATTACCCCCTTGAGTGATCAATACAAACCCTCTACATTAACAAAATGTCTATAAGAATTATGGGGCCAAAGCATGATCCAACGTGTTTTACTTTCTGGCACGGGACAGCCGCAGAAGAGGAAGAAAATGGACATGTATAGCTGCAGCGTCAGAAGTCACAGGAGGGAGGAGGAGAGGCGAGCTCGAAAAGCCATTTCAGAGACAGGGCTACGCATTCCAGGTCAGCCAGAGTTGAACATCATCTTCTCATCATCATATTTGTGCTCCAGCTAAATAATAAATGACAGCGCTTTTTCCCTCTTGCCTCTCTCATAAATCCCTCGCTAAAGTAACACAGGTCACCTCAGATGCCCGACGACAAATAGTGCTCTTTCTGAAATGTATTTTTGCTGATAATATCTTTGCCGGAGTCAGCCTGGATTTTTCATACACGAACTTTGAACTTGCCCCAATTTAAGTCAGATGTTACCGGTCAGATAGAGATAGCACAGGATATTTGCTAACAGATTTCTTTAATCCTTTTCTGGCAGGACTATGCAGTACAGGGGAAAGGCTATGACTATGGCTATCAATGTATACTTGATCCACAATAATAGTAATAATGTTGTCCAGGGCCGATACTGAAATTTAATCAAATCTTTAACCCAAAAAAAAAACCCACACATTTTCACATAACTGTACAACAGACTCTCCTCTCTTTTATCCTATAGACATGATTGTGAATACCAGGGCTGGAAGTGTGCGTCTGAAACCGCACAGAGGTATTTTTAGCGGGGTGATGAAATGTGTGCATATAGTGTGAGTGTGAGCAGAGATGAGGTGGGCACTGACCTTGGTTGAGGGTGGAGGTGCTGTTGATGTCACCTGAGATAAAGGAGGACTCCGATTGCTTTCTTACGGTGTCATTCCACATTCTCCTGATTCGACTCTGCCAGGTCAACAAGGGACAAGGGCCATTAGCTCCGTTTTATATTTATTTTATTTATATAAGATAAAAAGGAAAGTGGTCGGGACACGAACTACGCGGGGACAAGGGCGCGATGGATACGTGTATGTTTTTTTTCTCAGATGACCTACATACGCCTAAGGACGGTGTATGCCTAGATCAGTTTGGTCCCAAAAGTTCCGCTAAGCATAAGCAACTAAATACATCTTAAACACACTGATGAAATGTTAATCTTAAACCTTATTACGCTGTTTTCTGAGCTGTGTTATAATGTTGTTTCCTCTTCAAAAGTGTACCTGGAGTTGTGTTTTGTTTCATTCACACATGTTTAACACACAAATCCTGCATATTTAGGCACATTTAGAGTTCTCTCAAAATGAAAACACTCCATTGTGTTTTTAAACTCAATACACCTTCACTAGAATCATTTAGATGATATCAGGCCTTTACTGAACAAAAGGTAAAAGGTAGCCATTCATTTGAACCCTACAGCCTCATGACATCACATGTGAGAATGAAACTCCAGCTATGTTTTTGAGGAGGTAACAACATTATAACATGGCTTAAAACTCACAAAAGTCAATTTTTCGCATTATATGACCTTCAAGTACAGTGTATACCTAGATCGGTTTGGTCCCAAAAGTTACACCGCAGCATAAACACCTAAAACAGCTCAAACACACCATTGAAACGTTAATCTTAAAATGTTATATTTCCTGAAACTTTATGAATGTACGTAAAGTTCGTTTTATATTTGACTGATATATTCTTAATAGCCCCTGTGCTTGTGTCAGCTCTGCTAAACCAAAAAGACTTGCTGACCACCGGCTTTAAAGTTTGTTGTCCTGTCCTTTAGTAACTGCACAAGGCCCTTATTCACAAAGGCCGTCCGAGCGATGTGATGCAGCTCCTTCTATAGATGCACAATGCCTATACTTTCCTCATATGCATAAGTGCTGGCAGTGCTGTTTAAATAGTGACATATTCCTCATGCATGTGACGTTAGTGTTGAAAAGATAAAAGCAAGTGCTGAGGGGGGCAGAGCAGAACAAAGGTACTCATGCGGTACATGGCATGTTGGAGTCTTGATCCGACTGTAGACCTAATACACATTACTTCCACTGGTAATGGGAGCAGATGATAAGGTTTGTCCTACCTGTGTCCCAGAGGAGTATCTGGCACTGGTCCTGGTGGTGGAGGTTTTGGCTGAGCTGTGGGAGTTCTCGGTGGGCAGCCCTCCGCAGCAGTACGTGTGGCGGAAGCACTTGCTGTACTCTTTGCGGACCTGCATACGCAAACAGCCGCCAGTTTACACTACATGTTGACTTTACATATGACTGAGCCTGGAATCTACACACCAGGTCTATTGATTCTTCATATCAGCACACAAAGCCCAGCTCATTCCCCCCGAGCCTCCTGTTTAAAATTCACCGCATTTTAACCCTGAAAGAACAGACTGCGGGGCCTACCTTTTTCTGCAGAAGACAGTGGAAGATGAAGATGAACATTCCTTGGAACGTGTTGAAGATGGTGAAGAGGTACGCCATGACGATGGACGCCTCGTTGATGAAGAAGAGGCCGAAGGACCACGTCAGACCCAGCAGACACAACAGAGCGAACGCGCCCATTACCCAAGACCTGCAACACAAAACAAACACAACCAACTCTTAAAGGGCCAGTAGTGTTGCTATGGGTTTGATTGTGGCTAAGAATGAGAAAGTCGGGAAAAGATTATGAACCATGTGAGAGAAGTACATGTACATGATATAGGCTACAGGCACATCTTTAAAAAACAAATATTGTACAAAGCGTCCATTTTAATACCTCATCTTTATAGATTTAACATGCATATTTTGCAACAGAATCCACATATGTGTCACTTTTCAAATAAACGTCCACACAATATTCGTATTTCTTCAGATGTGCCTGTAATTTAATACCCCTACTCAAATATCCACAAATCCTGCCTTGAATCTTGATCGTATTTGATGCAATTTAGCTTGGCATAACGGTGCAAGCAGCCTGTTCGTTATCTACGGAGTGCGTTAAGTAGGTTTAAACTGACAAAAGGTTCCTGGCTTGTGTGTGAAGGTCTATGGAGCCTTCAGACACCAGCTCAGATCAGTATTCAAACACACACATGTCCACACGGATGATGCACATGAGGAGGGACGTGAGTTTCGGAGCGAGGATGGAACGGGCGAAAGGAACATCGGACAGACAGAGGGAGCAGGAGAAGTCCGGATAAGAACTAAAATCTAGAGGTTTCCGGGCAGCGTGTCCTTACTTGATAAAGCGTTTATTATCTTCATAGCTACAGAGAGCAGGATGAGCAGGAAAAGAGAGACACAGTTAGAATAAGCGTGGGTTAGTCGGCATGTATGTTAGTATGGTGTTTGGACAACTGAAACTTTACAACTTTTATGTGTATGGCTGCAAATGGGTATAATGAAAATAAAGGATTTGCACCATGCCTGGAACACTGAATTTTAATTTTGTTATAAATTTGTACTACACTATTCGGTACCACTTTATAAAAACAACAGCATTGCCTTAATAAACCATGAACAAAGACTCAATTCATAATGAACAAATAGTTTTCTTAAGAATGACTCAAGCTCAGTAACTGTCAGAAAGTCTATACCTGTATATAGTTATTTTATTTTGTAATGTGAGTAGATTATGTCATTAGTGATGTCACTTCCCTTTTCTCCATGTCCATACTTTTTCTCACAGTAACTACTTAATTAAGGGGTTAGGGTGGACATGGGCAAACTACGGCCCGGGGGCCACACACGGCACTTTGGGTTTGTTAATCCAGTCCGCCAAACTTAACCAAATCACATTAAAATAGGAAAGGGTGAATCTTGTTCAAAGTTTTTCTGCTGTGTTTATTTAACTGAAATGTAATCAATTAATTATGAAAACAATTTGTACAATGAGCCTTGCGTATTCATGCTTTGCTACATGTTACAAGCTAAATCTCATATATACATCCTGGTCCGGCCCCTCTGTCAAATTTTAGAACCCACTGTGGCCTGTGTGTCAAAAAGTTTGACCACCCCTGGGTTAGGGTAACAAACACATTAGGGTAATAAACGATTTGTTCATTAATTACTCATTTAAAAGCGATTAGTATAAAGTGTTACCGATTATTCACTATCATGTGTGACTCCAAAGCGTCTAAAACAACATCTTTATTATTTTAGTGATCGTTTTTTGTGACAGTGTATTTGCAATGTATAGCACAAGCTTACCCAGGCAAATCTGTATTATAGTAGCCATCACATACGCGATAAGTACTGTGAAGCGCAGGACAGAGACAGAGAGAATGAGATCGAAAGAGAGGAGAAAAGGGAATGCGTTAACTTGGGCTTGACATGCAGCATGCGGTGACACTGGTGCTATGCTGACTAACACGCCACAACAACAAAAGAATACATTTATGCACACAAATCCGTGTGTCGCTATGTTCAGTAACTGCGGTTTCTCTGATGAGGCACTAGGCTGCCTCAAATAAACCAACGAGTCAAAATAAACCCTTTTTTGCTGAATGTTGGCCCTGATTGCTGTTTTACCACAGAGCTGTAATGTTGCATGCTTTCATTAAGGGAAACAAAAAAAATAAACAAACAGAGGGTAAAAATAGAAGAGCTGCTACTGCTGTGATTCCTGTTTGCAAAGGAAAAAAAGTAATGAAACAAGTCCATACACACGTACAGTAGCAAATTGGAAATCTCTGGCGTTCTATCTTACAATAAATACATCATTCATGGGAAGCGGCAAACACCAAACACAACAATTAAAAAGACATTGGTTTTCATTTCAAAGCGAAACACGGTGTAACTGTACGGGGAGCGGGTGGTGGTCTGGCGAAGGCTGCGGTTTGGAATTCTCTTCCGAGATCTATTTAGGAAAATGGGGTGTTTGACATGTTCCAGAGGCAAATTCTCAAACAAAACACACACTCATCACCATAGCAAAGTGGGGACCTTCACTGCTATTTGACATATAAATACACACTTGTATATTTGTATCCAAGAAGGAATTTTCACTGGTAAATGGCAAGTATATACACAATCGTATTTGTATCTAAGTGGGGAAATCGAATAAGACCTGGAATGTGTCCTGCAGGTCATAACTTTTTCACTTATAATACTAGAACTTGCTTTTTGAGTCTCTAAGTCAGGGGTATCAAACTCAAATTCACAGAGGGCCGAAATTACAAACTGTGACTGAGGCGCGGGCCAAACTAAATATTTATTGAAACATTTGAACAGCATCTGCATTTTCTTCAGAAGCGGTGGATTAAGTTTGAGTGAGACGACAGGTAACAGATGCTAATACGTGTCAATAGGAAGGGCCAGCACTAACACATTTGCAAAGCATTCTGGGATTCATAGTATTAGAGGTGTGTGCGCTATATTGGTGCAAAAGCAGGTGGGCCAGCTCTAATTCGTATTTAATATCATCTCGCCGGCCAAATATATTCATATCGAGGGCCAAATTTTGCCCGCGGGCCTGAGTTTGACATGTCTGCTCTAAGTGATGAAAAACTAGCACTGCTGCCATAGTAATTAACAGTTAGATACAACATATTACGTTATTTGAATGGACAAAAGTGCTCAAAATGGTGCCTGTAAAAGAGAGCTGTGAATATTTTTTATATTTTAACTTTAACTTCGATTTTTCTGTTGCTTCTCCAAATAACAGCATACAGAAGATAATATCACATACTTTTTTTCAGTCAAATATAGCCAAAAAATGAGGTAGTGACTGATGTGTCCTCACTTGGTACTATGTAAAAGCGCACACACAGCCTCCACCGCGCCTCAGCACACACAGTTAAACTCCAGCCGCTTTATGATGTGAGTCAGGCCTGGCTCTAGTCTGTGGCTTGGATCCACACAACAGAGGACGAAGCAGACAATTCACAAAGTCATGTGCAGTCAGCATTTGAGATCTGTCTATTCCCGGGAAAAAGAACACACGAGGACAAAGCAAAGTCTATATGATTCTTTTGGAGCATAGGGTTATGAGTAAAATCATTATCACAGAAATAAAAGGGTTTGGCTGCAGGCTACAGCAGCAGAATAGCACCAGTGTTAAATGTTGGGAGTGCGTGGGTTTGTGGACGTGACTCCTTTAACTTACTTTATATTCTCCAGTCGACTCGAGTCTGGTTTCAGGGTGGTGGAGTGCTTCACCATTTTGTACATTGTGATGACCAGGAAGATGAGGTTGAGCTGTCAGAAACACAGAAATGAAAGGGTTAATGCTTTTAATATTTGACGAAGAGTTAAATTGAGGCTAATTAGTCATTTTAGTTGTCATGAAAAGAAATAGCAATTGTAATGTTTGAAACTGGCCCTTCTTGAATTAAAACATTATTATACTTTCACTGGTATTTCATTCTAATATGCGTAGGTCTTTACTTATATTTTGCTAAACCACAATATTGTTCTAAAACGACTTGAAACAGGTTCATCGACTTCCTGTTCCAAACTGATGAACTGATTCATAATGGCATTTCGGTGTAACCAGCCGCGTATTTTAATGCTGAGAAATGCCTATGTGACATTTTTGAACCATTTGCGTATGACCCGGAGTCGATATATTTTAATTACAAGTACAGGGGAAGTGGGAGGGGCTAGGGGGTAGGTGAAAACTGAAACTTCAAATTCAGAACATGCAAGATTACTCGAACGTGCATGAATAAATCAAAAGATCAAAAGTCTAAGTAAGTTTATTATGAGAGAGAACCATTATAGTACAGTTAAAAGCTCATGAGAGTGCATTTTGTGTATTATGTCTTCTTTAAAACATTAAGGCATACATGCCAAACTCAGGCCCGGGGACCAAATCTAGCCCGCGGTGTAATTATATTTGGCCAGTGGGATCATATCAAATGTGCATTAGAGCAGGCCCGCCGGTATATAGCGCAAGCCCCACTAATACTATAAATCCCAGAATGCTTTACTAGTACACTACAGTCGAGACCAGCAAGTGGCCCTCCTTTTCTATTCACACTCATTAGCAACCAAGCTACTCGTCACCTCGGCCAAATTAATCGCTACAGAGAGGGACATTATTTATTTTATTTATTTAAATAAGAAATGAATACTACTGATGTGCCTTTTATTTCAAATTTTATTTCTAATATGTTTGTAATATAAAGCTTGAGTAGTTCCAGATTTTTTGTTTAAGCAAAACTAAAGTATGTTTCCATATGAAAAGGTTAAACATTACATGTCAAGTGCAATACATTTTTCAATAAATATTGAGTTGGCCCATGAATTTTTCTTAGTTTTTAATTTTGGACCCCTGTGAATTTGAGTTTGACACCCCTGCATTAGGGCTATATTTCATGTTTTGTATGATAAAATACCAGGATTGTCCAGGATCAAGGTGGATACATGGGAGTGAATGATTCAAATATAACATAAGACAAGAGGAGGGAAAAATCTGTTAATTCGTATTTATAGAGTGGAGAGCCTTCAGATGTCTGCATGTCCACAGACTAATCCAATAACCATCTATTGCTCCACTTGGCCTCAGACAGGCTGACTGGCGCCAAATTTAGTGTCATTCTATATCAATGCGAGCATGAAAACGCATTAAAATCCATCAGGGCCAAAATAAAAAAGAGAAAAAATAGAAGAACAACTAAAATTGAGCAGAAATACAAAAAATACACAGCCTTGCCAGTGTGGTGTACCCAAAAGGGAATATAAAGGAGAAATCAGAGCCCTCTTGTTAAAACAACTGCATATCATTTTGTGCTCATAGTGAAATCTTGTAAGGAGAGGCTGGAGGGAGCACGCTGCAGTGTATTTGTGTTCAATTCTTGGACAGATGAGGAGGGATAGAGTGAGGGAACAAAGGGAAAGAGATATGCGGCTCGGTCTCTTGTGTTAATGTATTAAATCTAAAGCACGCCCCTGGCATGGACATAGATATCTGCGTGCATCTATTCAGTGCCCTTAAAAATCAATAGCCTGATTTTAGGAACACAAAAGCAGCAGTGGCTAGCGAGTAACCTGCTCTAAATAATTTTGTTCAAAAACATGTATTCAGGGTCCAAACTCGTCTTTCTGACACAGCAAGCGCAAAAGCTGGGAGCAGTGTGTTTGTTCTGCTAGCTAGGCATGTATAAATAATGTCAAGGAATTTCTAAGTAAATAAATAGAAAAATGCGCCTCCAATATGAATTTCAAAGAGTAAGGAATGGTGTATCTCAGCTTGAGAGGAACAAAAAGGGCCTTGTAAATACAGCTTTTTATCATGTTATCTTAGGAATGTCAAAACACAGTGGAAAGAAAAATGGATTGGAATAAAGGAGTGACCTTTGTAAGCCCGACTGCAGACCTTAGACATTCACTCCAGAACAAGAATGGGCTGTGTACGGCTGCTGCTATCAAAAGACTGTTGTGATCAATACATCACCTCTCCACATGCAATCAGCTCACAGAGAGAGCCTCAATAAGCCGAGCGGAAAACCAAACTAAAGCAGGCCAGCACCACGTTGGATATTATAATACCAGTGCGTTTGGTAATACGCTTTTGAATCTGAGACATAATAATACGACTACGCAAAAAACAAAGCTACAAGAGCGTTTGTTTAAAATCAAAGATGTGTTAATACTGGTCCAAGCGTATAATCCCAATGTGCTAATTGGTTGGGATATTAAATCATAACTTTTTATAAATGATATACTTTATAATGAAAATTTCAAATGGCTCCATACTAATTATATACGACAGTGATAATAATGAATATTTAGACAAATGAGAGGAGTTTTAAACACTATAATACTAAAGTAATAGTTGTTTTTTGTTTTTTTATATTACCATGAGGTTTTGTACAAAATCTGATCTGGATCAATACCAGTTTTTGAGCTTTTTCTATTATATTTTTAGTATCAATTCAAATATGTGTCTATATTACCAAAATGGTTTAAGGTTCAATTTTTATTTTTTTATTTTTTTTTGCCAACCCTACTTAAATTTGCTGTTTAATTATTATTATTATTATTATTATTATTATTATTATTATTATTATTATTATTATTATTATTATTAAATAATCTGGAAAATATGTCTTGGAATTGAATCAAAACTAGGTAAAAAAAATAAAAATAAATAAAATACATAAGAAAAAAAAACAAAAAACAAAACAATCCCATCACATTGCACTGACTCCGTTTTATTTTGCTGATAATAAACCTATCAGAACCAAAATGGATGAGGAGGCCTTTCACACAGAGAGTGGCGACATGGCTCCAATGAGACACAGGAGCAGGACTTTAAAGTAACCTAGCAGTGCAGCACATGTTCCCACCCCCACCGACATGCTTTGGTTGGCCTTCCCCCGGGATCCCCTCACTAACTCACTAACTCTGCCCCCCTCCACCCTTCACTCTGCCTCTGCATCACCACTGCAAGCCAAGCAGAAGCACATCACCACACAGGGACTGGGTAGAAAGCTTTTTTTTTTTTTTTTTCATTTTTTTGAGTGTACACAGTGAACTCCACATGAACTGCTAGGGATAAAATATTAAAGGTGCAGATGGAGCTGTCCAGATGAGAAGAACTGCTTGCGACGTGTCATGATCCAAAAGGCCTTGTGTAGAAGCGTAGCTCAAGCATACTAATGGTTGGCCCCACCACTCATTACTTCCATGTTCTCCTTTCATGGAGCTAATACCCTCTGTGCCCTGAGACGAGGAACAAGAACACATCTAAAGGCATCTCCGTGGCTTTGGTTTGGGCACTTTAAGACAGCAGCAACGGGGAAGATATAGACACTACGAGTGAGCGTCGGAAAAAAACAAAAGGGGTCAAAATATTTCCTCATGTTCTTTAGTGTCTGGTCAAAATAAGAGTTTACGTCTGCGGTTCACAAACAGTACTTCTGCTGTTGACTTTTGCAGCTGACACCTAGTTTTGTTGCAGATTTGAACTAATACTATTTTTTATTTATAGATCCTATATTACGTGAGCTTTAGGTCATGTTAGAACGTTGCTACCTCCTCAATAACATGCCTGGATTTGTGTTTTGCTTCATTCATTTGAGCAATCCTTTATTATTAGTCTTTCTACATCGCCAAAGCTCAAAATGCTCTGTTCCACCTAGTGATGTCATGAAGTGGTAGTTTTCAAGTTAACAGTTAAAGTTTACCTTTAGTTCAGTAGAGATTGGCAATTCCAGGGCTGATATCATCCAAGTGATTCTAGTGAAGGTGTATGGAGTTTAAAAACACAGTGGAGCACTTCCTGTATTACCACATGACATCACAAGGTGGAACAGAGTGTTTTCTGTTTGAGAGAAGAACTCCTAAACATGCACAACTCCAGGTATGTTTTTGATGAAAAAACAGCATTATAACATAGATCAGAAAGTAGTGCAATATGGGCCGTTTAACAGTCTTATTTAATGCAATTCTAGACAACCAAAGGAGGAAGGTTTTAAAGTATTTGTAGCTCTACGCAGTATCACAGTATGCATCAGCTGCTTTGTCTCTGCTCTGTTTGACCTAAGAATGTCACAATGTCAAGTTTCAGATTTTTGTGAGAAGAAATATCACAGTTGAACACTTATTCAAACAACAATAAAATCCTTTCTTTCTCACTGTCCAATGCCCATTTCTCTAAGAGCAAAGAGTCTTTTGGCTTCATAATCAAAACTGCCCCACAGAGAAGGCCTGTCTCTTCATTATTTCACTGCAGCAACCAGCGGATTTTCATTTCTGTGTTTGTATTAATGCAAAATGGCTGTGTGATGTTTGAGAACCCTAAATGTAAGAGTCAAAGCCTAAAGTAAACACAGAGCAGTGGGTGGAGATAGGGGGTAGGTGAAAACAGCATTTTCTGACCACTTAAGCCTCGAAGGACCTTACAGGATTACTCAGACTTGCAGGAAATACAACATCAAATAAGCTATTTATAAAGGAGAACCATCACGACACGTTTAAAAGCTCATAAAAGTCAATTTTGCATAATACGTCTCTTTTAACAATACTATGAAAGTTTAAGAGCTAAATGAGGTGGTAGCCCTGTGTGAAAAGTTTGAGAACCAGTGATCCAGACAGCCTCCAGCTGACCACACTTCTTCTATCGCTTCTGTTTTCCTTCCTTTCTCCTCTGCCTCTCTCATTGACAAGGACAAAGCCAATTTGTAGCAGAACCCCGGGGTCAGGGATGTTGTAGACAAACCTCGCTCCTGCCTGCTCCCCTGAGATGCCCCTTTCCACAGCACTTTGTCTTTTTGAGTCAATTGTTGCACCGAATCCGACAAAAGCAGCGTGGTGTGGGAGAGCTCAAGCCAGAACGGCCAAAAAAGCTAATTTCTGTGACACGTTAGCTGGGATGCAATACATTAGCTGCTCACGGGGTCATGCTTCTATCTCTCCGGTCATCACCGCTGGGATCCTGATCATCATTTCCACTGCAGACACATTTTTCATGCAAATCATTACAAAAGCACCCACATACAATAGGAAACAATGAGGCTCTAATTTAGATGAAGGTTCCTGTGAGGCTGACACAACATTTGCTGAGACAAGGAGAAATGGTAAACACAATAGATTTTTTTTTATATATATATTCTTTTTGGTAACACCATCCAACATTTGTCTTGTTTTTTTTATTCTAAACTAAGTACCCTGCATTAAAATGACTTCACATCACTGCATCTTCCACATATTGAAACAAGGATTCCCAAGCATGTAAGGAAAATAGGGGAAAAAAAGGTATCATTACGTCTCGTTGTCGTTGAATCCTTTGACATGCATTGCCTAACTCTTACCTTTTTTAAAAATTGGGGTTATACAAGTTTGCAAATCAAGATTGGTATCAGACACAACAGAAAAACAAAGAAAACCGCTCAACTTTCAACACATCTCTACCCAGCACCAGCCTTCTGTCCTCCTCCATTTTTAAACCCGTACAAGAAACAGCAATGTTTCTTTTTGAACAAACTGTGAACTGCGGCCCAGTCAACTCAGCTCCCTCGTTTTTTATTTATCCCGCAGACAAAAAGCCGCTCTATATCCTCACTTCTAAAAGCTCTTCATTGTGCAGTGAGACAGGCTACAGTTTGACATGGGAGCCCCCTGCTTCTGCTATATCCACAGTGTCAGTCTGATGCCAGGCGGAGGTCATCGGTACATACTGTAAGGACCAAAACGCCACATAACGAACACACTGCTGAGCAAACATCTCTATAGAAGACTTCCTCATCCCTCTGTGAGAAGGGCAAACCAATACGTGTCCATATATCTCTGGAATACCTCCTGCTATTCCCTCTCCCGTTTTCCTCGCGCACGCCTCTAAGACTCCCCGAGGTCTCATTCTTCCAAGCCTCTCTGATGGAGCGGGGGATAATAATGTCATGACCAGTAAATAATTGCATGCCTCAATGGGACATATGTCAATATGATATGCTGTATGTCCTTCACACGAGCAGGTCTTGGCCAAACACAGAGGTGCCTTTGCCACCCCTCTACTCAGCTACAAAGAGGGGGTTATTACACAAAAAGAAAATCGCAGATCAAGAGAAAAATTCAGCCTGTCGGTATACGCTGTAACTATAGACTGGCTCCATAGGCTCCGGTCAAATGAAGCTCATCGAGGCTCGCCGTTAAAAGGATGAATTTGGAGGCGAGTTCCAAATTTGTAATTGTGTATCATAGCAACCAAAGAGCCAATCTTGAGCAAGTTTGTTAAAGGTAACGCCTCTTCCCGCCTGCTCCGCTGGTTTAGCATGGAGCACGCACTTAACAATCAAACCTGCTGCTAACGATAGTGGAAGCGACCTCCAGAAAAGAAGGCTAAGTTATTGATGTGCATATCTTGATTTACGGACAAAATGGCAAAATAAAAATATCAGGGTGGGTTTAAGACCAAAATGATAAGCCTGACAGCAGTAGTTACGGAGAAAGGTGCGACAGTTTTTCAATAGAAAGTGAATTGGAGCCAGAGTCGATATAGCTGGAAGTGTGCCCATGCTCACTTCCTATTTGGAAAGCGGCGGCTATCGGGTTAGCTCTGTCCATTTATATATACAGTCTATGGTTTTAACACAAATTAGGCACATTTATACTATTTTCTTGTGAATGAAAGCCTCTCCATATTACCATTTTCAAACCAGTATTAACAGTACAAGTGTTTGTGACCATGATCATGTTATTATTACATAAAGGAAACTATGTCCCTTAACCATAACAGTAAAAAAAAATAAAATCCAATCCTTCCCAAAGTAGATCTAAACACTTCTTCAGCTTAATTAACCTGTCTGGTACCAGTGAGACCCCATAAGGCTAATCCTATAAATTTCCTGATTTCAATTCTGCCTTTCACAGCATCACTTTGACCTGAGCCCTGCAGCCCTCCCCCACCTCAGGCCCAACATTCAGAGCAGGATATAGCAGCTTACCATGATGATAAAGGTGACAGGTCCAATGAAACTCCATATGAAATGATTATCCACACTTAGCCAGCACCTAGGGGACAAGGAAACACGTTTAAGCCTTGGGACAGTGTGCACAGAAGAAACACCAGCACAGTGTCCAATAAGACCAATATTACAAGAGAATACAATGGCTGGGAATAAAAAGGAGGACTATCAAGATAAAAAATATGTATGTGAAGTGTTTCTGGCTAAAATCCTAAATATAAAAAGTTGTATAGCGCATCTAAACCTCATATGTCAAACTCAAGGCCCGTGGGCCAAATGTGGCCCGCCATGTCATTTTATGTGGCCCGCGACAAAGTAAATTAAAAGGTAGGACTGTCTTAAAATATCATTGATCAGGAGGTACACAGTTAAACATCCATTTTTTCATATCTATGCAAATACATATGCAATATTTGTAACTTGAATAAGTAAAGTACATATAAAACGTATATGTAAGTACATATAGAAACAGTTAATTAACATTTAAAAATTAGTTACATTTATTTTACATTACATTTGGTTACATTTAGTTACATTTATCTTACAGTTACACTTGGCCCTTTGAGAGCAACCATTTTGTTGATGTGGCCCTCTGTGAAAATGAGTTTGACACCCCTGATCTAAAACTAAGGCTAAATAATTAGGTTAGATTATGACATTTGTGACTTAAAATAAACACAATCTGGTAAATAAAAAAAATATATATAATTATAAATCCTTTTAAATCGTTTATTCTTCCTGATAATAATTAGTCTTGTCATTTTTGAAAGAGGACTTAAAATACAATTCTTAGTCAATAAAAAGACCTTGCGCCTGCTGTGTCCATTAATCAGGACTTTTCTGCTCTGGGCTTGTCTAAAAAAAAAGCATTTACAAACAAGAGGTCACTGGAGGGTCTTTGTGCAGAAAAGCCTTAATGTAGACGCAGCCCTCTGAAACCGCAGTGTTGAGTCTGTCAGCCCCTTTCAAATGACATGAAATATTTAAGAGCTGCCCATCCCAGCCCTGGCAAAAGAGCTCAAATGTTTTGGTGCGCTCTCCAGGGACGCAGGCTAAAATGATGAGAATTTCTTTTAACAGAAAAACAGACAAACTAGTCTAACACTGTAGCATGCACTATTTTGAAAAGCTTTATTTACGAAGTACACTCACGCTTTGTTGGTCCCATAGCTCCTATAGTCGATAGCAGCAGACACGCCGACCACTATCGCAGGGAAGAGGTAGCCTGACACGTAATAGTACTTTTTCCGAGAATATTCACTTTCAAAGACCTCCACGAGCATGAGGTACAGCTGGACCCCTTCCAGACACATCCAGGTGAAGGAAGCCAAGAAGAAGAAATGGAGAATCCCCGCGATGATGGCACATCCGATCTGAGTCAACAACCAAATCAAGAAATAACACAGTTAGCCAACAACATTTGGGTATTTTATCAGAATAATAAATAAAATTAAAACAAATATTAATAATAATAATGATATAATAAAATAAAAAAAAATAAAATAAAATAAATCAGAATAGGACAAATAAGAAAGAAATATTTAAAATTGACTGATATTTTGATTGAAATGCCATTTTTTAATTTAAGACATCGTTATCTGCTATCATATTTCTATCACTGAAAGCTAATCCCCCTTTTGTAAATTGTATATAGCTCTTGCTGATGTATTGTTATTGTAAATGATGTGGCAAAAGTATTATCTTGGTTATTTGTTTTATTGATTTTGCCACAGATGCCCTTCTCGTATACGGCTTTATTACGACTTTTTCACTATTAGATATTAAACCACATTTCTTCCAAAGTAAAAGAAAAGTTAGTGCCCCTTTAATGAATCCACATAAATGTCACATCGACTGCCGCCTCACCTATTCAGCAGAGCACTTTCCCAATGAAAAATGATAAAAATAAATGAATATTCATGCCCCACCATCACAGGTTTAGATTTCCGTCAGGGGGATTATTGGAAAGCTAGTGTTAGAAGATTTAATTACACAGCTCGCCGTTTGAAGCCTTGATTCCCACCTGTATGCAGCCAAATGCTTTTCACGTCAAGCGAAAATGTAACGCCGAGATGTGTTCAAAATGCTACGGCTGTGGGCAGAGCCATGGCAACCGTGTGGCTTTAAGTGAGGGAGGAGAAAAGAGCTGTCAAGTGGAAGACATGGTCCCATAGTAATCTATATTAATGGTTTTGGCCTCGTCGTGTCATGTCAGGGAGGCTGTGAAACAAACAGTCTTTCAATGGGATTTGGTGGTTGTAGTTTTGCAGGCTTAAGCACGTTTAAATTGTGTAGTAAGCAAGTGCATTTACATATAACGTGATCATTTGTACTTCTAAAAGAGCTATTATTGCACGACGCTGAGTGATATTTACTTTATTTTTAAAGATGCACAATGCAACTTTTCAGGTGGGGGGTTCTGCCATCTGTTCGTCTCCAGGGAGAAGCTATTATTTTTTCCTAAAACGTTCCACATTTACATTTTTGATACTGGTTTTGGTATCGATGGTCAATTTACTACACAAGTGCATGCGTTTTTTCAGGTTTTTTTTCATTATTTTTTCGCAAA
The DNA here is from genome assembly GCA_019594935.1 of Periophthalmus modestus. Lineage (NCBI taxonomy): Eukaryota > Metazoa > Chordata > Actinopteri > Gobiiformes > Gobiidae > Periophthalmus > Periophthalmus modestus. Next base: position 8,144,589 of record JAIEZT010000007.1, on the reverse strand, counting down.
ATGTACACAAAAAACCTTAAAAATCAATAAAAACAGAGAAAAAAATTATGTTCCACAGTATGGCATTGATCTCATCTATACTGCTTTCATTCTTTACATTACAGGAGTTTATAATACTAAAAGATGTTATTAAAAGCATAGACCATTGTCTCTCCACAGACTCCAGAACTTACTGGTCTGTGAAGAGGCAATGCCGCACTTTGGAACATTCCAGGCAAAGACAAAACATCATCATCTACGGAGACGAGCAGGACGAGCATGACCACAAAATATAGTTACATAGTGGTTCTTTAAGTAAATAAAAAATCACAACCACAGTATAAGATCAAATTGCCATATTTACTTTTGCGACAATTATTTTGAAGTAGAAATATTTTGATTGAGAAAACAATTCCACCATCTACCACTGTCTCTATAAAGAGGCCGGAAAGAGCAGTGAATAAATACCTCACCTGTTTGTTAATCATTGATACTAGAACATTTAATACCAGATCACATGACTGCACAAGTCTAAAACTGAGATGGGAAAAAGGGCTTTTAACTGTAGGAAAAGTCAAACTGGATACTTCGGTGACACAATTGATCTGGTAACAAACTTTTAAACACACCTGCTCCTGTTTTTAATGTTTTATATGGTCTTATATACTTTAGTTTTTCTGATTGTACTGTGATTTTAACCAAGACGTTCAAGAAAAAGACAACGCAAGTGCTCACATTGTATAAATAAAGATAAAGAAAGAAAGAAATGACACGACAATAACACGGCCTTCTTACCCTGGGCTCGGTCATGTCGATGCCTATGAGGAAAATGAGCTCGGCGATGAACAGGTTGATGCACAGGTTCTTGTGGATGGTGTTGCGGTCGCTCTGCAGGCCTCTGAAGAAGCAGAAGGTGAAGATGCTGATGCTGAGACAGACCAGAGACACCACGATGCCCACCCGAGTGATGACCGTCAGGAGCAGCTCGTGCACCCTGTTGTTCACCTGTCAGGACGCAGACGCAGGGATTTTCTATTAGTTTAGACAGCTGGGGCTTAATTCGTAATCGCAGGACAAGTATATTTACATTTCGGAGTAGTGTACAGTCTGTTAGATCACATGTTATCATTTATTATTATGACTTTATCTATTTTTATTATTATAAGACTTGTTTCAGCCATTTCCTATGTTTAATCTATATGTAATAAAACCATATTTAGACAGTTACGTTCAAGCATTAGTCAACCTTTTCTACTATACACTTGAGACTGGGACATTTTTAATTAAATGTAAACAGATAAAAACAAACTTATGTATGGCCAGTGAGTAAATATAGTTATAAACCGTAATTGCAATTGGCAGCGTTTCAGTAAAATATAAAAAAAAAAAAAAGCGCATATAAGAAACTTCGTTGGCAAAATCCACAACCATCTAATTGAGCCAAAAATATAATACAACACAATAAAACTCCTTATAAAATGAAGACAAAGGATAGTTCCTGACGTACAGCCAGTTGTCGATGTGCCATCAGAATTGCAAAGTTGGTGAGGTGGCTACAGGAGCAGGTGGTGTGGGTTTTGTTGGAGTCCACCAGTTTACAGCCTTGAGTTGACCAGTATCCCATCATGCTCCGCTCCGAGTAGTTCCAGAACGAGCAATTGGAGTTGAAGTAGTGCTCCATCTGCAGATAACACGAGATACGCTTAAGTGTCCAAATAATTGACTGCCTCCAATTGAAGTACTGTACATATATAATACAGGGACCATTTACCCCCTACTTGTACAAAGTATTCACTCATTGTCGATAAGAATGGGCATTTTTCACTCCGCGGCTCTTATGAGGCAATTCTTACAGTACATTGGATCTCATTTGGCGCATGCTTTGCCAAATCAACCACGACATCAGCGCCTATATAAGAGCTTTAATAATATAATTGTTTGATTGCCTGTCTTTGGAATTGTAGTAATTCAGTGATAAAATATGAAGTCCTGCGTGCCCCTCTGGGAACTATGGTGACAAATTTAAAAAGATAATTGGGTACTAAAGTAATTTCATCCAAGATTGTACGGCTAATCTAGACTCTAATTCAAGCCACTATAAAAGAAAATCATTTATATCCCAATTTTGATTAACGAATTATGTTTTATTAAGAATTCACTTAAAGACTTTTAATTTGATGTTCGCTGGCTTAAATAATCTACCGCCTGACCTCCGCCAGACATTACCAATTCAAATGGCGGATCCGTGCCTACACTGGATCATCCCTCCTGGAGTTTTTAATATGAGACGTCTGCTCTATGCACTCACGTCGATGTGCTCCAGGGTGAAGACCACGGGCTCGTTAATGAAGACGCGGCTGGACTCCTTGTTGATTGAAGCGGCGATGATGTCCGAGTTGACGGCCACGGAGACGTTGCGACCGTAGACCTCGTTGGCCATTTTGATCGTGGCGTTTTCAGTGCTGAGGAACTGCCCCAGGTTTTTGTACAGGACGAAGACGAGCTTGGCGACTCCTACAGAGAAAGAAGAAGAAATGTGAGCGTTGTTTTCCGACGCAAACAGTAGTTAATGAAGTTTATTTTAAGGTCTGAAGCTAAGCCATGAGGGAGGAAACTATAAGTGTGTGAAATATGTCTACATTTGAGAATAACAGTGCCTGGATGATTCATATATATGGTATAAATAGTATCTGTGAATCACTGTAGAGAAACTATTGGGCTGTAGGTGGTGAAGTGAATTTTAATGAAGGATTTGTAGCATAATTTGCAACATTTTGTAAATCAAACCAAGTTTAAGATTGAAAAGACTGACTGATAGAATTGTAATGTACCTAAACACATCCTTCATCATTACACACTTTTTTTGACAAATATTTAAAAAAAAAAAAAATTCTAGAAACTGCTCGGAAAATCAAACCAGTCATAATTATATAACAGGTCTTGTTCTGCTCTGCCCACTTTTGCCTCTAGAAACCACACTTTTTTTGTGGTGGCACTTCCAGTTAAGCGGAAATCCCATTAATTTCAATGGAAAATTTGAGAAAAGTTTTGCGGCTGAAATCTGATATAAAGTAAGTCGATTAGTGTAAAATGTTCTATGTTTATGTGATAAACAAGTCAACACTGCACCGATTCTCTGGGAGGCTTTAACACGGCACTGTAAGTCTGTAAAGAACTTATCTGGTGTCAAGATCGGCCGCTCCATGCAAAATAAAACAGCCCGATGGATGATTGACTTTTGGAATAAGGTGAATACTGTTGATTATTAATTAGCTTTTCAAAATAAAAGATTCATTACATAATATAGATATTTTTACAAAAACATTGAGGAACTGGACACTTTACAAAACCGCTCACCATGTTTGCACTGTTGTTCTGATGTTGTAAATATCTATCTCTAAGTAATTTATTTTATTTTTAAGCATATCTTTTTTAACTTCATGCATGTCTTTATGCATGTTTTTATGTTGCACTTTATCACCAAAGAAAGTTCCTAGTTTGTGGGCTGTGTTCACTGACAATGGCAATAAAAGTCTTCTGATTCTGAGGAAGAAATGACGATGCACCGGTCAGACTCACCATTGCGGCTGTTGAGTTTGACCGTATTGGCCGACAGCTGGATGGAGATCCCTCCTTTGCTCGACTGTGGAAACTTAAAATCCTGGACTTGGCCGTCGGTGCTGAGCACATACACGTCCAGGACTGAAAGAGGAAAAGGTTAAGATCAGAGTCAACATTTTACTTGCAAAGACATAAAATTGAAATAAGACTATATTGATACAAAAGCTTTTTGTCTGGTCTTTATAGTGCGGGGGTGGGGGGGCGCGCTGATGGCTTCACTAAATCACACAATGATCTCAATGATAAAAGCACCATTCACAAACCCAGGGCTGATTTCATCCCATTAAGACCCAAATAGATGTGAGTAATATATGATCAAAATCTTAAATGGCGGCGAATTTTCTCTTTCATATGCAAACATCAAAAGAAAAACAGCTAAGGAGGATGCGTAAGATAAACAATGCAGTTTTCTGACTCTGCAGCAGGCTAATGCTCGCATTAATGTATAGAGTTACAAGGTCTAGACACACACATTTGTAACTAAGCGAGCGCAATCACAGAATCCAGTCCCTTTAATTGTCCGATATACATCACTTTGTCAGTAAGCGACTCGTTAAACCTAATATGCGTTGTTTGGCTGTTCCCTAGAGGTTTAAATGCTTATTATGAAAAACAAAGTCCCTTCTTTTTAATGTAGTCTTGTTTCCCCATCACAAGAAACAAAATGCCCCGTGTACAGTACTGTGCAAATAGCCTGGTTGTTAGGGAAAGGCCATATGAAGAAATTGACTATGCATGTCTATGGAGGAAGCATTGCACAAAATGGCAATAAAAGAACAATCAAATAGAAGGAAGACTATGGGACCATTTTGTGTTTGCAGTGGTAAAAATAGTGCTCAGATTTTGACTTTGTAGTTCTGCTAGTTTTTTTTTTTTTTGTATTTGGACAAGAACTAGTAAAGAACTCCCTGAAATACTTGTTCTTTTAGTGTTTTTTTTTTATATTATGAAGCCACCTGTACTTATACTTATCTGTCTTTTGCAAAATTACTAGCTCAAATATCCAAAAGCAATAACTTTAGTGGTATATCAGATCCATCTGACACTGTAAAATCCCTTTATCTATCTACACACGCACATCTATAATCTACAGCAAGATTCCAGAGACATATGCTGCACATTCGTATCACAATAATATAACTATAAATGTACAAAATCTAGTGAGAACTTTTATTTATCCATCCATTTGGACTCCCGGACTTCCCGCACCCCAGACACTTCCTCCAGCTCCTCCGGTGGGACCCCCAAGGCGTTCCCAGGCCTGTACGATCTGTATCACTCTATCAATCGTCGGTCATCCTGTAAAACACTCCAAACTTGACTCACTGATGTTGTCGGCTGGCACTTTGACGATGGCAGGCTCCATGAGGTTGTCGGCGAGTACAAAGGCCCCCTCCTCCAGCGTGTCCAGGAGCATGGTGGCAGCGTGGGTCTGCTCCGTGCTGTTCATGTCATGCCACGACTTCAGCGCTTCCGGTCGGAGGAGGTTGTCCACTGTGTCCACTATGGCCTGTGCGGTAAGAAAACGCAGAGAGAAAATAATGCAGAGATGCACACTACGGACACTGGTGAGGAGGAGAAGTGGCATGCGCACAAATGAAATGAGTGAATACAAGGGGGAACAATATAGGCACATCCAGGAACATTGTGGAACAGTGAAATTTAAGATATACTGTAACTTTTCTGCTTGGAGATGTTATTGCTTTGCCTGGATTTTTCCACATTATGGCACTATTAACTTATGTATTTTAAAGCTATTTTATTATGGGATTTTGTTGCATAGAAAAACATGCAATTTTATTTTATTTATTTATTTTTACAACTTTCTACATTTTATATACACACAGAAGACGACATATATATATTAAATAAGATATATGGAATTATGTAGTAAAGAAAAAATAACTCAATATTTTTTGACAAAGCAAAGGAGGATTTGAATAAAAAGTAATAAAAATTAAATAAAAGCTACATAATTCCATATCCTGAACTTCATATAATTGATGTTTCTGTATATATATAAAATTAATGAGATGGCATGTGCAAACTTTGGACTGGTAGAGTATATTTAAAGCCATACTGTGGAACATTACAGACATAGCAGCATTCCAGTCAAAGTAATAACCCTCCACCGAAAAAAAAAAAACTTACATATAGTTCACCTTACAGCAGTTGATTTATTTTTGAAAAGCTAAAATAAGTTTCCACATTTACTGCTTGTACTTGAGAAAGTCATCAAAGTAGACGTAATTTTCTGTATCATCGACAAAAGCGTCAAATAAAGGAGAAATAGGGTAGCGGCGTCACGGGAGATGCAGCAGATTCCATTTCAAGGACGTTACATCGGTGGCCACACAGCGGGGTCACAGCGCCGAGCCAATCACAGCTCAGACGAGTCTTTTAAAACTCGGAAACTACAACAACTCAGAATGTCTTTAACCTCGAATTATTTGGGAGGAAGAGTTCAATAGCTTAATTAAACTATATCTATCACACGAGATGGACTGAATTTCTTTGTAACCTGAAGTCACCCCAACCTGACCAGACAGAATAAATTGTCCGTACCCAGACATCGCAGTTTTTTTTGTACCTTGTGGAAAAAAAAGAAATCAAATCAATGAGTCTAATTAGGTAATCAATGCTGGCGACAGCTGGAGGGGAGAGGAGGAGGGTGGGGTGGTACTGATGTGATGGCGCATCAAGTATGGCAGGTGTCAGATACTGCTGAGTCAGGAAAACTTCATCCAAAAGTCACCAATCACATTAAGCCTGGCCCCCAATCAGCTAAACGAAATTACTGCGTGTATGTACGTAGATGAATGTAATATTTTGGTGCTATCCGAGACGAGTACCTATTCCGCAAGCTCTTTTACCTCTTTTACGACCGTTGAGTGGCTAATTAGCGCAATCCATTTTAATGCCCTCCCAAAGGAGATGTATCTGGATTGAGGGGGATGACTTTGGTGGCAGGTGGAGGACACCGATCTCCCTAATGGTTGAAGGGAGGGATATTTATGGCTTTTGATTTGTGAATTTCGCAACAATAAAAAAATCCACAGAAACCGCTCGACCTCCTTTTTTAGCCGCGCACGTCTTGGAGCTCGCATCCCAAAACTGAGCGACCTGCGTGACCTATAAAAGATTACATGTGTCCTTGTGAAACGTGAGAATCTTTTACAAGACAATAAAGGGCCTAAGGATAGCGCTTGAGTAAAACAGCGCAGATAAATCACGATTGTATTTGAAAGTAAGTTTACGGGAGAGGAAGTACCTATTACACAACGCATATGAGTGGGAAATGTAACCTAGGAGTCGGGCGTGAATGAGAATGGGATGATTTTAAAAAACTACACATGCAAATCTATCCACAAACAAATCAAAACATACCACAAATACGACGTTATTTCAGTTGTTCAACTCAAACTTAGATCAATGCGCAAAATGTAAAAATACAGAAAAAAAGGCGATATCATGACGATGGTTTTACAGGTAATATATTCCTAAAATGAATGTTTGAATGTAGCCTGTGTCTGTATATACGGCTCTCATTTTGAACTGAACAACTGAAATGCATCTTCACAATATCAGAATGTATTGCACAGCGCTGGTAAAATAAACATTAGGAAGAAAAAAAAACAACAACACAATGTCATGAACCTGAAAATGAGGAGGAAAAATACACAGAAACAGTCATAGCACAGAACAAAAGGCAGCTTTGTATTTGGATATGACTTCTTTTTGACTTCGAAATCACTTTGGCAAACTACAGTACAATAACTATGTGTGAAGCAATTACTCAAAAAAGCAGAGGATAGGGAAAGAGAGGGAGGAGGTACATGACAGTGCACAGGGTCCATGCACGGACAGAGAGAGAGAGAGAGGGAGGGAGGGAAGGAAGGAAGGAGGGAGGGAGGGAGGGGGGGAGCAGGCTGCAGCTGTAGCTTCAGTACCTTCATGTACGCCCTGCATGTCCTTTCACGCTTTTGAAGCTTTTTTATTAGAGAGAAAGAGCACAAACAGGCACATACTGTAATTTTGGAGACACTTTAAAGAGCGCTGTTGATTTATTTACCTAAAGGACATAATTGTATCAGATCGCCTCGTGACACACAGAGCAGTAGTGTACAGGAGAACAGTGCACAACGCTGGACACGCTATTTATGAAGAAGGCTGTATCACATGTGGAGCGTTCCAATCCCGATTACACAAATTGCAGAAATTGGTCAAAATAATGTTCACTTTCACCAGAAGGTCAGAGGTTCAAACCAGCTCTGGGGACAGTAGAGCAGTGGTAGTTTTGCACGTACTAACAAATAGTTTCTTAATAAGTTTTATTAACTAATAGACTGATAGTTTTGTTTACTGATTTGCCAAGTATAGTCTACAACTGAGGCAAACTTTTTTTTTAATCGAGGGCCACTTCTTAAAACATATTCAAAGCGGAGGGCCACAGACTGGTGATCAATGCAGTGCGGTGCTTTAATCACAGCTTTGACAGAGCCGCTGTGTATTAATAAGCCTTGAAACACATAAATTTTAGCTCTGTATCACTCTGCAATGTGATGTTTGAGGATATAGTGGTAGAAATAGTTTAATTTGCTGTATAAAAACTGGTCTGAGGGCCGCATTTGACCCCTGAGCCATAGTTTGGACACCCCTGGTCTACAACTTCCACCCTGTAGGCCTGTCACAATAGAAGTTTTGATGTGCGGTATATTAATTAAGACAAAATAGACAATAAAAGATAATATTGAAACTAATTTATGCGACTGACACAATAACCCCAGAGAAGTAGAATTATCCCCTAAAACTCCTCTCAAGGTACAGAATCATGAGCTGCAATACATAAATAGCAGAATGAAACACTTTAGTACTTAGTTTGTATCTATAATGAGTCATATTATATTATTTATTCAACCTTGTGTACACACGATAAATACTGACCCCCCAAAAATATTGTTCCAGCTTCCATATATTGAACAATAAGTCGATATAGTAATGATCGTGACAGGCCTAAGCGTCGGACTGGGTGGGGGGGTAAAGGGTCCCGTTTACCCAGGGCACAGTGCTAGGACAGGCCCCTCTGTAATATGCATTTTTCATTAGACAATATGTAACGCGGGCCCCCAATGATGATGTTTACCTAGGACCCAGAGTTTTGGTGCTATACCCCTGGAAGGTAGTATTAGTGTTACTAGTAGAACAAATCATTCCTTGTTTTTTGGGTTTTTTCAGGCTTACAAATTTGGTTTTATGAATAAAGTTGACATAATATATTGATCCCATTTTTTGGCTTGTGTTTGTAGTTCCGTTTGGATATAATGGCTAAATTGTAGACAGTTAGCGTATTTTTTTCCATTTTTTTAACCTCAAAGAAACTAACAAAACGATAAATACAGGCTCCACTCAATCGCACTCATTAGAACTACATTCTAACCGCTGTAAGTTACAAGTACATGACTCTTCCGTAAGGACACTCGTGTTACCTTGTTGAAGCTCCGCCCCGCTGAATCCTTCTCGCTTGGCCTGAGTTCTTGCAGCTGTGCGTCCAGGATGTCCACCAGCTGCTCCATCAGACGCACGGAGGAGCTGACGTCGCCCGCGTAGATGGGCCCTTTGGTGTGCTTGGCGAGCTCGTTGGCCAAGTTCGCCGCATTCTCTCCGGTCCGAATCTGCGGGGGTTTAAACAGTGAATAATGTTCTGGAGAATGCAAGGAGACAGACTTTTGTTTCACTGCTGTTTTCGAACTTTAACTCGCACTTGAATGAGTCCTTGAACAAGCAGAGAAAAAAATAAATGGTTGCTACGGTGGTTGGAAGGATAAAAAAGCTGGTATAACAGGTATGCAGGTTTAATGTTATGAACACAGAGCTAAAAGATTAACAAATTGCAGGTGAATTAAAAAATTTTGTAGAAATAAAAGGCACATGTGGTTTTAGGGGTTGATAAATCAGATGTAGAAACATGAATCATAATTATAAACATTACTGCATAAGCACATCTCCATGGTAACCGTTCAGGGATGTTGCAAGACTATATTTGTCACTCCCAATCAAACTTTAATCTATAACAAATCAGCTCAAGTTACTCACGTACGATGCATTACAGTTTACTTTGTACGCAACTGGATATTAGACTGGTGGTCATAATCAGTGGTGGAAGAAGTACTCAGTTTACTCAAAGAAATACTCAAGTAAAGGTAAAAGTATCACATGAAAAAACTGTAAATAAAAGTATTAAAGTAACCATTTTGAGACATACCTTAAGTATTTTGCGCACACTTTGAGATCTAACAAAGCTTAAAATGTGTTGAGTTTGATAAAGATTTGTGTTGAATTTTGTTGAACAGAAACAATTGAATTTTTTTGTTCGTCAAGCTGCTTTTATAAACCCCTTTTTTTCAGCGGGTCTCAAACTATAAAACTTACTTTACTTTACAGTCCTGTTCAAAAATGTAGTAGAGATACCTTCTTTCAAATGAAGTGACGTAAAAGTAAAGAGTACCCCTTTTAAAATGTACTTAAATAATGTACAGACACCTAAAATGTTACTTAAGCACAGTACTTTACTACTTTTACTTTGTTACGTTCCACCACTGGTCATAATGTTATGCTTGATCACTGTGCTTTATGGTCTCATTCTTATTGACGTGAGCTAATCCTGTCCTTATGTTGTGCTGAAAGGTATTTTGCAACAGAAAGTTTTAATAACTGCCTAATTCATCAAACTTATTGCACAAAGCCACGCGAGGACGCCCACTTTTAATTCACCTGCATTTGCATTTGATTTATTTAACGAAATGTTTACATCAATCATATTTAAATGCAGAGAGTCAGCTGAAAGCACACAGAGAGACGGAGTGCGCATACAAACCTTCTGGGCGATTTGGTTGACCCAGTGGGAGGTGCAGTTGCTGAGATCAGGGCCCCTCGGGTGCCAGGCCCCAGTGGAGAGGACACATAAATAAGACGCTGTGCCTGACGGGGAAAAACAAGAACAGAATAGTCATGTATCATCAAACCAGATCCAATTTAGACTTTTCCTGATGATATGTTTCAAAGAGCAACAGCGTGCAGATAAAAACGACCCACGTGCACGCAATTAAACAAGATGCCTTCACTTCGTCGATACAAAAATCATTTCAATGAAGTCAGAGAACAAATGAAAGCATGATGGGTTCATTCTCAGATTCGTCTTCCACCGAATGCTACCAATCGCTCCTGTCCTTATTTCTACGAATGCCCGGCGCTTTGTTTTCTTTGTCCTAATTAGCCTCACGTCTGATGTACGCTAACAGGATTTCACACACAATCAGATGAGGGATGCTCTTCTCCAGGCAGGCTCCGGGGACACACGGCTGAGCCCGCCGTCACACATTGCAAAATCATGTTTCCATGTCAAATGACACAGCAAAAGCCCAAAGCCTTACTACAGTCCTGTTAGTCAGCAATTGCTCATGGTGAATAAACAGAGCAGTGTGAAAACGGTGAAAGCTCCTTTGGTTAAGCCGCTCTTCTGCTTTTAATCTCTCGATGATAAAGCATTGGTTATAATAATATGAGCTTTGCCATTGGTTAGTTTAATGTAAGTTGGCATCATGGTGTCTTGATCCAAATGCCATTATGAAGTAGTATTTTCACACTTCATTTCGATACCGAGGAAAAGGCTTAATGCTCAATACTAATTTTGATGCTACAATAATAATAATAATAATAATAATAAAAACACTCTTTTAGTGAGCAGAATGTTTTAACACTTTCCTACACATGTCATATAACAATGTGATTTTATATTAGTTCTGATATAGATCCAGACCTTTTAAAACAAGGTCAAATTTGAGTATCTAGTTTCCATGTTAGTTTTAGTATCGATTAGTGTCTGAGTATCCATACTTTTGACATCTCCACTATCAGGCAGTGCAGGGTGAGACAGTTTGTACGGACTTCAAATTGAAGCAATGCACTGAGGAATTGTCAGTAACTCAAAATGACGCAAATGTTCTTGTCCTTAGCGTTAGCACTTTGATGACCTTTTCCTACAAAAATATAATTTAGTTATACAAGCACTCACTAAAAAGCTTACGCAGCATTATCTAAAGGTAAAGATTGTTATGCACAATGCTCACTCTCCCTGGACTCATAAGGTCACACTAAAGCAGCACAGACACCACAGGCCCTGGAGGTGCAGAGGAGCCCTGTTTACCTCTGGTTCCCTTGGGGCAGGGCCGCTCCACCAGCATGCCCCTCTGGGTCTCAGGCCACATGATGTCTCTCTTCTCCGTGGCCTCACAGAAGCGCACGGGGAGGGGTAAGGACTGCGTGGTGGGAGGGGACGTTGTCTGAGGGGGTTGCTTGGCCGCTCCTCGGTTGCCCCCCTTTACGACACTGGTGACGGTGGTGTTGCCGGACGCTTTGTGCACGGTGCTTGTTGTTGTGGTGGTGGTGGTCCTCATGGGCACCGGTGACGTGACTGTTTCAGACAATGTGGGAGCTGCTGAGGCAGGAAAGAAAGAAAGACACAAAGGGGATTTTAGTACATTTTCTATGAGCAGTTTCATATATTTTTGACTACTGGTCAGGAATGTGAAAGCTGCACATCCTGATTTTTATGGGTAAACACTTTCAAACACACTCAAATAAATTTACCTTAAGATACTATGTTATGATTCAGACTCAATGCAGATCACACTAATGGCATTATATTGTATAAGCCGAGGTCTAAAAACCAAAGAGTTAGCCACAGTTTTAGATTTTGTTTGTTGTTTTTTTTCCTCAATGAAAGAGACATTCTACCCAAATATTTGCAGTTTTTGCCATTTGATAATTGCACCTACTCAAATTACACTTAAGATGAGCTTGTGATTATGTTTATGTGCAGCCCTGTGTTTTTGTACTGTCCAGGAACATTCAACTTCAAAATTAAATGGATAAACTTATGCAAACACACTCTATATACTATAAGATATGATTACGACACACTAATGATCAAACTAACGACATTTTGAACTGAATCTTTGGACAAAACTGGTAGCAAATTGGCGACATTGGTCTGCCTAAGGTCCATAGCAGCTTTGAAATACTTTTTTTATACCTGCAACTTTTACCTAAATAAGCTGAATGAACAAACAGCCAAAACAAAACGTGTAACAGTTCAAAATGTAGTGGTAAAAATTGAATCCGAAAGCTTTTCTTGCCCCGTTGCTTCAGTGTAAGGTCAGCTCATTAGTTTGTCACCTGGTGTGCAGGACAGACAGTCAGTATTCAGCTCAGCACATTTTAATGCATTTTCAATCTTGACCTAGTGGCAGACATATGTCCACTCCAAACTTTAACACTCCCTCATGTACCCATCACGTCCCATTTATTTCCCTGGCCTAGCTTATACATACAAGTCCCCCGTTGAGTAAATTGCTGCTAAGTGCCTAGTGCTACAAACATATTTGCTTTTCCAACGACTACGTCTCATTCAAGCCACTCTGTCTGCAACAAACAAGGCAATAATTACAGTAACATCTTCCTGCCTGGCGATCATTTATGCTTTGGAGATTTCGTGGTATTAAATTTCACTACTGCAACACAAAACTTGTATCCTGTGCTGCCTTGGACAACCATTTCACAGTAGCTGCAGTTCCTACCACCACAACTCATAGACTGATAAAACAGGTGTGTAGTAACTCATGCAGCGCTCCAGGCTGTAGCATTATGTCTGGGGGAAAACAGTGGGCTCTGTACATTTAACAAAAGCCACTAAGGAAAATCTATAACAACATTTTTCACGCTGTGCCTGTGCAGTGGAGAAGTGCAAGGTAAAAGGTAATTACAGTTTACAAGAGGTGACATTGTGATCCATTAAACATTATAGAATTCAATTTAAATGCATAGTACACCTGTTAAAAGTATTTGTAGAAGTTGCAAATAGTTGGAGATGCACTCTGCGTAAGCCCCATAGCACGTTCAAACCAGGAGATATGTGTATGTATATTATATTTGAACATACTGTATATTATAGGTGTGTATAAGTGTGGTTACATAATTAACTAATAATATTAAAAGTTTGAGTTTGTCAGCTATGTTAAAGAAGACCTATTGTGTCTGCTTTATAGTTAAAGTCTATAATGGATCATTACGCTATCATTTCGACATTTTAAATCGCAATATTCATCTAAAATTACTTAATAAAATAGACAAGCCCGCTCACTTCCACGATAGAAAACTGCTCAGTGGGAGCTGGCGTCGTCTACAAAGACCTGTGCAGATTAAAAAAACAAAACATATTTGTACAAAAATGGCTATGTGTCTGCACCAATTAAGAACGAAGTAAGTACAGAGCAGTGGGCGTGTGCCGGTGGCGGTGAAAACAGGAGTTGATCGGCAAAATGGCGTCTTAAAAATAAGCGATTAAAGACGGCTCAAACACGAATCGCTCCAAAAGCAACTTCGAGTGAATAAATTTTGGGGGAAATATCTATAACATGGTTAAAAGCTCTGAAAAGTCCATTTTGAATAATAGGTTCGCTTTAACTAATGACCACAAGATTTTATTTAACATCTGAATATTTTAAAAGTTTGTATAATGCCTTCTTATTCAAATGTTACACCGACATTTAAGTTTTAAATGTGTTTTTGGACTAAAAAATGATGGTGTTATGAACATTAGTTATCACATAGCAGGTGAGCCTCCGTCGTGCCATTAAAAGCGTAATGTTTGAATTTGAAAAGTCTACTGAGAAAATATGAAATTTACTTCCTCAACGAGGCTGTTGAGCAAAATTCCAGTCCGATGATAGTACCCTGATGTTCTAAAAATATGTGTACATAGATTTTAAATGCAGCGGCACATCAATCACAGTGTCTCTGATTTGAATGCGGTCTGCGTAGTGAATCTAATCGTATTTGAGTGCTTTGATTTCCTCCATTAGGCTGCCCGTGGAGCATGCAGCCAATGTGAAGAGGGGCTGCTACACTGCCTCAGCCAAGCAGGGCCTCTGTACTAGCTCACAAAGCACTGCGACGAGTACGCGAGGTGGGAGGATGAGACGGCCAGTGACAGGGAAATTATAAAACAATGAATTCATCCAAGAGAAGGCAGTTTCTATTCTGTTTGCATTTGCTGTTGTAGTCTCAAATGCAACGGCTTTATTACACCTTTCTGTGTATATCAAACAAATGTAAAATGACAAGGGACATCATTGTTTAGGCTCTAACCAGGCAACAGATGCAGCCATGTCTCGAAGCAGACAGTGAGATTTTGATTTTATGAGTTGCTTGTGCCATAAGGGAATAAGAGCATAAATCTGCAGCATGGAAGTGCAGTTGAAAGCAGAGAAGGTGAATCCAGGATATGCGTAATTCCCCAAACAGTCCAACAATAGTTTTTAAATCAACAAAGCCATGCTTGTATATACATATACAAGAATATAAGGGCAGTGTGCTAAAGACTGTATTTACGGATGCTGCAGTAAGACTAGAGTAATTAAAGGCCCCGAGAGCAAACATTTATTTTGGTTTGTATTACACTATTTATATATATATATATATATTTTTTTTTTTTTTTTTAAATGTGCGTGTGTATAAAAACCCAGAAAGCACAGTGTGATGACAAAATAAGAGTGGCTATACAAAAAGCAAGATTTTAAAAGCACAGTTAATTATTACTACTACTACTACTATTTTATTATTATTATTATTAATAATAATAATAATAATAATAATAATAATATTATTAATAATAATATTATTATTATTATTATTATTATTATTATTATATGTAATATTATTTTTTTTTTTTTTGCAAATGGTATTATGTTGGCGGAAAAAAATATTTGAGGTTTCATAAATGCTGTGTAAATTAATGATTAAAGCTAATTCAAATAACATATAAACTACCTGATTCTCTACCTAAACAAAAAAAAACCAACAGTACGATTCTTAAACTATGAATATATAAGAATTCCTTTTCATATTCTCATTAAATTCTATTAAAACTATTATAGACCTACACCAGCCAATCAACCACCACATTTGAAGACCCCCAACCAATCACAGACAGATTTTTTTTTGCGGTGAATTAGGTCCCGCTGACCAGAGCTATGACTCAACAGGGAGCCTACACCAGCTTCAAACAGAGAAGATGGTGTACGGAGCTGACTGGCCTCACCCCCCCTCCCTCTCCTGTCACCTCTGCCGCCCCCTACCTGTATCCTTTTACTCAACACGCTGAATTTTTCGGTCTGTCACTGCAGTGAAGACAACCTGTGCTTAGTGTCCGTCAACCGCTGGCATTTACACCTGTCTCCATTCTGCACCAATAACCTTTTATAGCCAAAACGCTGTTCAAACAAGGCTCAAAAAGGTGAAAGTGAAACCAAACGCTTTCCAATGTACTCCAATGTACTCCGTAATATTATGACTATGGACAGGTGTAGAGGATTAAACATTACAGAGGCACCTGTTTGTACATTGAATTGATTACAGTAGCACCATGCCACCTGTTTTTTTTCATGGAGATGTTTCACAGTATGGTCTAAAATGTATCTGTCTCAATAATGAGTTTTATTACCACAAAATACAATGGCAAACATGCATTCTTAATCTGAGTGGGGTCACCTCTCCACAGAGCTGACCTGTTGCTTGGCCTGTTGGTTTACCTTTCTTGTCTAAATAGATATATACTTTTTTTTTTGCCACATTGAGAAAAAATTCAGGCCAAGTAATGATACTACAAACATATGCCTCTTAAAGCGAGGCCAGTCACAATAACACATTTTGAAGCAGAATATATCACTGAATATACGTGAAATATATCAATAAAACACTTAGTGAGTTATTTATTCAACCCTTCAAGGTCCTATATTACACAAAAACATACCTGGAGTTGTGTTTTGTTTCATTCACACATGTTTGAGTAACACTTTATTATTAGCCTATCTACATCTGCAAATCTCAAAATGCTCTGTTCCACCTTGTGATGTCATGAAGTGGTAGTTTTCAAGTTAACAGCTACTTTTTACCTTTAGATTCCAGGCTTGAATGTATCCACACGATTCTGGTGTAGTTTAAAAACACAGTGGAGCACTTCCTGTTTTACCCCATGACATCACAAGGTGGAATAGAGAGTTTTCCATTTGAGAGAAGAACTCGGCCTAAATCTGCAGGGTTTGTGTGTTAAACGTGTGTGAATGAAACAAAACACAACTCCGGGTCTGTTTGTGATGAGGAAACAACATTAGAACATAGAAAATAGTGTAACATGGGCCCTTTAAGTAAAAAGTAAGTGATTATTTGAGTTTTGTCAAGCCCCAAATTA
Organism: Periophthalmus modestus; assembly: GCA_019594935.1. Classification (NCBI taxonomy): domain Eukaryota; kingdom Metazoa; phylum Chordata; class Actinopteri; order Gobiiformes; family Gobiidae; genus Periophthalmus; species Periophthalmus modestus. The sequence goes on along the minus strand of JAIEZT010000007.1, from coordinate 8,127,683 downwards.
TGATTAGACGGGTCATAACTGCTCTTTGGGATCATCTGTTCTGGTTCAGTCCAATAGGTCAGATCCAGTTTCGAGGAAGTTCACGCTACGTCCAGTAATGTGTCAGGGTACACAGTAGTTTTGTTCATATTGCCAGGTGCACATAACGCAGCATATCCACTGGGTGTACTTTCCCACACTACATCACATACTGTAACTTTGACAAATGCAGCCAAATGCGCTCTGACAAAGTGTGTAAACGATTATTTGTTCCTTTTAGAAATATCTAAGTCAGCGTTGCTTGGCAAACTTCCAGCAGATTCCCCTAGAAACCGTGAGGCCCTTCATAGGTTTCTCATTTCCAAAGTATGAAAGATGATGACGATAAAGCCGTGCTCTCCATGGGTGGGGAGTTTTGGAAGCAGACAGAAATAAAATGAGTAAGAATCGGTGTTGGGCAGGGTGATTTAAGATAAGGCTCTCACGACTCCGAGCTATAAATCAAAGAGGCTTCTGCTGTAATCCAAGCACATTCCTTTGGCATGTCAACTAACAACTGTATCTTGTCTTCACCCCTCAGACTGGAGGCCTGGCTGTCACTCAGGAGGCCGGCCTGTCGCGGCTCGCTAGGAGGTGCAGCTCCGTGCTCCAGTTACATCCTGTACAATTAGGTCCCTTTGAAGTGCATTTTTATCATTCATTTCAACTGCCATCTATCTGTGTCGGCCTAATGCAGGGGTAATTAACGTCAGCTCTATTAATGGAAAGCCAAAAGAAATAAAGGGTAAAGGTAGAACGTAATGGAATACTTTTGCTCAAGTCAGTCTAGTCTCAGTGTTTCTTTGGCACAGGTGTTCAGACAGATGCTCCACCTAAATCTCTACTAAATAATAAGTGAAGTAAACTAAAACATTTTTGCGCTAAGTGGTAAATCTGCAGTGAACTTATCTCACGTTTTCAAGTAGGGCTGTGCTATTAATCAAGGTTTGCTCGGGTCTACAGCCAGTCTTCTGTTAGAAAAAGCTGGTGGTTTGAAGAAGAGTTCAGACGTTGGAGGAAAGAAATAGAAAATTGAAAAAAATTGAAATAAAATGACAATTGCAACTTAATTTTTTCTGTATTATGTCTGTACTATTTGCATTCAGACAATTACTGAACGCCACTTTTATTTACTGCTAATAATACAATGTTATCAATGCACATGACGGTCAAAAAATGCATTATTTTTAATTGCACAGTTCTAAGTTCAAACCTCTTTGTGTGGCAGTAGCTGCGATAAACAAAACCACAGCGATATGCAGAAAAAATATGACCAAATTACATTATTAGCTGAGTCCTGTTACCTCTGCTAATGCTTTAGTACAAATAGAATAAGGGCAAAGCTAACACTAAACAAAAGGAGACAATACAAACGAATGCTTTCCCCCGTTGTCGTAGATTTACAGTACATCCCTACACGACAGCTGTACATTAAATAGACCCATTAACTAAACATGCATAACCACTAAAATAATCCTGTCAGAAGCATTTACTGCTCTGTAACACAATTAATCCCCTGTCCTCCGTACTAAACAGGCTAATGTGAATGCGAACCACACCAGGGAGATTTATGCAGAAACAATGCCACCTCTGACCACTGCAGCCCATTCTGTGCAGCCTATAATCCTGACAGCCACACAATAATCTCATTACCTTTATACTATAGCCTGCTTTAATGTAATCCACTCAAAGCTGCAGGAATTAGCCCATAGGTATTCTTGCAGGCAGTCTTTTCTCCACACTAGTATCTCAGCGGATAGGTTTAGCACAAGTCACTGTGAGGGATGACTATTGATCTGCTGCTAGTGCTGCCACTTCTGAATATGTATCACCCTATTCTTAGTCATGGGTTTCATCTTGTTGTTATAGGTGACGTTTTCAGGACTTTTGCCCATTCAACACATACAGTATTTTAATAAGAAAGGTTAATTGCAATGGCCATGATGCTAGTTTTCACTCTGAAAACCATGGATAGTGCTCCCTTCATAATGAAACATGTAACTCGAGCATCATCAATAAATCAGATAAATGTGAAGTATATGCTCTACTTATTTCCATCCTTTCTCTGGGTTAGCCAAAGCAAATGTTCTGTCTCTAACATGCTGCGATTACGTGCTTAAGGTTTTGTGCTTAAAAACCCCATGAAAAGTGCTTTGTAAATAGCATAGTGGCTGTGTGATCCTCTGCGTTTATCCAGGCTTATAACAAACATCAGAAGATACTATACCAGGGCAGTCCAAACTATGTCCCAGGGGCCAAATGCGGCCCTCAGACCAGTTTTTAATGGCCCTCAGGCCTCCTGCTGAACTGGCCCAATTGATCATAAGCAGAACCTTTAACAGCAAATTACTCTATTTCTACCACTATATCCTCAAACATCACATTGCAGTGTGATACAGACCTAAAATGAATGTGTTTCAAGTCTTATTAATACACAGTGGCTCTGTCAAAGCTGTGTTTAAATACTGCACTGTATTGATCACTGGTCTGTGGCCCTTTGCTTTGAATATCTTTTGAGATGTGGCCCTCGATAAAAAAAAGTTTGGGCATAGTACTTTAAAGGTACTATACCTTTAAAGGTCTACTGTGTAACTTTTCTGGTGGGGGTTCTGCCTCGTGCTCGTCTCCATGAAGATGTTATTGCTTAGAATTGTAGTCTTAAGTCTGGCATTAAACTTATCTTATTTAAGTGTTATTTAATCATGGGTATATTCACTGCCCATAAATACCCTGAAAAGCATGGAGGTACTTCTCCACAGATCTGGCCTCTATTTTGGTCTGGTCCTCTTCTCTTCATGGATACAGATGTTTAACGCTACTGTGGAACATTCCAGGTAAAACAATAACAAGCAGGTGTTGACCCCGCCACCTGAAAAGTTACATTGTGCACCTTTAACTGTCTTGATATTAAAGCTAAATTGCAAAATAGTGAGATATTGCATCCGAAACTGAATATTATGTTTGAGCGTAACAGATGAAGGGAATAATTCTTATAGAAGTTCATATCAGACCCTTTCATATCCGAGATCGACTGTACTGACTTATACTCCTCATAAGTGCTTCTTGTGATGGGACACCCACGCACTGGTACTCTTCTTGAACACGCTGTACTGTGGCCGTGTTATTATTACCACTGGTGCTACAGGTCTGGAGAAGATGACAGGAATCAGATGAAAGGAAGCTCGCAAACATATGCACAGTATACAGCCACATACACACACACGAGAGGAGCCGGCCTCTGTAGTTGTGCCAGGGTGACAAATGCAATCTGACAGCCAGTGTGTCTTTTATATTATGGTTAATGGCTTCACTTTGAGCAGGCACGGCACACTGCTCGTCAGGCTAATCTTTCATGTGCGTTATCAGCTGCTGTTTATCTTGCAAAGGAGTCAAAGAGCTAAGGTAACACACGGATAGCATTTGTTGTAGCTAATTTGCCACATTTAAACATATTGCGATTTAGCAGTCTCTCGCTGTAGCGGCTGTGATTTTACAGAGCGGTTTCTAGAACAGTGTTGAGTGAGAAGTTGTTCATGCTAAGTTCAAGAAATCACACCATTTACACAGCTCCTGGTGGTAACGATCCCCTAATGAAAAAGGAAAGCAGCAAGTTAACAAGTCAGAAAATAAACGGATTTCTCTCAGCTGCCATTGGACAAAACCTGTGAAGAAATACCAGTCAAATTATAATATGTGTAAAATAGGTTGTTGATCTGCTGCGGGGAAGAAAAAAAATCATTGCATATTTTGTTGCTGTTGATATAGATGGTGCAATTTCCTTCGAACGATGCATGCCGTCCTTTCTTCCCCAAGTTGCACACGGTCTCAAAATCGAATGGAAATCCGTCTTATAAAACATTGTAATGATTTATAATACATTTGTGATGCATTTTGATATCAACAAATAATAACAATAATACACAAAGGAAATTGGATTACACGTCGTTCACAGCGAGCTCCATTGGCGGCGGTGGAGGAGAGCGTGGCACATGATTGCTTGTGTATCAGCAGTAAATATGAGAGAAGCTGAGTGAAAATTCACATCGGTTCCCACGAGTCGCGTCCTGGAGAGCAGCATGTGTTCTTGTCAAAGGGAACAGAACGTGACAGTGAGATCATGTATGCATTGTTACAGTATTGCAACATACAAGTAAATGGACCAAAGGGATCTAGGAGCTATATGGTAAAATCTTCCTAACATGGGTAAGAACTATGTGCTGGGTACTCCAAAGCATGGCAACAAAGCAGGAAGTTGACCTTAATATCTGTCGTGGGACTTAATCCTGGTGTAATTCTGGTGAGAAATGCTCATTTATAGAAGTAAAGTGTCAAACTCGAGATCTTGACTCATACTTGTCACATTTCAAGTTATGTTTAGAGCGCTTTAAAAAATACGTACATTAAATATTTAGTTAACTACACAATTAGAAGTATATGTCTTGTAATAATGGTAAACGATAGAGATTATTTTCCTTTTTTTTTTTTTACTTATTTAACAATCTATATTTGGGGAGCTGGAGGAAGTGTCTGGGGTGAGGGAAGTCCGGGAGTCCCTGCTTAAGACTGCTGCCCCTGTGAGTCAGCCCTGGATAAGCAGACGAAAATGGATGGATGGAATTGAAATGTTCCAGAATATAGCATCAAAAGTATCTATATCTATGGAGACATGCCAACAGGTTAAGTTACAGAGCAGATCTGTGGAGAGGCGATCCCATTCAGAGTAAGAACGTGTGTTAGTAAAGGTATTTTTTGGCAATAAAAGTGCCTCTAATTAAATAAATGCAAGATAAGCTTTGTTGCCTGAAATTATTAAGATCATCCATTACATATTATAGTGAAGATAACTGGATGCTCACTTCTTTTTTTCAGGTACATGTCTGAAACACGGCATCAGATAAGATATACCGCTGCAGAAAACTCCATGATATAAATCTCGCATGTCAGGGTGAGAAGGGACCCTTGTGATGTGTGGTAATAATTATTTCACTATGGTTTGTTTCACAGTCAGACGGTAATCAAACAAGAGACTGCGCATCCCCTTGGCTATACGTGGGACTCAGTGTGCCCATAATCTCAGCAGCTTCTGTTCTCTTTTAATATAAAACATCTCTGTCTGACACACTAAATCCTAACCCTGGGTTGGCTGTCTCTGCTT